>CM063501.1:20455915-20478415 GCA_032207245.1 Pardosa pseudoannulata
GATTAACTGTAACATACAGGTCCATTGACTTTTAAAAATTTCAAACAAGCTTTTAAAATAAGGCCGAAAATTTATGTTCTCCTTATTGTTAGAGCTTAAAAGTAAAATATATGACAATAATTTAATAACAATATGTAAAACTGTTGAAAAATTTTATTTATTAATGTTTTCGAGTGTACCTCTAATCATTCTATAGCAAAATCGTCTATTGTAAACAAGTCTGCTGATTGTTATCGAGATTCTGGGGATAAGTTGGTTTTTTATATTTTGCTCCTTCCTAGTAACTTCCTATTTAAGAAGGTCTGATTATAAACGATTTTTTCCATTCAAAAAAATTAATGTGTTTAGAATATTCCATATATCATTTATGTATAAAATTTCCTTTAATATAAGTAGTGACATGTATATAACTTAATATTACTTGTAAATGGATAAGAAATATTATTCATTATGAAGTAAAAATGTAACTATATCCTCTGCTAAAAAAATCAAGCATAAGTGAAACGTTTATTAAGATATTTATACATTTTATGTAAGTTAAATTGCATTTGAATTACATTTTAAGCAATATCAGTGTATCGTCAATTCACTTCTCGAGTAACAAAGAAAAAGAAATCAGCCTTGAAACATCATGGTTTAACCAAAAGCAATTTTGTTCATTCGAAAGAACAAGAAAACGTATCTGAAATATTCCATATATTCTGGCCTGCCATGGCTTGTAACATTTCCACCTGTCTAATACATTAAACTTCTACACAATCTAATATATATACATAATATATATATACATATATATATATATATATATATATATATATATATATATATATATATATGTATGTATGTATATATATTTATATATATACATGTATATATATACATATATATACATATATATATGTATATATATATACATATATATATTTTTATATATTATATATATATATATATATATAATATATATACTTATATATATATAATGTATATATACATATATATATATATATATATATATATATATATATATATATATATATATATATATATCTGTGTGTGTGTTTGTATGTATGTATGTATATATATAATATCGATCTTACATTAAAGAGTGATGCTTTGGTAAATAATTAAGTGTATATATACATATGGAGAAGTTTATATTAAGATATTTTTACTTTCTTTTACTGTTAAATTGCTTTTGAGTTACATTTTGGACCTTATAAATGTAACGTAAATCCATGTGTATGTTTTAAAAATTTTAATAAAAAAGCTTTGTTTATTATGGTTTAATTATAAACGGTTTTGTTCATTGAAAAAAACTTGTTGGGTTTAGAATATTCCATATATTTTTTATGCAAAAAATTGCTTTAATATACGTAGTGACAGCTTAATTTTACTCGTTAATGAATAAGAAAAATTATTTGTTGTTAAGTAAAAATAAATATAATTCCTCTTGGTAAATAATAGTTTTAAATTGCATTTGAATTACATTTTAAGCAATATCAGTGTATCGTCAATTCACTTCTCGAGTAACAAAGAAAAAGAAATCAGCCTTGAAACATCATGGTTTAACCAAAAGCAATTTTGTTCATTCGAAAGAACAAGAAAACGTATCTGAAATATTCCATATATTCTGGCCTGCCATGGCTTGTAACATTTCCACCTGTCTAATACATACTAACTTCTCCCACACACTCTCATATATATAACATAGACCTTACTTTAAAGAGTCGGCCTCCCAAATCCAATTTCAAATCGACCGCAGCAGTGGTGGAACGAGTTGCCCGGGGGGTCATCTGGCAGTTCTATGCCACTCGATCAATGATATTGACTCCCTTCTTACGCTCCGTTTAAGGGCGGTCTTTAAAAAAGAAAAATATTCTTTGTGGTCCGTATACATCTTTGTTTTAAACTCCCCCTCCCACGTTTATATATTTTGCCGGGCTTTCTTCTTTTCCACTGCTCACTGAAAACTGGGGATTTTATAAAATATTGAGAAAGCATGCATTTCTATATATTTGAAAGTTAACTCCTTAACTGGGGCATACATATTTTTTGTAGGAAAGTGCTTCAACATAGAAATGTTTTATGGTTGGAATTTAGGAATTCTTTTAACCTTTGACAGTTTTTTTCAGAATTCAGTCAAAAAAATGTAACATTGTTTTATTGCATTTTTTTTGTTTCTTTTACATTTTTAAGTAAAGATATGTTATTAAAATTAGCATTTCTAATATTTTTAAGCATTTATTACAACTTTTTTTCATTCTATGAAAGCATCATAGAACTGAAGTTTACCTTTAGTCTCCTCGATATCCAAGTTAATTTTTGGAATTTCAGTGAAAACAAACTTAGAAGGCGGATCCGAAGGATTATCACAATTAATTTCAAAAATTGTCTTGCTTGACTGATTCCATTTGTACTACTATCCAGGTCATACAATAAATTTTCGTTACTATCATTTACAGATACTTCAGTTTCTGATTCCGAGTCACAGTTCAAATCAGAAGAAATTAGCTCCATACGCTCTGAATTATCCATTATTTAAAAGTAAAAATATATTATTCAACTCTTACATCAATAAAATTATCAGTCGGTTAATAAAATATAACCAGAAAGTTATCAAAATGCAAAATTGTATTGTATTCTATCAAATTGTTCACTGAAAGATAACAATTTGTCTTCTGATACAAAACATGCGAAAAAACCCGAGCTTTTGAATCAATCAGAGTAGAAAATACAATAAACTGCAAACTATCATTTACTTTAGATCTATACGAATAATTTGTTACTAGATTTGGAAAAAATACGGCCGAAACAGTGCCAGCGAAATAGAAATCAGATTGCCCGTACGCCTTACGGGCAAATGAGTAAAGGACCGAAAGCTGTACCCGTACGGCGTACGGGCAAAACAAGGAAGGGGTTAAACTCCACCCACGTTTATATATTTTGCCAGATTTTCTTCTTTTCCACTCCTCACTGAATACTGAGGCTTTTATAGAATATTGAGAAAGCATGCCTTTCTACATATTTGGAAGTTAACTCCTTAACTGGGGCATACATATTTTTTGTAGGAAAGTGCATCAGTATAGAAATGTTTTATGGTTGGATTTGGGGAATTCTATTAATAAAAAGACTTCAACGCAGTTGTTTTGTTAACCGTTTAAATGCGGAATTAATAAAGGATAGTCTCAATGACTTGAAATTTGGTTATTATATTAGTGAAGAGTATATAAATACAATAAAGTTTTAAAATTAGGTGAACAAATTTTTAGAGTGTTTTAGAGATGTTCCATTATTGGCGTGCTTCATGGTTATTTTTTGCATATTTTTAAAAGCTCATGAAAATGGTTAATTTAATGTCTAATAATTTTATTATCTTCTTAATACTAACTGTTTTAGTTATTTATATTTAAATAATTTATAATTGATAGCTATTATGACACTATAGAATTTATGCAATATTGGTACCGGTTTTACAATTCTGTTGGATTATCGAATTTCACTTTTTTTCCATTTTACCAGGTTTCCAGATTTTATTTTCTTCTTGGCCCTTGGACCCTGTTTCTGAAATTTGTCTTCATATTATGCCTTTTTTTTTAAATGACGTCGACTATTCCACACACATCGAATGGCGTAAGAGTATCTAAAGTATTTTCATCAATATCTTCTTCATCGGTTACATCACCAGGTTCATCGGGCTCTAGCTAACAAATATCTACATCTTTCCAATCAGAATCCGAAAGATTTTCTAGAAAGGGCAGATCATCTTGCATTGTAAGGCATCTTTCAGATATAGTGTTAAATTCATGAAAACTTTATAACAGTATCTAAAGTATTTTCATCAATATCTTCTTCATCGATTATATCACCAGGTTCCTCGGGTAACAACTATCTACATCTTTCCAATCAGAATCCAAAAGAGTTTCTAGAAAGGCCAGAGCATCTTGCGTTGTAAGGCATCTTTCAGACATGGTGTTAAATTTATGAAAACTTTATAAATGATACACATAGAAAGAACGCATTCACATTTTACACTGTAGTCCAAGAAAAACTCTATATCAAAGGAAATGAATATCTATTTCTGCAAATATATACAATAAGATACATTTTATGTGAAATTGCACTTGTCTTCACTGGTAAAAGCCCTCCCCCCTCACACATGTTTAGCCATATCAAAAGCACGTATAATCATGTTAACACACGTATAATCATGTCAGTACGAATCAAAAGCATGTATAGTCATGTTAGCACATATCAAAAGAATTTCTTTCTATTGTTAAGACTTTACTAAAGTGTACATCAATGTCAAGTGCCAATATTATAATCCTTTCGAAGTATTATAGCTTTATCTATTTATTTTCCATAGAAAAGTTGCTTTTCTTATCAGAATGCAAAATAAAATGTTTGCAAAGTCATACAACACTTTGCACATAAATGAAAAATGAACCCTTGAAACTCCAATTTTCCGATAATGGTACTTAGTCCTAAATATGTAAATTTTACCTTTAAAATTTAAAAATAAAATTTTACTTTTGTTGTATTCCAGTAGGATAATCACGTTAACACATGTATAATCATGTCAGTACGAATCAAAAGCACGTATAATCATGTTAACACATATCAAAAGGATTTCTTTCTATTGTTAGGACTTTACTAAAGTGAACATCAATGTCAAGTGCCAATATTATAATCCTTTTGAAGTATTGCAGCTTTATCTATTTACTTTCCCTAGAAAAGTTGCTATTCTTATCAGAATGCAAAATAAAATGTTTGCAATGTCATACAATGCTTTGCTCATAAGTGAAAATTGAACCCTTAAAACGTCAATGTTCCAATAATAGTACTTAGTTATAAATAATTAAATTTTACCTTTAAAATTTAAAAATAAAATTTTACTTTTGTTGTATTCTAGTAGGATATGTTGTTTAAATATATATTTTAAAGTATTGAGTTTTTTCCATTTAAACTGGAATTTTGGTAAATTTAATTGTAAGGGAGGATAAAATTGACAAAATATAGTAAAATTTAAAAAATTGCAAAAAAAAATAAATAATTATCTAAACAAAATAAAACTTACTGTAAAAAATATTTTATAATGTCATGTTTAATTGTACGTAAAAGCGATATTGTTGAGATTTTTTTACATGTGAATTGCTTATTTTAAAAATCATGTTCCATTATTGGAAGATTGGCGGGTAAACGGTTAAATGCTAGATATCCATTAGGAATTATAAATTTACCGATTTTTTTTCATTTACTAATTTGGTGATTGAAAGTTAAGATAATGAAGTTCTTATAATTCAGGAATTCATCACTGAACTTAATATCCAAACAAACAACATTTCAAGACATTATACAACAGTTGCCAAATGCGTGATACAAAAATATAGATATTTAATTGAAACTAAATTTTGAGTCCATAGAAATTAATAAAAAAGCATAATAAATCACATAGATAACTAAAGCTACTTCCTACCAAATAATTATATTTTAAAACAAAATCTATTCATATTTATAAATGAATGAATATAATTTATAAATTTCATTTCTTAGAAAAAGTTAATTAGCCAAACCTCATTCGAATTTCTTTTCGAAATTAATCATTTTAACTGATTGATTTTTAAATTAATTATTCAGTTAATCAGTTTAACTAATGATAACTTAGTAGTTAAATATAATTCTTCATTAATCTTGCAATCTAAAACTATATGAAATTATAAGAAGGTACACACTATACTTACAACTAGATCCATATATCTGATACCGAATCACACACTGATTGAATAATTAAAATGATTTTACTTCCTGTTTAATTAGCTACGTTGTAAAAATAAGAAGAACAAGAAAATTTAAATAGGATTTCAACAAAATATAATAGAATTCATGATTTATTCTAGTCAAAAAAAATTATATTAAATTAACAATCTCATCGTAAATTAATTATGAATTATATATCGAATTATTTTGAAACGTTTAGATTCAAATGCATTATAATTCTTTTTTTGAAAAATTGTATATCTAAAATATTAAAACTTCATCTAAAAAATGAAGATATTTAATCTGATAAAATCTATCTTATATTGTACATACCGATATAAAAAATTCAAATGCAATTAATATTTTTTTGATTGAAATTAATTTTTCTGTATGTAAAAATATTACAAAGTATATGTTCTTCCTACTAAAGGTAAATGTAATTTAATCCATTTAGAGGTTTCTTGGGATAAAATCTATCTTGACTTTTTATTGTACATACCAAGATTATTAAAAAAATGAGGAAAAAATTTTTAAAACAATTTTTCTGATTAAAAGAATATGTTACAATGTTTATTTTTATATGTAGTTGAAATTATTTAAGGTTTATTTTTTGTAAAAAATTTTTTTTTTAAATATATCTAAAAATTCATATTTATATATAGTACATAATAAGGAAATTTTAGCAAATTACTTTTCTCTCTTTTTATGAATTTGATTATTAAAAAAATAAAAATAATTAAAGATTTTGAATTTATTATTATAATTTTTGATTTTAAGATATTACAGATGAAAAGATTTTCTTTTCAAAAAATATACACAAATTTTTCTCTTATTTTATACTTATTATTTTTTCCTTTTATATAATCTTTATTAATTTAGAAATGTATATATTTTTTATATTTAAACTATTTTTTATGTTTTATGACATAATGCATTAGATTACCTTTATATATATTCTTTTAAAGTATATAATTATACGATTATATATTAACACTATCTGTTTTCAGATGAAAAATTATATCGATATATTTTTTGTTTTCATGGTTTCGAGAAAGTATTGTATTTTTCAGAATATTGATCTATAAATATATTCCATCGCAATACAAAGACAGTAATGTTCGAGTTATGATATGGACTCTTCTACTAGTCAATACATTTCGAGCTGAAAAATAAAGCAATCCATTAGGCATTGATAACGAGAACTTATCATCTGTTTAGTGTACACATTTGATGCTTGTGGGAATTTAGTTGAATAGTTATTTGTTTATTTGTAGCTTGGAATCAGGTTATTCCAGAATGTTAGGATATGGTATATGGAATAAAGATGATTTAAATAAAGTTTGCTTATTACAACGCTGGATTATTCCACACTGGAACCCGTAGCAATAAATCGTATGAGATCTAGTTATTCCAAAACCATTTTTCATGTATCAATAAGACACTAACTAGTTCTTGTTGATGTTCAGCAATTCGATAGCAAAATGCATTGGGACTTATGGCTTAGAATCAATTTTGTATGTTTTGTTCATTACATTTGCTTATACTAGATATGTTATATTATATCTAGGACGCCTTTGCAGACTTCCCCCGAGTGTCATTACTATAAAAATTAGTGTTTAATAATAGACAATGACTGGTGGACTTTATCTCGAGCACACACCCAATTCTTCAAGCTCTTGTAGCAGTGGGAGGGGTCTAGTATTTAGTCTGAGAACCAAATTTTCAAGCTTAGAATAAAACTTTGTTATCAGAAAAATTTAATTAAAATATAACATAATCAAAAAGAGAGGTCTAGTGTTTCCAGCAGACTGATTATTCATAGTAAAGAAAATTTAACACTAGAAACTAAGAAAATACTCACTTTATAAAATGTTAATAATAGTCCTTTTTTGAATAGAAACGACTGATTACCAATTTCGAAACACATTAAGTATAAGTATTTTTGCTTTTGTCCACAACAAGTCAAACTCTTTCATTTCTTTTTAAATTTCAAAGTCATAATGCAAAGGACAAAATTAAATAGTATAGAATGTTTAAAATATTTCAACTGTGCAATAATTGTTATTTTAAAAGATTTTATAGTCATTATTAGTAAAACTTTAAATCCATTGTATCCTGTGGTAATAATGAATTTCATCATAGTAAATAATATAAGATTACTTTTGTTTCACAATCTTGAGTATATTTCATTATTCAATGAGATAAAAGATAAAATATTGTTGTATATTCATTTCCCTTAACTGAAACTCTACTGTCCTCCTTAATCTGCAAAATTAGCAGAAATTAAAAGTGTTTTCCTATTATAGAACACATTTTAAAGAGAAAAGCTTTTAAAAACTTAACAGGCATATTCGGTAAGATTTATGCAAGTTACATATTTTAATCCAGGCCATAAAATGAAGTGCATTAATAATTTCATACAGAATTATTATTTTAAAACACAGAGGAAAAGTTGTTGCGCATTGAGTTTCATTTATTTACAATTCTAGGACCCTCTATTAAAACCCCCGCAGACTTCAAATCGCATTACTGTAAACAAGGCTGCGCAACCCAATACCTATTACCTTAAACCACATCCTGCGTTAAACACCACGTATAATTAGGGCAACGGGCCTTCAACATTAATTCCAGAATCTAATTTCGGGGCACAACGCGTTTAAAAATATGATGCCTAGCACCGTGTCTCTCTCGACCAAAGCTGCCTTCTGGAGAACGTTAGCATTAATTCTTGGTTGCTCTGGTGTTGGCATTACGAACTGCAAAGTTTGGGTGGCAGTAAATTGTGAAACGAACTCAAACTTTTGTAAGTCGGCGCCCGGAGAATTGTTACGGCACATTTAGTGCGGAAATCCGCTGTAATTATTATTGGGGAGGTTACGGATGAAGATAATGTCTGACGGGAATTTTGGTTTCCCCAAAGCGAAAAGGGAATATTAAGAAGCTAAATACTGCTGTAACTTATTCCGCGTATTGCGATGTGTGTGTTATAGTCAGGAGATGGCTTGAATTTCGTCTCATTCAGGAAAAGGGTTTGCTTATGGTTTATGACGCAGTCGATCATATCTTGAAAAGATTTGGGATGGTAATTTTAATGAAAATCGTAAAGGATTGATAAGAAAACAAAACTAATTATACAATTTCATAATTAGGTAGATCATCGTAACAATTTCAATCAGTGACATAAAATTTTATAGCAAAACAATGTTAACAACCCTTTTATTGTTCTCTGTATGTTTTAATGTTCGAAGTCACTTAAGAATATTAAATTACTAGTTAGACATTTCTAAATTAGTCTCCCAATTTATCTCCATATAGTTAAATGAAATATAATAGCTGAGGGTTTATGATGCAGTCGATCATATCTTCAAAAGATTCGGGGTGGTAATTTTAATGAAAACCATAAAGGATTGATAAGAAAACAAAACTAATTATACAATTTCATAATTAGGTAGATCATCGTAACAATTTCAATCAGTGACATAAAATGTTATAGCAAAACAATGTAAACAACCTGTTTATTGTTCTATGTATGTTTCAATGTTCGAAATCACTTAAGAATATTAAATTATTAGTTAAACATTTCAAAATTAGTCCCACAGTTTATCTCCATATAGTTAAATAAAATATAATAGTCGATGGTTTATGACGCAGTCGATCATATCTTCAAAAGATTTGGATGGTAATTTTATTGAAAACCATAAAGGATTAATAAGAAAACAAAACTAATTATACAATTTTATAATTCGAAAGATTATCTTAACAATTTCAATCAATCCCAAACAACTTGATAGCAAAATAATGTTAATAACGTATATTTTGTTCTTTGAGTGTTGCAATGTTCGAAATCACTTAAGAATATTAAATTACTAGTTAAACATTTCAAAATTAGTCCCACAATTTATTTTCATATAGTTAAATAAAATAAAATAGTTGATGGTTTATGAGGTAGTCGATCGCAGTTCCTTAAGATTCGGGGTATTATTTTTTATGAAAACCTTAAAGGATTGATAACCAAACAAAGCTTATTATGAACAGTGCATTGTAATAGTATATTTTAAAACTTCAGTGAATATCATGATTGATAAGTAAAAAGATTTAACAATACATATTTTGTTTTCTGCGTCTGGTAATTTTGTATTATTAATCAAATACACAGTTCCATATTACTAATATTTCGTTAATAAAATAATCCCTATTCCTATAAATTGAAATTTTGTATCTTATTAATGATATAGATTACCATATCACTATAATTAAAAAGCTTTTGATAAATTTCAAATGATGGTGTTGATTTTAAAATTTTTAATTTTGTACTTATTCCTCAATAGTTATAACGAATATTACTAATATAAAATCTTATGTGAAATATTTGTATCTTATATGTGTGTGAAATAATTTTCTAATGGGTGATGACTCAGTCTTATCTTCTAAAGTTTCGGATCATTATTTTGATGAAAAAATTAAAGGACTGAAAAGAAAACTAAACTTTAAGATTTAAGCTTACTTAATAAGATTAATTCTTTATTTTCAAGGACTATCAAAGGCATTAACATATGTGACATGACTGCAACAACTTCAATTAGTCTAGGCTGCTATTTCCCCAATAGTCTGAACAAGTATAAACAATAGGGGCTTTACATTTTCGCAGTTTTACACACGCACACATGCACACACACACACACACACACACACACACACACACACACACACACATATATATATATATATATATATATATATATATATATATATATATATATATATATATATATATATATATATATATATATATATATAATATATATATATATATATATATATATATATATATATATATATATATATATATATATATATATATATATATATATATATATATATATATATATATATATATATATATATATATATATATATATATATATATATATATATATATATATATATATATATATATATATATATATTATATAAGATTGGTAAATTAATTTTCAAATAAGGAAAAAAACTCCCTACAATAGAAATTCATGCAGTAAAGGAAAGTTTTATAATATTTATTGCTGTTCTTCATTTTGTCAATCGATTCATCTACCGAAAAATTAAATTCACGTATGAGGATGAAATATTAGAAACTGTCGATCCAAATGATAAAAATATAAATTAATAGCAGATATTAATAGGAGATGTCTGAAAACTTCTAGATTTTTAATGCGATTGCTCTGTAACTTTACCTAAAACTGTAAAATCATTTTATGATTGTATAAAAATTCTACTAATTGTTTTAAGTTGTAGTCAATGACGAAAGTCAGGTATTAATATCTGAATTTCTATAAGAAACACGAAACATGCTCATACACTCAACCAAACCCAAACACCCAGAATTTATGACTACATTAAAACCATTGAGGAGCAAGAAATCAAGCATAACTACTAACAAAAACTCAGGCTCTAGACCAGGGGTCGGCAACCTGTTTGTCCTTAAGGGCGCAATACTAAATTTGAAAATCACCGAGGGCGCATATTTTACAGATAATCAACAGGTATAAATAGGCATTAAAAAAAACAGATTTTTTATAACTTTTTTTTCTTGGTGTCATACCTAATGATACATATAACTCATTGTGAAACTTGAGTGTCTTGCAACGTGTTTATAGCTGAAACTATTTCTTTTTTATTTTTAAATTCTTCAAAAAGTGAATCAGCAGCTTCTAACATGGCTTCTTTCACTATTTTTCCATCTGTAAATGTTTTTTTATTCTTAGCGATATTTTATATGACGCGATCGTTGCTGCTTTATGTTGTTGCAGTGGTTTAGGAAAAAAACTTTGCTGGTTAGTTATTGAACATTTTAAAGAAATAATTTTTTTTCTTCTAATTTCAGAGTTCATTGGATAGTCACTATCAAAACTGGTATGAACGGTCTTAAAATGTCGTTCAATATTACTTTTCTTGGGAATCGCAACACTATTATTACACAACAAACAAATACACTTCCCTTCGTAATCAGCGAAACAATATAGATGTTCCCATTCATCGTTAAAATAATGTTCTTTTTCTTTCACATTTATCCATGAAGAGTTTTGAATGAAAAGAATTATTTCGGATTACTTGGTAGTTTTAAGTGCACGGTCTACGCGTGGTCTATTCTAAATACGATCACACACCAACAAAAAGTAAGTGCGTGTTATTAGATAAGCTCAAGGTTAGCAAACTGCTAATCTATGCACAATCCTAAACTCAACTGACTACTTGCTGTATATCGCCGTTTGACAAGAGTAAGTAAATCGCTCTGGCTATCACACATTTACATTAGACCAGCGAGGGCGCATTAAAAATCGATCGGGGGCGCCATGTCGCCCGTGGGTTGCCTACCCCTGCTCTAGACCATGGCTTTATAAAAGTCTGCTTTACAAGGATCTAATATTATTTTGAATAAAAACAACACATGGTTATTTTGTAAAATTTATGTTGCCGTAGCAAAGTGCAAAATATTTAAATTAGATTTATCCAGACAATTATGTCATTTGACTTATTTTTCTGTAAATCGAACAAAATTTACTCTAATCCATTAAAATTTCCCATATATGTGAAAATATTGAGAATAGTAGTTATTTCATTTAAAACATTCTTTTTTATAAAAAAATAATCTCTTTCTAACATTTTGATGATAATAACGAATAAAATTAAAGAGAAAAAATTTCAATTTTTGGCACATTTTATTCAAACATATTTCACAGGTAAGAGGTTAATTACAAACATTATATATACAATTTTGAGAAAGTTGGGTAAAAAGTGGGCAGTAAGAATTTAAAGTATCATCACTAAACAGAAATCTCCAAAAAGTAAAAAAAGTATAAAGGAATAGCAGAAAAATATAAAACAACAATTTAAAAATATTATCATCAAATAGATATCTTTATACAGTAAAAAAGGATGAAGGACTAGTGTAAAAACATACAATGAGAATTTAAAAATATTATCCTTAAACAGAAGCATTCAGAAAGTAAAAAAAGTATAAAGGAATAGCAGAAAAATATAAAACAACAATTTAAAAATATTATCATCAAATAGATATCTTTATACAGTAAAAAAGGATGAAGAACTAGTGTAAAAACATACAATGAGAATTTAAAAATATTATCCTTAAACAGAAGCATTCAGAAAGTAAAAGGTATAAAGGAATAAGGAAAAATATAAAATAACAATTTAAAAATATTATCATCAAATAGATATCTTTATACAGTAAAAAAGGATGAAAGAACTTGTAAAAACATACAATGAGAATTTAAAAATATTATCCTTAAACAGAAGCATTCAGAAAGTAAAAGGTATAAAGGAATAAGGAAAAATATAAAATAACAATTTAAAAATATTATCATCAAATAGATATCTTTATACAGTAAAAAAGGATGAAGAACTAGTGTAAAAACATACAATGAGAATTTAAAAATATTATCCTTAACAGAAGCATTTAAAGTAAAAGTATAAAGAATAAGGAAAAAAATAAAAAAAATTTAAAAATATTATCATCAAATAGATATCTTTATACAGTAAAAAAGGATGAAGAACTAGTGTAAAACATACAATGAGAATTTAAAATATTATCCTTAACAGAAGCATTCAGAAAGTAGGTATAAAGGAATAAGGAAAAATAAAAAACTAACATTTAAAAATATTATCATCAAATAGATATCTTTATACAGTAAAAAAGGATGAAGAACTAGTGTAAAAAATACAATAGAATTTAAAAATATTATCCTTAACAGAAGCATTCAGAAAGTAAAAGTATAAAGGAAAAAAGGAAAAATATAAAACAACAATTTAAAAATATTATCATCAAATAGATATCTTTATACAGTAAAAACATTGTGCCATATTAAAAAACATACAATGAGAATTTAAAAATATTATCCTTAAACAGAAATCATTCAGAAAGTAAAAGGTATAAAGGTACGGTACAATTTTTTTATCTCAATCTATAAATAATTATTTATGAACTCCAACGTCCGAAAAAAATCATTTCACATTAATAGTGTATATATTAACAATTTTTTTTTTCTTAAAGGATTGCCTCCATAAAGTAATAAAAAAATAAAAAAAAAAAAACAGAGTTCAAACATAGTGCTTGTTTACTTCTATATAAATTTTGTTTGTCATTGAAGAATTTTCAACTTTAATGGTCTTGCCTAGTCGTGTATAGAAAGAATAAACTAATCAGTTTATTTTAAATATTATAAACAATAAAGGCTGGATTCTCGAAAGTCGACTTAAAACTGTACAGGAAATCCCCCTTTGCCACCTACCTCCAAACAACATTTCGCTCCTACTTTGCGAAATCAACCCATGTCTAGTAAAGTGTTCCACACGCAACAGTTAATGTCAATCAACACCCCACAAAATCGAAACGGGTTACAGCTCACCTCACATTGTGCCGTACTTTATTCTCAATCAATCTTCCCTGTGTCTTCTTTCCTCCCTCCACCCTCTGTCAATTCTTCATTTTGATCACTCCCCTCTACTTTTCGATATCCTCTCTCCGTGTTTCTGCTTTTCGGAAGCGACAACTCTATTCTACCCCCCTCATTCTTCATCGATATCTCACCCGCTCGCCCATTTCCAGCGTATTTTTTCCCCTTTTTCTCTCTCTCTCTCTTGCCTCACATCACAATGAAATCAGGGATAATATAAACAGAAATCTTTCAGCACTTTTTCAAAGCCCTCTGTGACAGACTCCTTAAACCTTAATATTTAAGCTGCATTTGTGGGGCGCCAAAATATTTTATTGATACCATAGCATCTCTTAGAGTACATGAATAAATAATAAGTATATAAAATATTAATAAACATACAAACATGTATATTAATATATACAAAAAATATATATGCATAAAATACGAACTTATCTATACTTATATTTTTTTTTACTAATTTATATAAAAACGCAAAACGAAGTGCAGTGATTAAACATTTGAGGCTCTAGACAATTACATTTTCATAATGAACAATGAATATCAAGAATTATAAAAAAAGAATTAGCACGTGACAAAAATGCTCCTAAAACTTTCCTTGAATTAATCATTATTAATTTTTTATATCACTAAGGCTGCTTGTAATGAACTGTTTTTAAAGGGCAACATTTCTTCATAGTATGTTTTAGTTTTAGTGAGTTGTGAGGCAGCGTTTCGAAAACCAGATTTGATGCGGTATTTGCTTTAGACAGTTTATTTTGTTCCTTTGTATGCAGTATTTACAATTTTAATTTCAGTTAGCTGGATTTAATGTATTCTTTAATTTTATTTCAGGTAAAGTTTGTTATTTTGTGTTTGACTTTCGAAAGTGTTGCCGGGTATACAATTTGTGTAACCGGAGAGGCGATCACAAACCTGTCTCAACAAGTCTGCTCAGCATTTGCGAATAATAAGGAAATGCCAAATTGTTAGTAAAATGCTCCCCTAATCGATTATCAGTCTACGACGAATGAATCAACAAAATATCATGAGAACCACATTAAAAAGACTAATAATAGCAAGTTATTAATTATGTTTTTGTATATATATATTACACCGACAAATCCACGGGTCACAATATAATTGTAGCCCCTATTGTTTTTTATAATTATATAATATATTAATCCTTCAATTAAATGGACTGCAAAAATAAGCCTAAGAAACTAGACAAATTGAAGATAACTATTAAATAATCTAGACTATTTCAAGATTATTGTAGGGTTGTTGAATTAAAAAGAACACTCAGAGTTTTTAGGGAGACTTAATTTTTATAAATTAGCTGCTAAAAGTAATATCTTTCACAGTCCAAGGCAGACTAGAGAATGATCAGGAAAATTCGGACTGGAACAGGATTGGACCTCAGAGCAAGACGAAGATGAACTCTTTCAAACAGAAAGTAGCTTAGTTTGAGAACTTAACAATGAAACTAACTTAAGTCGAATGGGAAAAACTGAGCCATTTGCCAGTAACAGCTTGAAAGTGCGGTGAGTGGACAGAAAATTTACATCTATTGTACAGAAAACTGTGGGAAATGGGTTGGAAGACTTTAAAGTCGTGGACACGCCTTTACTTACAAAATATTGTGGGTGGGAAAATAGATTTGAAGGAAATAGAATGGGAGAATGGGAGAGAGGAGAATTTTTATGAGATATTAAAGTGAAATAATTTAATATATTACATATATACAAACTTATATATATATATATATATATATATATATATATATATATATACATATATAAATACACACACACACACAAACACACATATATATATATATATATATATATATATATATATATATATATATATATATATATATATACATACATACATACATACATATATGTGTGTATGTGTGTTTGCAGGTATAAGAAAAAGAGAAATTATATAAGAAGTTATAAAAATACTGTACTTATTTATTATTTATTGTATAGTGTATATGGAATATTTAATATTTTGAATAAAATGTACTGCAAAAATAAATGCTCAGTCTAACATTCACTTACTTTATAATTATAATTAGTATTATTATTACTATTTTTATTATCTGGCAATTTCAAAAACATACATTGAAATGTTTCAGGAATCCTTTTAAAATATTTTGTTTTGCTTTGGTAAGAAAAAAAAACTCTGTTGCGAAAGCACTCAAACAAAATAATTGTATTACACAATTTATTCATTAATTTGAAAACCTAATTTGCAATACAATAAACAAGTTATGTACTTTTCCCTGAGTTAGGAATATTACTTAGGGAAAACTTTATTTAAACACGATATGTGTCTCCTAAACATGTGAACGCTTTCTAACAAGGTAAACAAAAAATATTTATATTTTTAATGCTTGATTAATATTTTCTGAGAGGCTAATTACTGTTTTGACAATAATTAATCCCACCGAGAAAAAGGGAAAAAAAGTTAACTTCAATTAAAACAGTAGTGTAAAAAATATTCTTTAATTATTTCAGACAAACACATTCAATAAGAAAGATGTTATTTTAACAACAGAGAAAATATTCCCGCAATAATATTATTTTAAATAAAAATTGTTAATTTTTTATAACGGAAAATAGTTAGAAAGACAATAATTTAATTTAGTTTGGTTAAAATTTATTTAAAAAAATGAAAGAAGTGTTAAATTATTCCCCTGAATGTGAATTTAACTGATTAGAAAACGCCATTAACAACATACACAAAAGACTATAAGAATAAAAAAACACTATGCACTTACAAAATTAGTATATACCATAAGTGTGACTGCAACCTCTTAATAAATAAATGGTATAAACTTAAACTAAATGAAAAAAAACGATAATTGTTAGATTTCTTGAAAGTACAATTAAATATATTTTTTAAAAAAGAATCGAGCTAGTGGATACGTAAAAAAGGGCATACGAACAGCATAAATCATTCACAGTTTGGTAGTTTTGGGAAATTGTTTTCTTCATTGTAGTTAAACGCAAAGTTTTAACTATTTTTTAAGACTTTGGTTCTGTTGACGACGTACAAGGATACATTTCAACGATTCTTGTTTATTTGTTTACAGTTCACTTTTTGAAAGAAAAAAATCATTTATGTGAAAACTGTCTTTTTCTGCATAGTTATAAGAATCTTCAGAATTCTAGTGATTAATGAATCTGATAGGATAACTGTCATGAAGAAATAGAACGCAAAATTATTAAGGTATATTATTCTCATTTCATTAAGTGCTGTTATGAAAATGACAATCGTTTTACTGTCTAAGTATACATAAGTAATAAAGTTCTATGTTGCTAGAAATTGTATCATACAACATTACATTTTTCTCACAATTTCTCTGTCTTCAGGATTTACTTTCTTTATCTGTTGTTAAACTCAAAGTTTTAACTCTTTTTAAGACTTGGTTACATCTCTGATGACGAGGTGATGAAGTACTGAAATACATTTCAGATATTGTTTATTTCTTAAGGTTCATTTTTTAAAAAGTAAAGTCATTTATCTTAAAATTGTCTTTTTTGGCATAGTTAGAATTATCTTCCGGATTCTAGTAATTAATACATTTTAATGGTTATTACAGTGGTTTTCAGAAAATAAAATGCAAGAATAGTAAGGTATATTATTCTTATTTCCTTAAGTGCTGTTATGAAAAAATGACAATCATTTTGCTGTCTAAGTATACATCAGTAATAAAGTTCTATGTTGGTTGAAAAATGTATCATACAACATTTTTCTCACAATATTTCTGACTTCGGTATTTACTTTCTTTATCTGTTGTTAAACCAATAATTTTAACTCTTTTTAGAACTTAGTGAAGTCTCTGTTGACAAAGTGATGACGTGCAGAGATACATTGCTGAGATAGTTTATTTGTTAGGGTTCATTATTAAAAAAAATCATTTATCTGAAAATTGTATTTTTCGGCATAGTTAGAATCATCTTCCGGATTCTAGGGATTAATGACTATAAATGGTTATTATAATAATTTTGAGAAAATAAAATTCAAGCAAATTAAGGTATACTATTCTTATTTCATTAAGTGCTGTTATAAAAATGACAATCGTTTTCTTGTTTAAGTATATATAAGTAAATTTCTATATTACTTGAAAAATATATCATACAATATTACATTTTTCTCACAATTTCTTTGTCTTCAGGATTTACTTTCTTTATCTGTTGTTAAACTCAAAGTTTTAACTATTTTTAAGAGTTGGTGACATCTCTGGTTACGAGGTGATGACTTGCAGAGATACATTTTTGAGATCGTTCTTTTCTTAAATTGATAAAATCATTTATCTGAAAATTATTCTTTTCAGCATAGTTAAAATTATCTTCCGGATTCTAGTGATTAATGAATCTAAATTCGTATTACAAGGATATTGAGAAAATAATATTCAAGAAATTTAAGTTATATTATTCTGATTTCATTAAATGCTGTTATAAAAATGACAATCGTCTTTTTGTCTAATTATTATAAGTAAAGTTCTATGTTGCTTGAAAAATGTATCATACAACTTTACATTTTTCCTTTATCTGTTGTTAAACTCAAAGTTTTAACCCTTTTTGATTTGGTGACGCTTCAGGTAACGAGGTGATGACGTGCAGAGATACATTGTTGATATTGTTTATTTGTTAAAAAAAATAATTTATCTGAAAATTATCTTATTCAGTAGAGTCAAGACATAGTCGGAATTCTAGTGATTAATGAATCTAATGTTTTTTACCGTCATTATGAGAAAATATAATACAAAATTATTAGGGTATATCATTCTCATTTCATTAAGTGCTGTTATAAAAATGACAATCGTTTTGTTGTCTAAGTATAATAAGTAATGTTCTATGCTGCTTGAAAAATGTATCATACAATTTACATTTTTCTCACAATTTCTGTGTCTTCTGGATTTACCTCCTTTATCTGTTGTTAAACACAAAGTTTTAACACTTTTAAGACTTGGTCATGTCTCTGGTGACTAGGTGATGACATGCAGAGATACATTGTTGAGATTCTTTATTTGTTAAAAAAGAAAAATAATTTATCTGCAAATTATCTTTTTCAGATTAGTCAAAAACATCTTCGGAATTCTAGTTATTAATGAATCTAATGGTTATTACCTCATTATGAGAATATAGAATGAAAGGATAGTAAGGTATGTTATTCTTATTTCATTAAGTGCTGTTAAAAAAATTGCAATCGTCTTGTTGTCTATGTATACGTTAGTAAAGTTCTACGTGGATTGAAAACTGTATCATACAACTTTACATTTTTCTTACAATTTCTGTATCTTCGGGATTTACTTTCTTTATCTGTTGTTAAACACAAAGTTTTAACACTTTTAAGACTTGGTGATGTCTCTGGTGACAAGGTGATGACGTGCAGAGTGACATTTCGGAGATTGTTTATTTCTTAAAAAAGAAAAATCATTTATCTTTAAATTATCTTTTTCGCCATAGTTAGACTCATCTTTCGAATTCAAGTGATTAATGAATCTAAATGGTTATTATAAAGATTTTGAGAAAAGAAAATACAAGAAAATTAAGGTATGTTATTCTTATTTCAGTAAGTGCTGTTATAAAAATTGCAATCGTCTTGTTGTCTATGTATACGTTAGAAAAGTTCTATGTTGATTAAAAAATGTAGCATACAACGTTCCATTTTTCTCCCAATTTCTATGCCATCGGGATTTACTTTTTTTATCTCTTGTTAAACGGAGAGTTTTAACTCTTTTTAAGACTTGGTGACATCTCTGGTGACGAAGTGATGACGTGCACAGATACATTTCAGACATTGTCCATTTCTTAAAAAAGAAAAATCATTTATCTGAAAACTATCTTTTTCGGCATAGTTAGAATCATCTTTCGAATTCTAGTGATTAATGATCTAGGGATTAATGAATCTTAATGGTTATTACAGTGATTTTGAGAAAATAAAATGCAAGAATATTAAGGTATAATATTCTTATTTCATTAAGTGATGTTATAAAAATGACAAATGTTTTGCTTAAGTATACATAAGTAAAAATCTAAGTTGCTTGAAAAATGTATCATACAAAATTATGTTTTTTTACCTCTTCGTAATATAATGAATTTGTTTTTCTTCATCTATAGTAAACGCAAAATTTTAACTCTTTTTAAGACTTCAAGTCTAGTAACGAGGTAATGGCGTACAGAGATACATTTTAACAATTGTTTATTTGTTACGGCTCATTAAAAAAATATCTGAAAATTGTCTTTTTCAGTATAGTTAGAATAATCTGCCGAATTCTAGTGATTAATGAATATTAACGATTTTACCGTCATATTGAGAAAATAAAACTTAAAAAACATTAAGGGGAATTATTCTTTCTTCATTAAGGTATGTTATAGAAAATGATAATAGTTTTATATGCCAAGTATACTTAAGTAGTAATATATGCTGCTTTAAAACTGCATCATACAAATTTACGTTTTCTCACAATTTCGTATTATTGGGAATTATTTCTTTTTAACTAGAGTAAACGAAAAATTTTAACTCTTTTTAAGACTTCGGCTGTAGCAACGGGGAAAAGTGATACATTTTGCTCATTTTTGTTTATTTTTTTAAAAGGAAAAAGAGTAATTAGAAGCAACTTCTTACTCTAGTTATAGTAAGAACTTATAGATTACTACTAAAGTTACAATTAGAAAGTGGAAACAATTACTACTTCAATGTAACTTTAACTAATTAACACCATTAACAGTATAAGCTACAGAAAATAATAAAATAAACATGCACATAAAATTAGTATACACTGTAAGATTTACTACAACTTTCGTTTGAATATATAAATGAGATAAACTCAATAAACTAATGGAAGAAAAAATATAATTCCTACAGTCTTCGAAATTACAGTCATAAATAAAAGAAACATGCTGGGAAATGCGTAATAAGGACGGTACTAAAATCTAATTCTTTTACAGTCTGGAAATTTGAAGAAATTGTTTTTTTCCTCCGTAGTTAAACACAATGTTTTAACTCAATTTAAGAGTTTGACTCTGGTAACAGAGATCCATTTTGACTATATATTTTTTATTTGTTTACTACATTTTAAGGGGTGGTGGTAAAAAATCATATATCCCAAAAGCCCTCTTTTTTGGAGTAATCAAAACCTCTTTGGAAGTCTTGTAATAAAAGGAACTTACTGAATACTACCATTAGTTTCGAAAACGAAAGAAATTCAAGAATATTAAGTACATAATTCATAATTCTTTAAATGCTGTTGTAAAAATGTCCTAATCCTTTAATATTGAAATAAACATACATAACTAAAAATATGTGTTTTGAAAAATGTTCCTTGTAAAACTCCATTATTTGTTTAAAGCTAGCAATGCACACTGGGATAAGGGAAATACAGTGATCCCTCGTTTTTCGCGTTCAATGCAGAACAAAACCTTCGTCGATAGCTGAAAAACCGAGAAGTATGATTTGCCCTTAGGTATGCGGATACACGAATGTTTTAAATATGTAAACAGTATTTATACTTTACACATTTAAGACAAAAATTACAAAATTATACGTATTTAATTAAACGTGCCAGTGCTGATTCATAAGGTTAATAACAAAACCTTATAGAGTAATAAACATTAATCAACATTGCTTTTGAGATAAGTGAAGAGTCTTGTTGGTGGCGGAGGAGATGTTCTCACTTGACTCGTAGAAGTTTTAGACTCACTCGGAGACTCTTCTACTGGAGATGCTGACGGTAGAGCCAGGGGACTTAATCTTCGAGAGGAACATGGTGATAGGTAGATGTCTTTGTTTTTCCCTTTCCTTCAAAATTCTCCTGTACAAGAACATAACCCCTTCAACGATACTGCTGAACTCGACAGCTTGAACCATATTGTCGTCAAATCTTGTGCAAATTATTGACAGGTTGCACAATTGTTGCAGATTCTCCAGGGTACTGCCACTCTTTTTCAGTTATTTCTTTGTCTTCCTTTCCATTTTCTTTCTCATT
Organism: Pardosa pseudoannulata; assembly: GCA_032207245.1. Lineage (NCBI taxonomy): Eukaryota > Metazoa > Arthropoda > Arachnida > Araneae > Lycosidae > Pardosa > Pardosa pseudoannulata. The sequence continues at coordinate 20,478,125 of CM063501.1, forward strand.
TGGGTAGTTGTCTTTGTTTTTTCTTTTCTTTCAAAATTCCCCTTTTCAAGGACATAACCCCTTCAACGATACTGCTGAACTCGACAGCTTGAACCATATTGTCGTCAAATCTTGTGCAAATTCTTGCCAGGTTGCACAATTGTTGCAGATTCTCCAGGGAAAGACAACTCTTTTTCAGTTATTTCTTTGTCTTTCTTTCCATTTTCTTTCTCATTTGGGTAGTTGTCTTTGTTTTTTTCTTTTCTCAAAAATTTTTGGACATAACCCCTTCAACGATACTGCTGAACTCGA
>CM063501.1:20483415-20500915 GCA_032207245.1 Pardosa pseudoannulata
ATAAGATGAGACTGATGCATTCTTTGCATTTCAGGATCGGAAAATTCCCATTATGGTCTTTTATGTGAGAGAACACTACACTGGAAAACTATCTGGAATTCTATTTTAGAGTCTACCGAATGATATATTGCGTCTATGTGCACCATCCATTCTTATTTTTATTCTTATTTAAAGATTTAAAGATTTGGAAACCTCTCGTAAATATTTATAGTTAAGAATATTTTTAACTAAGAATATTTTTAACTACGAATTTGAATTTGATCGAATGTTTTATTAAAATAAATGGATTTATCAATATTACTCAAAGGTCTTCAGTTGGTCCTTGATACCACCCAAATTTATCTGAAAAAAAAACAATACCCTCCTTTCTACTTAGATACTCCCTATGCCTATGGTTTGGTGGAACCATAATCATTGGTAACCTCCGGTCAATGTGAAAAGCATGTTACACCTTACAGTAAAACTTTACTAATTCAAACTCTTAGCTCAAAATTTTAATAATTAAACTATGTGTAATTTTTTTAAATTTTCTTACACAATGTAACGTTAAGGAATTTGAATGATTGTCCAAATTTTTAAAAATGTATGCTTCCCCCCAAAGTCCTGAATTTTCCTTAAAACCATGTTCATTTTAACCTATATTCGTTGGTAAACTGCTTAAAGAATTGTAAAAGTGAAGGAGGAGGTACTATTCCTCATTTTTCTCATCTCCTATTGTATGTTGAGATCAAATTCTAATCAGATCTTTTATAAAAACTACTCATCCTCGAGGGAGTTTCGATGTGAACGGATGATTCCGACCACAAAAATGTGTTTATCTGTACCCCCAAACTATCTTCTTCCTACTTATTTCACATTATGAACTCATGAATAACTTTTTATATATCTTTTTACATATTTTTAATGTTTTATATCTCTTACTGTCTGCTATGATATACTCACTGAAAGAAATCTCAGAATTTACGGGCTTTGTCCACATAATCCTGTTCAACGACATCTTGAAAATCCTGTTGGATGGCCGAATCAGTTGCTCTCCGGTACTAGAGTCTGTATTCCAAATCTAGCATCATCCATAGAACTTCGGAATCAGTTTTAAGCAGTCGGTCAAGGTCTCATTAGTCCTCGTGTAGCAAAACAGCAGATTATACCGCTCTAAACTAATCATAGTCAAGTGTTTCAAATTGTTGTCCTTTTTATAAGGTTTTTGGTCAGAAAACTAGAATATCAGCTACTTAAAATATTGATTAAGAAGTTGCTGATTATAAACAATTAAATGGACGGAACATATACTGATGAAGAATAAAAAAGGTATGACATTTTTTGATGAAAAAATGGAGGATAACATTTAAGGAAGTGTGCCGACCACATAGCAAGCTGTTGTTATGTTACACAGACGAATAGTTGAACCACAAACTAAAGTTCATTTTAACGTAAATAAACATCAAGATTTCTTATGTCTGGTAACGTAAAAGAATAGTAAAGGAAGTCACAAATTATATAATAGGATTATGTAAACATACAAATATATATAACATAAAAGTGATAGATAACATAAAATTGAAAAAAAACCATGCAGATGTTTTTTCTCCCATTTTTACTTTTACATTGACCTATTAAAAACAAATATGCAGTCTGTTCCATTTTTCCATGCAATATGTTCTATTTCTCTTAATCTCTTTAAAAACTGTAAATTTATATTAATTTATTTAATGAGTTTAAATACCTAATTATGATTAAGTATAGATTCATGTTTAACTTTATTTATGTTTGTTTATAGTTAAAACTAAGCCACAGATGTCACTCTCACTTTAATACTAAATTCTTTCTCTTTCGAAAGAAATAGTACTCATTAATACTAAAGTAAAATTATATTTTAGAGTAGTTTCAATACCATAGAGTTTTCTTTTTCTTCTTTATCTAAAGAATAAAGTACTAATTATAAGCCAAACTCCAGAGTAAGATAAAAATCCTCCCTCTAAAGAATTTTTATAACTTCCAAGGAAAGAAAATAGAATGTTATCTGTCACAGCAATAAATCGATCTATTTGATTCCTCTGAACATAAAACCAAACACATGCATATAGCAATAAAAATTTTGTCTTCGGGCAAACCCGCAACCTGTAAACGAACACGATTTGTTCTATCTTTTCTTTTCAAATTATTCACCCTCTTTTCTGTAGGATTCGATAAATTGCTTCTCTTACGAGACCAACATTTTTTTTTAAATCTTTCTTTCTTTTTTCGTTCCAGCAACGGGAATAAAAAACACTTTTGTTGTGTAAGAGAATAAAAGAAAGGAAAATAAATAAATAAATCCTACGAGGGATTTATTTCTAATGAAGCCCCGTTACGGTTTCGGTAGTGAATGAGTCTTATTAAATCATGTTTATTGCTAGATTCAACACAAGGGGTGAAAGAATAGTTTTTTTTTCCTTCATTGTGCTCGCTTCTAATGGAATAGAGTAGGTAAATAAAAAAATTGTGCTTTGTTAAGAGTGACTAAGCTTACATTTCCGAAATGTTTTGTTTGATTTTAGTTGTACGGATGAAAATTATTGTTATATATTTTGATCCATAAAGCATGAAAACTGAAGAAGTCTTTTTCTAAGCTACAATAATACAGTTACTAATTTGGTTCAGCTGAAGCTTATTTTCGACGTTTTAAGAAGATAATAAAACATTTTATGGATTAATTCCTATAGCTCTCGAACTGCAGAAAAGAAGATATTGCAGTTCTGGAAGAGTAATCAAAATTTTGAAGTGAATAATTATTAAGGGAAATTTTAATCAAATAAATATATAAAAACATCCCTTTTTAAGAGTGATTAAGATGACATCTCCTAAATGTTTTGTTTGATTTTAGTTTTACGGATAAAATTTACTGTTATATATTTTGATTCATAATACATGAATAACGAAGAAGTCTTTCTGAGCCACATTTATACAGTTACTAATTTGGTTCAGCTGAAGATTATTTTGTACGTTTTAAAGAAGATAATAAAACATTTTATGAATTTATTCCTATAGCTCTGAGAAGTCAGAAAAGAAGATGGAGCAGTTTCGTTAGACTAATCTCAATTTTGAAGTGAATAATTATTAAAGGAAATTTTAATAAAATAAATAAGTAAAAAATATCCCTTTTTAACAGTGATGAAGCTTACATCCCCTAAATGTTTTGTTGGATTTTAGTTCTAAGGATACAACTATTTAAATATATATTGATCCATACAACATCAAAACTAAAGAAGTCTTTTCTTTCTAATCCACAATAATACAGATACTCATATTACGTCAGCTGAAGCCTAATTCTGACACTGTAAAGAAGATAATAACAGTATTTTATTAGTTAATTCCCATTTCTCTCACCAGCAGAAAATAAGAAGGAACAGTTTGGGAGGGCAAATCAAAATTTTAAAGTGAACATTTATTAAGTGAATTTATAATAGAGTAAATAAATTAAAAATTAGCATTTTTAACTAGATTTTTAAGTTTTATTTCATAAGCTTACTATTTAAAAAAGATATATTTAATTTTTGATGTAGAAATCATTGTTAAACTTTTTGATCCATTAAACGTAAAAACTAAAACCATAATAATACAGCTATTAATTCAATAACTCTCAAACAGAAGAAAGAAATAAGGGACAGTGTTGATGAACAAATCAAAATTTTGGAATGAATATTTATTAAGGTGAATTTTAAAAGATTATGTAAATAAAAGCTAAGCTTTTTTTAAGAATTACTAAGCTTATTCCAGAAACATTTTGTTTAATTCTTGATGTAGGAATCATTGTTGTATTTTTTGATCCATTAAACATGAAAACTGACACCATAACAATACGGTAACAATTTTTGTTTCAACTAAAGCTTATTTTGAACGTTAATTGTAGATACTAACGATATTTTAGTAAATAATTCTGATAGCTATTTAACAAGACTGCAGAAAATAGGATGTGGCAGTTAAATTTTTTTTCATCCATCGATTATATTTTTTTTAACTCGTGGGTACTTGCCTGCTAAGCAATCTTTCATACGACATCATTGATTTTCTTGACCATTTTATTATAAGAGCCCTTTATAGGCAGCCAACAGTACTCTAGAGGACTACACAAATATTCCATCGATTACATTTTTTTTAAGTCGTTAGTACTTGCCTACTAAGCAATCTTTCATACGACGTTGCGGATTTTCTTGACCATTTTATTATAAGAGCTATTTATAGGCAGCCAACAGTACTCCAGGGGAATACACAAATAATCCATCGATTACATTTTTTTAACTCATGGGTACTTGCCTTCTAAGCAATCTTTCATACGACGTCATGGATTTTCCTGACCATTTTATTATAAGAGCCCTTTATAGGCAGCCAACAGTACTCCAGGGGAATACACAAATAATCCATCGATTACATTTTTTTTAACTCGTGGGTACTTGCCTACTAAGCAATCTTTCATACGACGTCGCGGATTTTCTTGACCATTTTATTATAAGAGCTATTTATAGGCAGCCAACAGTACTCCAGAATACACAAATAATCCATCGATTACATTTTTTTAACTCATGGGTACTTGCCTTCTAAGCAATCTTTCATACGACGTCATGGATTTTCCTGACCATTTTATTATAAGAGCCCTTTATAGGCAGCCAACAGTACTCCAGGGGAATACACAAATAATCCATCGATTACATTTTTTTTAACTCGTGGGTACTTGCCTACTAAGCAATCTTTCATACGACGTCGAGGAATTTTCTTGACCATTTTATTATAAGAGCTATTTATAGGCAGCCAACAGTACTCCAGGGGAATACACAAATAATCCATCGATTACATTTTTTTAACTCGTGGGTACTTGCCTACTAAGCAATCTTTCATACGACGTCGCGGATTTTCTTGACCATTTTATTATAAGAGCTATTTATAGGCAGCCAACAGTACTCCAGGGGAATACACAAATAATCCATCGATTACATTTTTTTAACTCGTGGGTACTTGCCTACTAAGAAATCTTTCATACGACGTCGCGGATTTTCTTGACCATTTTATTATAAGAGCTGTTTATAGGCAGCCAACAGTACTCCAGGGGAATACACAAATAATCCATCGATTACATTTTTTTTAAGTCGTTAGTACTTGCCTACTAAGCAATCTTTCATACGACGTCGCGGATTTTCTTGACCATTTTATTATAAGAGCTATTTATAGGCAGCCAACAGTACTCCAGGGGAATACACAAATAATCCATCGATTACATTTTTTTAACTCGTGGGTACTTGCCTACTAAGAAATCTTTCATACGACGTCGCGGATTTTTTTGACCATTTTATTATAAGAGCTGTTTATAGGCAGCCAACAGTACTCCAGGGGAATACACAAATAATCCATCGATTACATTTTTTTAACTCATGGGTACTTGCCTACTAAGCAATATTTCATACGACGTCACGGATTTTCTTGACCATTTTATTATAAGAGCTCTTTATAGGCAGCCAACAGTACTCCAGAGGACTACAGAAATAAACAAAATCTGTCGTCTTAATATGTTATAATTCTCAGGGATCAAGCAGAAGTCCACCAGGTTTAGCCAGGTTAGTATCATATGAGAATTTTAAGGATATTTTGAACACGAACCAATTTTATATGCCCTCATTCATCATTAGCGAACAAGGTTGATCTTACCCTCTACTACAAAATTATTGCCTTTGCTGACTGAGCTGCCACAGCTAAATCTATCGAATATTAATTAAGAAGAAAATTGAAACCGTAGAATATTTATTGCATTAAATTTAGTATTGGAGGGGTAAAAAAAATTGGTAAAAAATTTGTAATTAGTAAAGAATATAATAAGTAAAAAATGTAAACATAAGGAAAGAAACGTTACGTATAGGATACTATTAAATTTCTTGAAAAGAATTGTATTTCAGATTTGGACCATTAGAACTAAGCTATAATTAATAGTATTTTATTATTACTGCATCACAGAAAAAATTAAATTTTCGTTTTTCTTTTATGAGATCTAAGACTATTTTTTATTATATGATAGCTAATTAGACCAGGGCTTGCTGTTTTAAGCTATTTCAGACATGCATCTAAGAGACAGCAATGAGATTTGTATCAACTTTCTGGTTTTGGGGGTTATTTAATTTTTGTATACAATATTTAAATATAATAATAATTAAAATGAAAATCTACATCTTTGTCTTTAACCACTTAAAGAATCACTTCTTCGAAATATTTTCTAAGTTCTGTAATCCATATTCTGTCACCCATTATTTAAGAATTATTAAATTCTTGTAACAGAATTTATCCAATGTCAATTAAAAATTTAATAATTGATTAAGCTTAAATCTATAAATGCATATGCATTAATTAATACACAATTTTTATTACACAGAGTTTTCAGAGATATACATTTCGAAGCCAATCAACAGGTAAACATCAGCAACAGGCTTTGCAGTTCTAAAATTCCAAAGTTCGTTCACCTCTGAGCAAGCTTAACTGGTATTGGATTATTTTGCACCGTTGAACGCTTCTAATTAAAAGCGGATCTTAACCCTCTCTAGATTATCTTTAATGTAAATCTAAAAGAGAAAGCTCTAAAAATTCTGCATTTAAAATAATTAAACGAGGTGCAAAGATATGACATAACACTCTTAGTATTTTACATGCATTAAAGAATATGAACGAATTAATCAATAGACGAAATGTGTTTATTTTAGTTACATAAATTCGATAATGTTCATAATGAATCCACCATTGAGAATATAAAAAACTGGAAGAGTTGTGTACATTCGTTAATCTTTTCCATAGTTTATTATTCATAGTTCTAGAAAACTTTTTTTTCTTGAAGGATTTCAAGACGATCCTTTTTAATATTTATGTGGTTAAATGCAAAATATGCAGTCGCTTGTGATTAATTACATTCTTGATTTACGCATTGGACATTTCCCTCCTAACTTCCAGCTCAATCTAAGGAAAAAAAAACAAATACCCGACATGTTGTCTTTTTTTCCCTCTCCGGAGAAAACTTCCTTTATAAATATGAATTTTTAAACTACACGGGAACACTAGTAAATGCAATTACTTATTCAACAGTAAAGCGTTATTCCATCGCATCCCCCCCTCCACCAAACCAGATGAGAAAAATCACCGCCGGAGAACAATGTAATAAAACATAACGCGCTAGATATAACAAAAGAACATTCAAAATTTATAATAATAGCATATTTGTTCTGCTAAAGCTTTTTGGGATCTCGTTTTTACGGGGTGTTTATTTCTTTATTTTCATCAAAAATTTATTACGGATCCCACCCTTTTCTTAAACATTAATCTGGCGCACAATTTAAATTTGTTTTATCAAAACCCCCACGCAAAAATAAAATGTTTATAACAATTCGAGAAGCGTTGAAACGGGAATTTTTGCATTCGAACCATGTAGAAGGCAAATAAATTCTTTTAAGCTCCTTCTCTCGTCTACCACCATACGTGTAAACAAAATATCGCTTTAATTCGGAAGCGTTCCTTCGGAATTTAGAGATTCAAAGAAATTTTCAAAACCTTTGTTGTGCAAATTTAGAGTTTATTACAAGGATTAAAATGTAAACAAAGAGGGAGCTTTACCTTTATTCTCAACAGACGATTTTGGGATTTGTGAGAGTCACTTGATCTTCCTATTTTTATATATTTTAGTCCTTGTTAGATTTTTTAAGCGGGAGGGAGGTTTGTAAAGTTCATAAAATGAAACACTGCAAAACCGTTGCTTATTAGCCTATGAAAATTTTCCATGCGTGTTTATAAAAAAAGCATTTAAATTTTCTATATAAATATGCCTCAAAAATTTAGTATATTTTACTTTTAACAACCTTACATATTTCACTGAGAAATGTATATTATAATCTAAAGTATGCATTTTTTAATAAACATATAACTCTCTCAATTCTGTTTATAAACTATTGTCTGTATAAGCTTTGGAAATTTATAAAAATAAATGTTCTCACCTTTGTCATATATTTTAATTAAGTTTTATATATGTACTTTTAAGCTCTATTTTATAAAACTTGTAGGACTATATATTATCTTTAGAATGAAAGGTTTTAAATTATCTTAAAACTTTATATTATTTTTTGCGACAACTGTGAGAAAAATAAATACAGCTAGGATAAATTGTATGCCCATAAATTATAGAGAAAATATATAATTTTTAATACAAGATGTAAAATTGAAGAATCTGTAATGGGATTAAAGTTATCTATTTTTAAAAGTCAAAATCTCTGACACAGAAGGGGAAGGTGTGAAAATTAAACTTCCTACCATCATTAAATTTAATAAATTAAATGCTTTAGGCTTACTGAAAAATTTAAATTATCGGAAACTAATGGTAATGATAGTCCAGTTTTATATGAAATTAAAAAAGTGAAGAAATGAATGGTAAAATACATTAAAAGACTGTTTCCATCTTTCAGCTAGCTGGTAAATAAATGTTGAAGTCTCTCATTTGTTCCAGATTCCATCTATGCCACACATCTCCTTGCTGGTAATTGTTTGATGTATTTTGAAAATAAATGTAGTGCGGTCTGCTAAATCTTGAAAATCTAGAAAACAAAACGACAGCATAAATTCCTTAATTGTAGAAGGTATTGAAAAAGGTATGAAAATTGGAAAATTTTTTTGGTTAAATTGGTAAAGTATATTTTTCTTGAGAATGTTTTCTGTAAAGGTTTTCTATAAGCATTTTGTAACAAAAATCGCCAAATGGACATTAATACTCTATTTTTAAAAATCATATACCAAGTTATAGAGTTCTCAAAAGAAAACTTTAACTTTATCTAGATTCCGAAATGGTGTATTTTACTTCCAGAAACTATTAAAAGAGATTCTGTGAAGAAATTCGCTTTTTAAAATATGCAGTTTGTAATGATATTAATAAAATGGTTAAAAAATAACTATTTGATGATATTAATGGTATTAATTAAATGGTTAGAAAATAACTATTTGATGATATTAGTTATATTAATTAAATGGTTAGAAAAAAACTATTTGATGATATTAATGATATTAATAAAATGGTTAAAAAATAACTATTTAAAAGTTTTAAATAAAATAACTACTTTTGTATTATCTTAAGTTAGATATTGATCATTGGAAAAATCATATTTTACCCAAAGTTTTTTTAAGTCATGGCATTAATCAGTTTACTTTTAAAAGCAATAAACGTTTTATTAATTTTTAGTCAAATTAAATGGGAGGAACTTCATAATTTCTCGTAACGTATTGTATAGGTCAATATATTACTATTGAGCAAGTTTGTAAGCCAACTGGATAGAACCATAATAATTGTTTGTAAATAAGCAACAGTGTTATTGAAGACATTAAAATGATCAACTACACCAAGATAATCATAAACACAAAACTGGTATTCTTGCTGTTTTTCATGGAGTAACTACTGATGTATATAATACTGGAAAAATACATTTATGTTACCGCACAACATGAAAATACAAATTCTAATAGGTAATGTGAAAAGAATTGCATGTCTTTGTGAAAACAAGCAAGAACTTTCATGTTTGACGGAATAGGACCATTAATTTCCCATGTCTGAAGTGCCTTACATCATAGTTACTATAAGTTTGAATTACCTGAACACTGATACCAGTGGTCTAATTGGTCGGATATATAGAGATTTATCATATATAGTCCAAGTGGGATTTATTGGGCTAAACTGAGGATATTATATAAAGAAACAAAAGATTCGAGACGTCAGACATTTGTATGCTGGTTAAAGAGAGAAAAATAAAGGGACATTTTGCTGTTAAAATCAAATCGGAAGTAAAAACAATGAGGATTAAAACACAAAACAATACGATAAAAAGTAGTATCAATTAATCGTTATTGTTGTCTTATGCCACTTTGTCTAACCAAGCACGAACTGATAGATTTAAGGCAAAGGAGTGAGCCTTTTAACGAGCACCTCAAAGGTGAAAGTACGACTTATGCTCATGTGGTTCCTTGTAATTTTGAGGCATGGTCTAAGCAGAAGACCCATAGGATTGGCCTACCATCCCCAGAAGTACTTATTGAGAACTTGGAGGACATTGTAACCACGAACATATTTTACGGGCCCCAGTCACCTTGAACGAACAAGGCAGATAGTAGGTCGGCTCCGGTTCCGAACCCACAACCTTCCAGTTACGAGAGCTTTCCTTTTGCAGACTGAGGTACCGCAACTATCAAATAATCGTTTAAATTGTAATTGCAGTTCAAGGAAAACGACAAGGGAGGCAACCTCTGAAAAGTGTGTAATCTCCGAGAACGTGCTGGACACTCGCTATAACTTTACGTTGAACACACCAGCATGAGAGAAAATAATTTAATTCTCTTATCCTGGAAGAGATTGTTTACACTGAACTAAATCGTAGCTGAGTGTAAGGTATATTACGAATAAGTGTCAAACATTTTAAATATTTTGCTATTTTTGTGTGATTTTGAGAGAGAGAATAATTTTAAATGAAATTTAAATAACGATTACTAAAATTTCTAACCCAAATTGAATTTCAAAAATTAATAATTTTAAAGTTATTAATCCCATCCTAATTGGACATCCACAAATGCACACAAAGTTTGATTATGCTAATACTATAATAAACAAGAATTTGTTTAGAACATTACAACATTTAACTGCGGTTTATAAAACATTATCTACCTTCACTATCACACGATCATTAGAAATAAATCCCAAAACACTTTCAGTACATTGATTTGTTTAATCGTCTGGCAATGGAGATTTCTTTTTTCTCCGCTAAAAGAAAAGAAATAAATACTGAAATGTCCGGAGAACACTTCAATAAAAAAAACTAAATTGTTTAAATAAGTTAATTTACGAGAACAAAATTGGTTATGATATAATATGGAGAAATATTTTGTATTATTTTTTTAGTAAGCCGTGATTAAATTTTGAGTGTTGTATTTAATAATAATTTTTATACTATAATATTGTGATTAAAAATTTTTGTTTGGGCAAACAGAAAGTTTCTTTTTTCTTACTTTTAAGTTTAACTTTGTAAAAAAATGTACTCTTAGAAAGCTTAAATGAAATATAAATTTTCCAAAAGTCATATAAATAAAATACTTTAAATATAGTTTAAGATAGCATTCGATTCGGAAAAAAATATTTTTATATTTCTATAAGCTACTTTACTCATGTTACAAAATTTTTCAAAATTTTCAAAATGTTTTTGAATTTAGCAAAATTTAGCGAATGTTCATGGATGTGATACGCAAGGTGTATTTCATCTAGTTTAGAAATAATTATGTTAATAATTACACCTTATCAATCCTTTTATTTCAGATTCTGGTCCACAGGGACACTTCTCTTTTGGGAGTGTAAGGGCTTCACGAATCTGGGGAACCTGAGTGATCTTTCAATCTAGCTTCTTCCCTGATAGACTAGAACTTGTTTGTCTATCAGGGAAGCAAGTTCATTTAACAAACACTACTCTGTCGTGCTTGTTCCTTACTCGGGATGACCACTTAAGCTTCGAACCATGACGGGCCTCACGTAGGTTAGCAGCAGCTTTATAGCTGTTGTGGTTGCTGTCGTGATGACTGGTCATTCAGTTTGTCAACTGCTGTATGGGCTCATTAGCCTGGGACAGTGTAGGAATTCTCTTATTTCAGATTCTTATAAAAAGTAATTGATGAAAATGAAAAATATTCAATTCTGAATCGGAAAATGTAAAATATTTTTTATCAGTAAGTAGCTTTTTGCTTCATGAGATACGCAAGGTGTATTTCATCTAGTTTAGAAATTAATATGTTAATAATTACAGATTGTCAATCATTTTATTTCAGATTCTGGTCTCCAGTGACACTTCTCCTTTGGGAGTGTACGGGCTTCATGAATCTGGGGAGCCTGAAAGATCTTTCAATCTAGCGTCTTCCCTGATAGACTAGAACTTGCTTGTCTATCAGGGAAGCAAGTTCATGAAACAAACACTGCTCTGTAGTGCTTGTTCCTTACTGTGGTTGACCACTGAAGCTTCGAACCATGACGGGCCTCACGTAGGTCAGCTGCAGCTTTATAGATGTTGTGGTTGCTGTCGTGTTGACTGATTATTCAGTGTGTCAACTGCTGTATGGGCTCATTAGCCTGGGTCAGTGTAAGAATTCTCTTATTTCAGATTCTTATAAAAAGTAATTGCTAAAAATGTAAAATATTCAGTTCTGATCGGAAAATGTAAAATATTTTTTATCGGTAAGCAGTTTTTTTTGCTTCATGTGATACGCAAGGTGTATTTCATCTAGTTTAGAAATTAATATGTTAATAATTATCCTTGTCAATAATTTTATTTCAGATTCTGGTCCCCAGTGACACTTCTTCTTTGGGAGTGTATGGGCTTCACGAATCTGGGGATCCTGAGTGATCTTTCAATCTAGCGTCTTCCCTGATAGACTAGAACTTGCTTGTCTATCAGGGAAGCAAGTTCATGAAACAAACACTGCTCTGTAGTGCTTGTTCCTTACTGTGGTTGACCACTGAAGCTTCGAACCATGACGGGCCTCACGTAGATCAACTGAAGCTTTATAGCTGTTGTGGTTACTGTCGTGATGACTGGTGATTTAGTTTGTCAACTGCTGTATGGGCTCATTAGCCTGGTTCAGTGTAAGAATTCTCTTATTTCAGATTCTTATAAAAAGTAATTGATGAAAATGAAAAATATTATATTCTGAACTGTAAAATGTAAAATCCTTTTTTTTTATCGTAATTACCTTTTGACTTCATGTACATATTATGCTAACCTATCACCAGATTCACTTACGGTCATCCGAAACTTTAAACGAAAAATACTTCTGTTTTTTATATTTAACAAAAGTATTGCTTGGAAAAACTTACCGTAAATATCTCTCATTAAATGATTGCTAAAAATACATAAAAACATTTGAGAAGATAATCCTACACCTAACCGTGAAAACTTACTATTGTACATTGTACTTACTCTTTCTTATTAAAAACAGAACACAGTTGTGAAATGTAACGAAATGAGTAAATAATGATACATTTTCAACGATACAATATTTCACTTCGTTCCATGACATGCAGGACCTGATATCTGACAGGGCAAACGGGGCAAGCACCTGGGCCCCCCCAATCAATAGAGGGCCCCAAATTAACTGTTATTTAAAATTAAATATATGATGCGTATGTATAAAACTCACCTTAAATTATCGACAATTTCTTCTTTTAGTTTTTGGCTTATTCAGTATCATTAGTTTGTTCACAAATGTAAGTGCTGGCAAAAGAATGTAGAACACGAAGCTACATTCTGTTTTAGTCAGGGAAATTCCTCTGGTAAGGCTTTACAAAATCTAATATACGTTTTACCTTTTTGTAACTTTTTTTTTATAATTTTACTTATTTCATATTTTTATTTTATTTTAAACTGATCTTATTTTACTAACTACATTGATGAGCCTACTTTAAAGGCTCTGCTGGCCATAGTTTGCATCACTATATATGACAATTACCCCGTAGCCACCACCTGTGTACAGCAGAGTAAGGGGAGAGGCGGATGAACGGGTTTACCCTGGGCACCCATTCCTGTAAGTCGGGCCCTGCTGACATGAAAGAATGACCTTACGAGTAGGAAAATACCTAACGTTTGACATATGATGCTGACAAATCAGGTGTTACCAATGCAGGTGAAAAGAGAAAATCAATGTTTCGGATAGGAAGATTTTTAGTTTTCATGATACTATTTATAAAAACTTATCAAAATTATAAAAATCAGTCACTGGGGAACCTCAATTCATCGGTTTTTTAAGGAACGGAAACGGTAAACGGTAAATGTGTAAACGATAGATACGAGGAATGGATGTAAAAGTTCAATAAAATGTGTAGCTAGGAAAAAATATTTACAAGTGCTATTAGAAGTATTTGATACTTTAAAACTCTGACTTATATTTAGAATGATACTGAATATTTAAAAAAAATATTTTGTAACGATGGTTGCTTTGTTGAAATGGTTTACCTGGCTGCAAGCAGTGAGAATTCTATATCCTCTATCACTACAAATGCACTGTCAGTGACCATGTATATAAATGATTGTTAATTAGGCAAAGCTTTGTGGTTATTTCAGTACCTCGATAATGATTTAATTCATGTACTTTTTCTTTTTCTTCCTCCTCAATTTCTTGATGTTACTTCTGGTCTGCTCAGTTTCCTCAACGTTTATCAAGCTACTAATTATTCGAATTCTAACCTCTTTTGTGATCTAGGAAATTCCCCGATGAACTATAAATGCTATTGCCATCCACAAGACTTTGAATAATTGATATCAACAAGATGAAATAAAACATTTTATTTCCCTAGTACTCATATATTGCATAAAAACGATAATTCCGAGGAAAAAACGCCAAAGACCAAAATGGTCATATATTAGATGCAGGAAAACGAAGAATCTGAGAACGATGTATTGAATAAGGGAATAATTAACATTAATTCTGTGGGAATAAATGTGGGATCGAATAAACCTAACAATCAATGAGTTAACGACAAATCGTGGTTTCACTTTAACTCATTTTCATAAATACTTTTAAAATATTATACAAATTTTATCTTTATAAAGTAATAAGGAAGTTAAAAATGTAATGTTTCAAAGTTGAAATATATTTTATATTTATAAGTGTAAACTAATATGTAGTAAATGTATATTACATAGTGTCTTTTCTGAACAAATATGTGATGCACCATCAAATAACTTAAAATTGTGACTATTTGTCTAACATATTTTTCATGTTGTACGATGCATACTTAAATAAGTAAATGGAATTCAAAAATCATTGCTTGTCCTTTAAAAGTTTGTCGTCCTCGAAAATGTCAATATTTAAATATAATATTTGCATGCAAAATTAACTTTTAAATTTAAATAAACATTCAACTACTTATTTAATACTTTTAATTAAGTACATAGAGTCATTAATATAGTTTGTAAACTGAACGACAAGCAAATATTTTGAGTCTAACAAGAGACATTTTCCTCAGTTTAAAATCACTCAAACTTTAATTGAAACTCGGGTCCTTTAAATCCTGAAGTATACAAATAAAAAATTATCCCTGTTGATTAAGTATCTTAGCAATTCCGCCTATACAGGGAGCATAATTAATGGTTCTCCAAGTCTCGCTAGTACTACTAACATGTGTTAGTTTCAGAATCAGAGGAAATTTCCATTAATCTTGGTTATACAGACACGGCCTGTCCATATTATACTCTGTCCGAAAGTTTATATCTAAAATAAGTTTAAGTTTGTGTTACATTCTGTTTATAGATGAAGTAGAGTAAATATTTGTATTACGGTTTTTATAGAAAGAAAATGTGTGTATTCTTTAAAGATTGCTTAAATAATGTAAAATTTAGTTATAATTTTTGTTTTTATTAATTAGTTTTGTATTTATTTGTATATCATTCATAAACAACAAAATATTAACAATCTATTGATATTTATGCTGTACGTTTTAGTTACAAAATATTTATTTTCTTCATCACACTATTAAAAAGTACAGTAAAAGTTTACAAGAGTCTTAATATCAAACATTTCAAAAAACCCTAAAAATACTTTATATCAAAATATTCTTTAGACAAATTAATCTATATGCAGAAGGTTTAACCCCTTCCCAGTTTTCAACTTCCACTGTGTAGACACAGTGTTCATGTCCCTAGTCGTTTGCCCGTACGTCGTTCGGGCAATTTTTCTTCTCTCTGGCTTGTACATTTTCTCCCGTATATTTTCTATTTTTGATATCAAAATAACTGTATTGATATATTTTAAATAATAGTTTTCTTTTTATGGTGTTTTACCTTCTTATTAATTCTGGTAGATGTGTTATCCCATATTTTGTATCATTAAATGAAATTTTATCCTTCAGCTCTTAGTCTGTTGATAGTATTTTATAATCATTTAATAATTATATTTATGCAAACTATTATATTTTTAAATCATTGATTATTTAAAGCGTATGCAGCTGATGTATTGTGATAGAATATTGGCTCACAATCAGAATTTGAAATACCCGTAAATTAAGTCTGGTAATAGCTAGAGATTACTAAATGACTTTAATACTAGTGGTTCAGATTATCTAGACTTCCTTTTTTACTGTACCTCTTTTCTATTTTCAATGTAAATGTAACTTCCCTGCTAGGCAGTGATGTAGAAAAAAAACAAATTACAGGGTAAACATAGTATTCATTCCTTAAGAGGTTTTCTTTAATGCTTAAAAATATTAGAAGTATTAATTTTAATAGTATTTTCCTCTTCAAAATTGTAAAATTAGTAAAAATATTGCAATAAAAAATGTGACTTTTGTATCAAATGCAGGAAAAATTAAAACTGTCAGAGAATTAAGAAATATAATCCAAAACGTAAATCATGCTAATAATTTTACCAACATTTCACTGTCAATTTGTTTTTTGAAAATTTTAATTTTGTTTGCAATGGATAGAATTTAGTGAGAATGCTAGAAACCCTTACTACTGCTAGAAACAGGATTAATTGTGAAAATAATTTAAAACTATTTACAATTCACTCTGAGCCGCTGTAGTTTAGTACGTAAAGCCAACGATCTGAAGGTTGCTGTTTAGGAACCCGAGCCGGCGTAAGATCCGCCTTGTTTGTTAAAGGTGACTGGGGCACGCAAAATATTTTCGTGGTCACAATGTCCTCTAAGTTCTCAATAAATACATCTGGAGATGGCAGGCCAAGTCCGAGGGTCTTCTGCTTGGTCCCTCCTTCAAAATTACGAGGACCTACTTGAACGAAATCCTTCTTTCACCTTGATCTTGCTCATTAAAACGAAAGGCTCACCCCTTGGCCTTAATACGAGAGCCTGCAGGTTCAATCGTTCTTTGCTTGTCCAAGTGGCATGAGAAACAATAACACAATTCACTCTTAAAAAATCCAAATTAACAAACATAAGAACGAATTCCACGCTTTTGTTTTTCACTTATTGAAGACCTCCCGAATTACCAGTCCTGTGCAAAGCTTTTATTTAAGAAAAATGAACATCTAAAGTCATAAACAGGAATTATTTAATTTTGATAGCATGTTGTAAGGGATTATGCATCAAAACAGCTAGTAGCGTCTAAGAATACACATACGGCTATCATTAGTATATCCTCTCTTCAAAGAAATAATCAGATTCTGCAAGAGATGGAAAACTTTAGTATTAAAAGACTACATTCCTTATTCTAGACATAAAACCGTGATATGAAGAAGTTTAAAATCCTTACGTATTCTTGCTTTCCCACAGAAAACTTCCTTTGCATTGTAGATGTCAAGACCCTGGAAGTTTTCACAGAGATATTATACGAACCTGATTGTTATAATGCATAACGTAACATAATGACCTATTGACCAGAAATATTCATCTTTTTCATAACTTATTTGAGCATATTTTTAACTCACCTCAGCATCATTTTTGAATATGTATTATTTAACCTTTAGCACCTTTCTA
>CM063501.1:20508415-20515915 GCA_032207245.1 Pardosa pseudoannulata
ATTTTTTTGTAGGTATATGTAAACACAAACACACACACTCATATATATATATATATATATATATATATATATATATATATATATATATATATATATATATATATATATATATATATATATATATATATATATACATACATATACATTCTATGTAAGATATTTTTCTATAAGATAAAAAACTAATTTACTTAGAAATCAAATGGTGATCGAATGTTACGATCCTGTTCTGTTGCACCGGAGCTCCTGGATTATTATTATCCCGCTTCTGGCATGGATGTTCGTAGCCGAGTAGAATTGGTTTTAAGAAGGCCCATGACTAAAAAAAATCGATAAATATGATATGATTACTATATTTGATATATGATTACTATATATATTACTATATTTCTAATAAAATTAATTTCAAAATTCTGCATATTACATATCTAAATGTAACACATTAATTTATAACGTATAAAATAATGCAATATACAGTAGAAAAATTATGCTAAAATTAATGGTTTAAATAATATACATCAAATAAAAAAAATTATTCCTTATGAAATGCTATGCTTATATATGGAACATCGTAGTTAATCTAAAATTAATAAACTTTAAATTCAAACCAAAAAATATACAGAAACATATATAAATTGAAAACTGAGGATAAAGATTGAAAATTTAATAAAAAATATTTGAATTATTTCATATTTTTTGTAAGTCATATTTATCATATTTTTCAATTCAATAAATTATATCTAATTCATATTTTTTTATTTATCTCTCAGAAGATAAAAAGACGAATAAGTGGTTAAAAGTTTAGATATAAAGCATATCTAGTTTTTAAAAGGAGTGCTTGCATACAATGTATATAAATTCAAAAAATAAAAAGTTGAGGAAAATCAATTTAAAATGTCAATCAGAGTGCCATATAAACATCCACAGAAAAAGAATTATAGGTCAGACACTACTACGACTTTTCTAATATGGTTTCAAGATAAATGTACAAAAATGCTTAAATGCAAAAAAAATGTTAAAAATCAAATTTTTGAAGTTTTTAAGGTCCTTTGTACTTTTAGGCAGTAGGTCCCAGTCTCATTATCCCTTGTATAGCAAAATAGGAGACCGTAGCTTTCCAAACAAAATGGAGTTAAATATTTTAGACTAGATAAAATACTTTAATCAATTAATTTTCTATTAATTATCTAAATTTATTTACAGATCTTTACAAATTCCTAACATGTACCTCACCAAATGCAGACTGACATTATCATAATCATAATTGAGATACCACATCCTGTAATGTTTTCATTCGAATTCCGAATGTAAGGTGAATTTATAAATTCCATCGCGGTGATTATCGAACTGCACTGTTCTTCCATTCCATTTTGTTTGAATGGCACTGCGTCCAGTTCCCTGTAATTGACAAGACTGTCGGGATGTACTTCAAAGTGGTGGAATCATATGTCAAGGAATCCAGTTAAGAGTTTAAGCTGCGAGTGTATCCCGAAACTCTGAATTCAGTCATTAAGGTTGATTCGAATTCCTAATCAGCGGGTCTAACACACTCGAAACGAGTTTAGAATGTGGTAGTAATTGGAATGAGCCTGTTACACGAGCCAGAGAAATGGGTATTCCGTTGGTAGATGGGATAAAACCATGACATAAATTTGCTAAGGAAAAAGATTAATATTTAAAATTATAGTCAAATCTCTACTCAATAGATCTCTATCTTTTATATTTCTATATTTATTGTAACTCTTCGTTATAAATGAGATAATTTTGTCAGCTTCTTAAATAACTTCTATAAACATAAATGTATTTTCTATTACCGTTTTCAAGTGATCTATTTTTTTATTTTCTTATTTCTAAAATACTTCTGGACATTTCAAGGCTTTTTTATTAACATATTTACTTGTTATGACAAAAACAATAATTTAACTAAAATTATTTTCTTATATTTTTTTAAATTGAAAATACAGGATATTTTTGGATAATGTCAAGCTTTATACCTTTATTGTAGATTTGTTTTTGAAGGTTAAAATAAATAAAAATAATATTAATTTGTACAAAATTGGGATTAATTACTTTTTAATAATATGATCTATTTTTTAATTACCTTATTTGTAAAATATTTCTGAACATTGTAAAGTTTTTTTTCTATTGAAACATTTACTTGTTATAACAAAACAATAATATAACTAAAATTATTTTCTTATATTTTTTTAAATTGAAAATACAGGATATTTTTGGATAATGCCAAGCTTTATACCTCTATTCCTCACAGACTTGTTTTTGATGGTTAAAATAAATAAAAAAGATAAATACTAATTTGTACAAAAGTGGGACTAATTACTTTTTAATATCGTGATCTACTTTTAATTCCCTTATTTGTAAAATATTTCTAAACAGTTTAAAGTTTTTTCTATTAATTTATTTACTTGTTATAACAAAAAAAAAGGAATTAAAATTAATTTTTTATATTTTTTAAAATTGAAAATACAGAATATTTTTGGATAATGTCAAGCTTTATTCCTCTGTTCCTCACAGATTTGTGTATGATGGTTAAAATAAATAAAAAAAAATAAATTATAATTTGTACAAAAGTGGGACTAATTACTTTTTAATACTGTGATCTATTTTTAATTCCCTTATTTGTAAAATATTTCTGAATATGTTAAAGTTTTTTTCTATTAACATATTTACTTGTTATAACAAAAACAATAATATAACTAAAATTTATTTTTTATATTTTTTAAAATTGAAAATACAGGACATTTTTGGATAATCTCAAGCTCTATTCCTCTGGTCCTCACAGATTTGTGTTTGATGGTTAAAATAAATAAAACAAATAAATATTAATTTGTACAAAAGTGAGAATAATTACTTTTTAATAATGTGATCTATTTTTAATTCCCTTATTTGTAAAATATTTCTGAATATTTTAAAGTTTTTTTCTCTATTAACGCATTTACTTTTTATGGAAGAAACAGTAATGTAACTAAAATTAATTTTTTATATTTTTTAAAATTGAAAATATAAGATATTTTTGGATAATCTCAAGCTCTATTCCTCTGGTCATCACAGATTTGTATTTGATGGTTAAAATAAATAAAACAAATAAATATTAATTAGTACAAAATTGGGATTAATTACTTTTTAATATTGTGATCTATTTTTAATTCCCTTATTTGTAAAATATTTCTGAATATTTTAAAGTTTTTTTTTTCTATTAAAACATTTACTTGTTATAACAAAAACAATAATATAACTAAAATTAGTTTTTTAGATTTTTTAAAATTGAAAATACAGAATATTTTTGGATAATGTCAAGCTTTATTCCTCTGGTCCTCACAGATTTGTGTTTGATGGTTAAAATAAATAAAACAAATAAATATTAATTTGTACAAAAGTGGGACTAATTACTTTTTAATATTGTGATCTATTTTTAATTCCCTTATTTGTAAAATATTTCTCAATATTTTAAGTTTTTTCTCTATTAACGCATTTATTTGTTATGACAAAAACAATTATTTAACTAAAATTTTTATATTTTTTAAATTTGAAAATATAGGATATTTTTGAATAATCTCAAGCTTTATTCCCCTGTTGCTCACAGATTTGTTGTTGATGGTTAAAATAAATAAAACAAATAAATATTAATTTGTACAAAAGTGAGATTAATTACTTTTCAATAATGTGATCTATTTTTTAATTCCCTTATTTGTAAAATATATCTGAACACTTTAGAGTTTTTTTCTATTAAGATATTTACTTGTTATAACAAAAACAGTAATGTAACTAAAATTAAATTTTTATATCTTTAAAAAATGAAAATACAGGATATTTTTGGATAATGTCAAGCTTTATACCTCCGGTCCTCACAGATTTGTTTTTGATGGTTAAAATATATAAAAAAATAAATATTAATTTGTGCAAAAGTGAGATTAATTACTTTTAAATAATGTTTAGCGATTATGAATTTAATGTCTATTTTATGTACTTATTACTTGTCTATTTATGTACTCGTGTTTGTTACTTGTCTATTTATGTACTTATTTATTTATAACATTTATTTAATGATTTTTTGTATATATTAATGTTTGGAAGGATTTAGCGATTTCGTTAACTAGAATAAAATTATGTTGTTAAGTTATTCAGTCATATTAAGTATATTATGTAAAATTAGTAAATTAAAGAAACTATGATTACATATTGAAATATTGGTGAATTAACTAAAAAGCGAACTGAATAAAATTTGTATAAATCTTTAATTTGTATAAGTTGAAAAAGTTTTGTTTAAAGATAAAAAACATCTATACATATGCATATAATTTTATTGTTTAATTTGAATACTAATTGTGACATTTATGTGCATTCAAGTAGGTATTTAATTAAAAATTCTGAAAGAACTTGTGATTCTTTAGTTCGAAAAAATTTTAAAAGAGTACTGAGAAATAAATGAATATTTATATATACTTTTATTATTTATTTTGAGTACTAATTACAGTATTTATGAACCTACAGGTTGGTTTTTAATTAAAAAAATCAGAAAGACGTTGTAATTTTCTAATATGCATAAATTAAATTTATTACTGAAAGATGAATACATGCATACGTATGTGCACCTTTAATCTTGTAAATATTGAGTAGAAATTAAAAAATTTACATACATTTAGGTAGGCTTTTAATAAAAAATACCTGAAATAAAAATTATTCTGTAATTAGTATAGGGTAAAAAATATTGAAAGAAAAATACATATGTATATAACAACATACTTTTATTGTTTGTCTTGAGAACTAATTATAAGATTTATGTCCAAGCACAATAAAGTTTAAATATAAAAATTCAGAAAGAATTTGCGATTCTTTAATTGGTATAAATTAAAAATATATATTACTAAAAGTAAAATACATTCATGCATATGTACATAACTTTATTGTTTATCTTAATCTAATTATAACATTTACATTCATGCAAACTAACGTTTAATTAATAAAAATTCTTTTATCCTCTCCTGACTTTGTGATTGTCTTAATGTATAAAGTTCACTCATATTTTAATGAATGCTTTCTGCGGTTCTTTTTTGTACGGTATTTTATGGTTCAATATTTGTTCCGTTCAAAAAAGAAAAATACTGTCAAAAGCAAGTGAATGCAACAGACTTAGTATTTCCGATTACCTTCCCCCCCACACACACTTACACACATGTATTTCTATACTCTATAAAGCTTTCAAAGTAGTTAACCGACCTTCGTGAAACTAATGAAATTGAATATTTGCTATATTCATTCATTTCACAGATGTAAATTGTGTGGAAGTTATTTAGCGTTTAAAATTGAATTGTGAAATTTTAAATTTCCTTGAAAACAATAAATATGTACATGTACATAAATCATTTTGTTTTTTCAAATTGAAAATTGAAATGTGCTTAAAATTTTAGGGCTTCCATGTTTATTTGAAATTTCTAATTGTATCGTTGACAGATGATATATTTAATATATTTTGTTCTTTAAGTTTGTAATTCCTTAGAATTAATTCTCCACGGTTTTGGTTTAGAGTGTTACGGTCTACTTTTTTGCAACACGAGGGCTAATGAGACTGGGGACCTACAGCTTAAAGCCAGTTCGGAACATCTCCGAACACTTATGCCACAGTGGGATTCGAAAAAACGAACTCCAGTACCGAAGGCCAGCACCCTAACCAATAGGCCATCGTTCGGCCCATGGTTTTGTATACTGATTCGTAACATTCATTTAGTAGTTTAAGTTTTAAGAAAACTTTATGGTTTATTAAATATTTAATTTATAAATCACCATTGTTTTCATGCATCGATTAATAGTCAAATAGTTAAGTCTTTGTGCATTCACACTGTAATCGTGAATTAAAATATGTTTGTGAAACGTTATTAGCGTTACCACAGAATTGTGATTCGTGTAGAAAAATACTTCTGGCATATATTTTTTAAATCGTTAAAGATAAAATCGCTGTCATCGTTTAATATCTCTAATCCAAGATTCTTTTTGTAATCTCGTTTATTTATTACCCGATGAAGATATTGTAAATGGATTTTATAGCTTTAAGACTTCTGTTGTAAGAAGTTTTATAATTTTCTAAAGGATCAAAAGGTTCTATACGTTGTTTTCACGTTTCATTCCTTATTTCAAAAGAATATCTTTTAAAGTACTCAATTCACTAATGGTATTTTATTGTGATAAAATACTGATTTTTATAAGATTATGTTGAGTAATTTTATAAGATTATGTAGTAATATCGGTGCTTAATGCTTAGAAAACTAGTAACTGATTAATGTAAAAGCAAAAATAAATCCTTTTTACTTAAATTGGTCCAGTTCAAAGTTAGGATAAATAAGTTTTTGAACAGTTTAACATCTTTTTTAACCTTTGTAAGTAGTTATATTATGTATGTACTTGAATATTTGTGTGTTTTGTAACATATTCATCCAGTGAAGTGTGCTCTTATTATCCCAATATTTGCAGTAATTTTGGCAGTAAATTTAAATGGTAAATTGTTTTTTAATGAGCTTTTTTAAATAAATTATTTTTGTTGTCAACAATTCAAAACCAATCTTAGAAAATTTCGTCAACCAATAAAGTTCCAAAATTTTTACTATAAAAATCTTTGACTGTGTAATGAATAGAAATAATTTTACTTTGAATAAAACATGAATCTTGAATTTTGGTTTTAAGTCAATTAATTAATTGAAATGTCCAGTAGTAATAATAATCAACAATAGAATAAGGTAATTGCTTACCTTCTTTTCATCTTTGTGATTTGCTATGAAGTATCTTTAGAAACCGAAAATATGGATGAAAACAGAAGTCTATTGTTGAACACACAATTTTCTTTTAATTATGCAACACATCACGCTGAATTTACAGTACAGAAAATGAATTAAGGATTAAGTTAGGTTTTCTATATATGTTTTTCAGATGAATATGGATAAAATTACAGATTAAATGAATAGAATTAAAAATACACTGAATACCAAACTCATAGATTTCTTTTCCTGGTCTTGAATCCTAAAAACCAAAAAAGTACAATGAAAGCCGTTGCAGGATGATGCCATTGGTTGAAATACAAACAATTAACCCTTTAAAGGGCGCTAATATAAATTTTCTTAGCATTTTATTAAATTGGTTTATAAATGTTATCTATGAACCTTATTAATGTAAAATACATGAAAAAATGCTCATTCTTTAGGAGGAACAAAGGTTAAAGTGCTGGTTTATATGCAAAACCATCCCTTTGTACTGTGTGAAAATAATACTTCTCTTTAAATTTTTATTAAGGTTGGAAGAACAATGAATAATTATCATTAAAAGGGTATAATAAAAAAATAGATAAACAGTTTTTAAGTTTTATTTGGATAAATATAGGTACTTGGGGTCACTAGGAAGATAAATCGAATTTCTGAATTTTCTGGGTAAAGCAAGTTTAAACATGCATATTTCAAATGAAAAAATGAATTAAGTTTAGTACTTTTATCTGCTGTAAGT
>CM063501.1:20520915-20525915 GCA_032207245.1 Pardosa pseudoannulata
TCTCCGATTTTCGCCACCAAAACCACCGGAATAAGAATATAAAAACAGAAAAAGCATTTCCAAAAGCGTTAAAGGAAAATCAATCTTCATAATTCAATAAGAAATTTATCTCCGTATTGGGAATTTATATCTGGGATGAAACGGGGTAAGGAACTCTTTGAACTGATTGATGCATTGCACTGGTGCCGAATTTTTATTGAGAAATATTTTAAATATATTAGGGGGATTTCGCATGCACACAAATAGTTTTCCAGAGGAAAATCCGGAATGATATTTTCGGGATATTTTACGTCGTTTCGGAGAAATACTGAATAGCTACAAATAAAGAAAGTGCTCAGGAGAAATTTTGGTATGCTTTATAGGCGTATTATTTTCGTAATCATTTTTTCTTCAAATGATTTCTGATGAAATATTTTATTATTGCATTTAGTTAGAGTAATATTTAAAATCTTGGGTCACAAATTTTGGTATGAAATAATTTTCAGTTTACTTTATGTGCATATTATGCTTCCATGACGTTTGTATTAAACTGATTTCTGAAATAATATTTTGGTATTTATTTAGTTAGAATAATATTTAAAATATCGGGTCACAAATTTCAGTATACATGCGATTTCTGTTTAATTTAATATATATTAGGCTTTCATAGTTTTTTCTTCGATTTTTCAGGGGTTATGAAGTAATATGTTCCTATGGTATTTGGTTTTTATAATATTTGAAATCTTTGGTCACAAATGTAGGTACGAAAGAAATTTAAATTTACTTTATGTTTCCATTACGTTTTCATAATGCATCTTCAAATGATTTGTGAAGTAATATTTTATTATTGCATTTAGTTAGAGTAATATTTAAAATCTTGGGACACAAATTACGGTATAAAAGAATTTTCGGTTTATTTTATGTGCACATTATGCTTCCATGATATTTGTATTAAACTGATTTCTGAAATAATATTTTGGTATTTATTTAGTTAGAATAATATTTAAATTATTGGGTCACAAATTTCAGTATACATCCTATTTTGGTTTAATTTATTCACACATTAGGCTTTCATAATTTTTTTCTTCTATTTCTCAGGAATTTATGAAGTAATATGTTCATATGATATTTGGTTTTTATAATATTTGAAGTCTTGGGTCACAAATTTAGGTACGAAAGAAATTTAAATTTAAATGCTTCTTCAAATGATTTGTGAAGTAATATTTGAGTATTGTATTTAGATAGGGTGATATTTAAAATCGTGGGTCACAAATTTTGGTATGAAATAATATTTAGTTTACTTTAAGTGCATATTATGCTTCCATGATGATTGTATTAAACTGATTTCTGAAATAATATTTTGGCATTCTATTTAGTTAGAATAATATTTAAATTATTGGGTCACAAATTTCAGTATACATCCTATTTTGGTTTAATTTATTCACACATTAGGCTTTCATAATTTTTTCTTCTATTTCTCAGGAATTTATGAAGTAATATGTTCATATGATATTTGGTTTTTATAATATTTCAAGTCTTGGGTCACAAATTTAGGTACGAAAGAAATTTAAATTTACTTTATGTTTCCATTACGTTTTCACAATGCTTCTTCAAATGATTTGTGAAGAAATATTTTATTATTGCATTTAGTTAGAGTAATATTTAAAATCTTCGGGTATAAAAGGATTTTCGTTTTACTTTATGTGCATATTATGCTTCCATGATATTTGTATGAAACTGATTTCTGAAATAATATTTTGGCATTGTATTTAGTTAGAATAATATTTAAATTATTGGGTGAGAAAATTCAGTATACATCTTATTTCGGTTTAATTTATGCACACATTAGGCTGTCATAATGTTTTTCTTCGATTTCTCATGGATTTATAAAGTAATATATTCGTATCGTATTCGGTTTTTATAATATTTGAAATCTTGGGTCACAAATTTAGGTCCGAAAGAAATTTAAATTTACTTTATGTTTCCATGTACGTTTTCATAATGCATCTTCCAATGATTTGTGAAGTAATATTTTATTATTGCATTTAGTTAGAGTAATATTTAAAATCTTGGGACACAAATTACTTTATAAAAGAATTTTCGGTTTATTTTATGTGCACATTATACTTTCATGATATTTGTATTAAACTGATTTCTGAAATAATATTTTGGTATTTATTTAGTTAGAATAATATTTAAAATATCGGGTCACATTTTTCAGTATACATCTCATTTCGGTTTAATTTATTCACACATTAGGCTTTCATAATTTTTTTCTTCGATTTCTCAGGGATTTATGAAGTAATATGTTCATATGGTATTTGGTTTTTATAATATTTGAAATCTTGGGTCACAAATTTAGGTACGAAAGAAATTTAAATTTAAATGCTTCTTCAAATGATTTGTGAAGTAATATTTGAGTATTGCATTTAGATAGGGTGATATTTAAAATCTTGGGTCACAAATTTTGGTATGAAATAATTTTTAGTTTACTTTATGTGCATATTATGCTTCCATGATGTTTGTATTCAATTGATTTCTGAAATAATATATTGGTATTGTATTTAGTTAGAATAATATTTAAATTATTGGGTGAGAAATTTCAGTATACATCTCATTTCGGTTTAATTTATGCACACATTAGGCTTTCATGATTTTTTTCTTCAATTTCTCAGAGATTTATGAAGTAATATGTTCATATGGTATGTGGTTTTTATAATGTTTGAAATCTTGGATCACAAATTCAGCTACGAAAGAAATTTAAATTTACTTTATGTTTTCATTACGTTTTTATAATGCTTCTTCAAATGATTTGTGACGTAATATTTGAGTATTGCATTTAGTTAGGGTAATATTTAAAATCTTGTGTCACAAATTAAGGTATGAAATAATTATCAGTTTACTTTATTTGCACATTATGCTTCCATGATGTTTGTATTAAACTGATTTCTGAAATAATATTTTGGTATTTATTTAGTTAGAATAATATTTAAAATATTGCGTCACAAATTTCAGTATACATCTCATTTCGATTTAATTTATTCACACATTAGGCTTTCATAGTTTTTTTCTTCGATTTTTCAGGGGTTATGAAGTAATATGTTCCTATGGTATTTGGTTTTTATAATATTTGAAATCTTGGGTCACAAATTTAGGTACGAAATAAATTTAAATTTACTTTATGTTTCCATTTACGTTTTCATAATGCATCTTCAAATGATTTGTGAAGTAATATTTTATTATTGCATTTAGTTAGAGTAATATTTAAAATCTTGGGACACAAATTACTTTATAAAAGAATTTTCGGTTTATTTTATGTGCACATTATACTTTCATGATATTTGTATTAAACTGATTTCTGAAATAATATTTTGGTATTTATTTAGTTAGAATAATATTTAAAATATCGGGTCACAAATTTCTGTATACATCCCATTCCGGTTTAATTTATGCACACATTAGGGTTTCATAATTTTTTTCTTCAATATCTCAGGGATTTATGAAGTAATATTTTTGTATCGTATTTGGTTTTTTATAATATTTGAAATCTTGGAAATTTAGGTACAAAAGAAATTTAAATTTACTTTATGTTTCCATTACGTTTTCATACTGCATCTTCAAATGATTTGTGAAGTAATATTTTATTATTGCATTCAGTTAGAGTAATATTTCAAATCTTGAGTCATAAATTTCGGTAAGAAAGAACTTTCAGTTTACTTTATGCGCACATTAAGTTTCCATGATGTTTGTCTTCAACTCATTTTTGAAATGATATTTTGTTAGAATAATATTTGAAATCCCAAATTTCAGTATACATCACATTTCGGTGTAATTTATGCACAATTTAGGTTTTTAATCCTTTTTATTCAATTTCTCTGAAATTTATGAAGTAATATTTTGTATCGTATTTGGTTTTGATAATATTTGAAATTTTGGGTCAGAAATTTCAGTATATTACACATTTTGACTTAATTTATGCCCACATTAGGCTTTCATAATATTTTTCTTCAATTTCTTAGGGTTTATTGAAATAATATTCTCGTATCGTATTTGGTTTTGATAATATTTAAATTCTTGAGTCGCAAATTTAAGTATAATACACATTTTGGTTGAATTGTCCACATTAGGCTTTCACAATATTTTTTTTTCAATTTTTTAGGGTTTATTGAAATAATATTCTCGTATTGTATTTGATTTTGATAATATTTGATTTTTTGGGTCACAAATTTCAGCATATTACACATTTTGATTTAATTGCCCACATTAGACTTTTATAATATTTTTTCTTCAATTTCTTAGGGATTTATGAAGTAATATTTTCTTATCGTATTTGGTTTGATAATATTTTAAATCTTGGAACACAAATTTATATGCAGAAGAAATTTAAGTTTACTTTAGGCTTGCATTATGCTTTCATAATGTTTTTTATAGACGATTTGTGATTTTGGTATTGTATTTCGTTAGGGTAATATTTCAAATTTTGGATCACAATCTCAGATATTATACAAATTTTAGCCTAATTTAGATGCATAATATGCTTCCATAATGATTTTTATTTTCATTTTCTCAATGATTAGTGAAGTAATATTTTGCTATTGTACATAATTAGAGTTATATTTTTTTATATCTTTGACCACAAATTTAGATATAAAACATATTTCAATTTACTTTGTGCGTACATTATGTTTCCTTAAAGAATTTCTTCAAGTTATTTATGAGGCAATATTTTGGTATTGTATTTAGTTACGATAATGCTTGAAATCCTCAGTAATAAATAAGGTACATAAAAAATGTTTATAGTTTACTTCAGGTGCATATTATGCACCCATAATATTTTTTTCTTTAACACCTAAATGATTTGCAAAGTGATATTTTTGAATGGCATTTAGTTCAAGTAATAAATCAAATCTTGGAGCACAGATTTATGTATGAAAAAATTTGTTTATTCTTTACGTATTTTGTTTCCATGACGTCTTTCTTTATATTTTTTGAAATCGTATTTTTCTATTGTACTTGGTAAG
>CM063501.1:20530915-20540915 GCA_032207245.1 Pardosa pseudoannulata
GAACTGTTATTTATACAACTGCATCTCTTATGTACAATTACGTTGCTAACACCATATTTTAAAACTTTAAACAGCAAATTTCTGGTATTTTATTTGGCCAAAGTTCAAGCTCATAACCGATATCAAGTCCCTGGTTGGCTTAAAAATGTAGTTTTCTCTAATGGTATGTTGGGTACGTAAAAGCTGTTTTGTGATCACAATATCCTTCATGTTTAAACGATACCTCGGTTTGTAACAGGATAAGTCTTAGTGTCATTTTCTTTCTCCTCGCTTTCAAATTACGAGGACCATCTTTGAACAACTATTCGTTTTATCATCAGTGGTATTTGAAACGAAGCCCAAATTTCACTTTAAATTAAAGAACCTCCTGATTTCTGTGATTCTTTTCCAAATGGGTTTAGCAATAATCGTTCAGATATACATAAAATATCCTCATCATAAAATGAACAATCAACTAAGAGATTGTAAACTACAGCAAAACATTTAACACATAAAATGTCTTTTATTACTGTCTTCCTCAGCATCACGAATAAAGTCTATAAAGCGGAAGAATTTTTATGTCAATATTGGAGTAAAAATCCACACCTATGTATCAGTAAATTAAACTAATAATTAGTGTAATTAATTAGTAATCTTTAATTTTTCAAGAATGTGTTGTCATAGTTAATCAGATATCCAACATGCATCTTCATTATATAAATAACACGAAATTGAGAGATGATGTACTACAGCAAAACAGTTGAACACATCAAATGTCTTGCCATTGCTATCTTCCTTGACATCATGTATATAGTAAAAAAAAAATGATGGAAGAATTACCTGAAAATTTCCTGTCAGTATTTGAATATAAGTTAACAGTTCTGTATAATACATTTATGTATCTTTAAGTGTAATATGTTAATAAGTTCACGTACGAGAGATAGTTACTTCTCAGGATTCACACATATAGACAAAGTAGTTGCAAACTTCAATATTGTTTTCAAAGGCATTACTGGAGAACAATTGAAATTCCAGTCTGTTCATAAGATTTACTACATCGCTCAAGTGAGCAAACATATAAGTTTGCATTTCATACTTTATATTTCATTGTAAGAAAATTTATATTGAACATTATGTGAAAAGTCGTTACATTATGTATATTTTTAATATCAAATTTTTCTTTAGTTTAATACACATCAATCTGTTAGAAATGTTAAGGAATAATTTGAGTCACCATCATAATCAGCAGTACCACAGAAACACAGTGTGGTTCAAGGCTTTGCTCTTATGAGACATCCAAGCAGATCTATGGGTCCCTACTGTTTTACAACTACATACCTTCAACACCCCGAAATCCTTGCAAACCTCATCCTCCATCTTATACTCTATTTTCCTCTTTTTATTTGTTCTTGCAGTTACGCCAAAATTATCCTTTACAGAGGTTTTTAGTCATTTATTCATTGGACAAGTATGAGCAGCCTAGTTAAGTCTATTGGTTTTTAAATAATTATTTCTGTTTCGATCTTTATAAAATTTATAGATCCCAAAGTTGTGTACAGTCTTCACGATTTGAATTATAACAATTTAAATTTTTATGCCGCAGTACTTTTCCGATATACTAAGTTATAGAAGCAACATTTTTCTCTCTTATTTTTCACTGGGGCTTTTCACTCTATACCAAATCGCTTTCTTTTCAATTATAGATTTTCTCCTCTTACGTGTATTAGGTCTTAAACTTTCGTAACAGTCACAACAACCTGCAATAAGAAACTTCATCGCTGTCATGATAACACCGAAATGATTTTATGAAAACACAACTGAACCATGATACAAACAGAAGCTTTCGATAGAAACTTTTAAGTTTTCAATTCTCTAATTTCGCTAAGAAAATTGCAAAGAAGCCGAGGACATTTCAGAAACAGAAAATCCTTAAGGAAATTCGTTTTGCAGTTTCGGAACAATGAATAGATTCCATGGAGAATCGAACGGCCGCGGAGGAGAATTATTTCTTCGATTAAACGAAATGTCCCAATCACAGTACTGTGAAAGTCACTTATATTACGTTTGCTTTTTTCTTTATAGACACGTGATTGATATTTCTTATTTTGGGGTATATTTTTACGGTTGTTGAATACCACTTTTGTATAATATTCCCAATAATACTACTATATAATTCAGTTTTATTTCTATTCTATTTTTTATATACATGGGAATAGCGTTTCTAATTTTGTCATTTATTTTACCTTTGTTGAATAAATGTCTATGAATTGATTCAATCTCACTACTATAAAATTCAGTTTTATTACTGTTCATCTTTTATAGATACGTAATTGATATTTCTAGATTTGTAATATATTTTAGCTTTGTTAAATTCAGCATTATCAAAATCTTACACTGCAAAACTCAAATTTTTTTCCTTTCTTCTTCAACAGATACGTAATTGATATTTCTAGATTTGTAATATATTTTAGTTTGGTTAAATTCCCTATTATCCAAATATTACATTGTAAAACTCTAGATACTTAATTGATATTTATAGATTTGTAATATATTTTAGCTTTGTTAAATTCAGTATTATTCAAATCTTACACTTTAAAGCTCAATTGTGTTTCTTTTCTTCTTCAATAGATACGTAATTGATATTTCTAGATTTGTAATATATTTCAGCTTTGTTAAATTCAGTATTATTCAAATCTTACACTGTAAAACTCAATTTTGTTTCCTTTCTTCTTCAATAGATACGTAATTGATATTTCTAGATTTTTAACATATTTTAGCTTTGTTAAATTCAGTATTATCCAAATCTTACACTGTAAAACTCAATTTTGTTTCCTTTCTTCTTCAATAGATACGTAATTGATATTTCTACATTTTCAATATATTTTAGCTTTGTAAAATTCAGCATTATCCAAATCTTACACTGTAAAACTCAATTTTGTTTTCTTTCTTCTTCAATAGATACGTAATTCATATTTCTAGATTTGTAATATATTTTAGCTTTGTTAAATTCACTATTTTACAAATCTTACTGTAAAACTCAATTTTGTTTTCTTTCTTCTTCAATAGATACGTAATTGATATTTCTAGATTTGTAATATATTTTAGCTTTGTTAAATTCAGTATTATCCAAATCTTACACTGTAAAACTCAATTTTGTTTCCTTTCTTCTTCAATAGATACGTAATTGATATTTCTAGATTTGTAATATATTTTTGCTTTGTTAAATTCAGTATTATCCAAATCTTACACTGTAAAACTCAATTTTGTTTCCTTTCTTCTTCAATAGATACATAATTGATATTTTTAGATTTGTAAAAATTTTACCTTTTTTAAATTCAGCATTATCCAAATTTTACACTGTAAAACTCAATTTTGTTTCCTTTCTTCTTCAATACATACGTAATTGATATTTCTTGATTTGTAATATGTTTTAGCTCTGTTAAATTCAGTATTATCCAAATCTTACACCGTAAAACTCAGTTTTGTTTCTTTTCTTCTTCAATAGATATGTATTTGGAGTTTCATATTTAATAATATATCTATAAATTTACTGAATAGACTTTTTTTTGTATGATGCTCAGATCACACTAGTTTATGCTACTATATATTTATTCCTTTTCTTGAAACAAACTCTTAAAATTTGTGCGATATTTTAGCTTATTGAATACTCACATATATATAATATACCAAAATTATTTAACTTTAATATTTCCTTAAAAACCTTGTCTCTCGCATTCTTATTCCTTAAAATCATTTTCCCAGCCTCTAAATCTCTAAATCAAAGCAGCGTTCTAGACTTAAAATTCTTTCGATCCATTTCCCAAAGCTTTCTATCCTATAGATGTAAATTTTCTATCTATTCAACACGTTTCTCAGCTGTCGACGGCAAATGGTTCCGCGTTTTTCCTGATCTTACACTTAAGTTCACTAAGTGGGAAAATTATTTCTGTCTTCACTCTTGGGTGCACCTTTGTTCGAGCAGAGTGATTTTTGTGTTTTTCCTTTGTTTTTCGTTGACTAGTAAAGTTGTCCGTTTTAGCAACTCTAAAATAAAGTTTTAATTAAACTTGTGCGTTCTCTTCAATGTCGGCCGACTGTCTTTTTACTAATGCTAGTTATTTAGCTTTCTCCTTGTCCAGCAGTTTCAAAATTATTGGATTACATATATAACATTCTGATTGTATAATTATACAATTCATATATCTTCTTTTATATAAATTGATCATATATTTATCTGGTATTATCATCATTATTTTATATTTTATCTTACACATATGAGCTTTTCGTATTAACTTCAATGTACACCATACAGTTCAATAGATTTTACACAACATAAACAAATATTATTGGCATGTGCATAACAAAATAAGTAACATTGTGTTTATAAACACAATAATTAGAATGTGAAAAAGCGGTAGAAATATGAGTTAAAGATTTGTGTGTCTTTACATAAACTCCTAAAAATAACTGTAAGCTCTTCCTCCTTATCGAAGCAAGTTTTGATATTGTTTTGGGAAATTTCTTGTCTTAATTATTTACATGTATCCGTTGCTTATTTATGTAGAAGATTCTACAGTAAAAAAATTCTGACAATGTTTCTGATGTTATAATGCGAATATACTTAATATATTATTAATTAATGCTGCACTAACATTGTTTGTAGAATGTTTATGTGTATAAAATATTTTTGAATAGGAGATAAATATTACAATTATATAACACATCAGAGTCATGAAAATGATAGAAGAATCAACGCTGTATTTGCGTATATGAAGATGGATATAAAAAATCGGTAGAAATATGAGCTCAAGATTTGCTTGCTCTTTACACAATCTTCCTCAATTAACTTTATGCCCATCCCCTTTAGCTAAACAATTTTTAATATTAGGGAAATCCGTTGTCAAATAGAGAACATACAATCTTAATTAGTTGCATATCATCCGTCGCTTATTTGTGTGCAAGCTTCTACAATGAGCAAAGGCTGTCAGCGTTTCTTTAAAAATAAGAACTTAAAGCTCTGGGAGCGCGTTTTCACGGTTGAAAAAACGGCGCCATCTGTGCTATAATCAAATAGAAATCGTGATTAATGAACTCCTAGGCTTTATTTTCAAAGAAAGTTTCTAATAAAAGGATTCTTTTAATTCGGGTTTTGTATTCTTAAGGGGATAAATTTTATAAGGATTTGTTTTAACAGGGATATTTCTTTCATTTGGAGCTGAATCAGCTACATGTACAAACTGTTTGCGTTTTGTTGACGGAATGACAAGCCGTACAAATCAAGACAAGCTAATCATCAGCTAATAAAGTTACATCTTAATGATGTTTATCTAGCAGGTGCATGATTGGTTTGTAATATTGCTATAATTGAGTAGAGGATACTTAAATACTTAAATTCGTGGAAGGTTAACATATATTAATTTTTCGTTTGCTATATTTAAGTTTATCTCCAATCATAAAATAAAGGTTGTCAAATATTTATAGAGCGAAAGGTCGAGTGCATCTGATTAAAATGCAGTAATCTAATATAGAGTGTATCGCTGACTTAAAAATAAACTTTTTGAAAATCAAGTTTTAACATTATCATGCTAGCTAGTTAATTATTTTTTTCACAGGCATAATTGTTTTTGTTGCTTTCTCCTAAAAGTCTGCATCTCAATGCAATAATCTAATATAGAATCTATTACTGACTTAAAAGTAAACTTTTTGAAAATCGAGTTTTAACTGTAACACAGGCATAATTGTTTTTGTTGATTTCTCCTGAAAGACAGCATCTTATTAAAATGCAATAATCAAATATATTATCTATAACTGAATTAAAAATAAACTTTTTGAAAATCGAGTTTTGGCAGCAACACAGGCATAATTGTTTTTGTTGATTTCTCCTGAAAGACAGCATCTCATTAAAGTGCAATAATCAAATATATTATCTATAACTGAATTAAAAATAAACTTTTTGAAAATCGAGTTTTGGCAGCAACACAGGCATAATTGTTTTTGTTGATTTCTCCTGAAAGACAGCATCTCATTAAAGTGCAATAATCTAATATAGAATCTATCACTGACTTAAAAGTAAACTTTTTATAAATCGAGTTTTATCAGTAACACAGGCATAATTGTTTGATTTCTCCTGAAAGACTGCATCTCATTAAAATGCAATAATCTAATATAGAATCTATCACTGACTTAAAAGTAAACTTTTTGAAAATCGAGTTTTATCAGTAACACAGGCATAATTGTTTTTGTTGATTTCTCCTGAAAGTCTGCATTTCATTAAAATGCAGTAATCTAATACAGAATGTATCACTGACTTAAAAGTAAACTCTTTGAAAATCGAGTTTTACCAGTAACACAGGCATAATTGTTTTTGTTGATTTCTCCTGAAAGACTACATCTCATTAAAATGCAGTAATATAATATAGAATCTATCACTAACTTAAAAGTAAACTTTTGAAAATCGAGTTTTATCAGTAACACAGGAATAATTGTTCGTGTTAAATTCTCCTGAAAGACATTAAAAATACATTCTCGTTAAAATGCAGTAATCTAATATAGAATCTATCACTGGCTTAAAAGTAAACTTTTTGAAACTGGAGTTTTAACAGTAATAGAGGCATAATTGTTTTTGTTTATTTCTCCTGAAAATCTGCATTTCATTAAAATGCAATAATCTAATATAGAATATATCACTGACTTAAAAATAAACTTTTTGAAAATTGAGTTTTATCAGTACCATGCAAACTAGTTAATTTTTTCACGAACATAATTATTTTTAGCTTACTGTTATTGGACTTGCATCTCACTAAAATGCAATAATCTAAAATAAAATCTATCACTGACTAAATGTTTTTGAAATTCATATATTATTGGTGACATGCTAACTAGTTAATTAAAATTTTTTCGGGACATAATTGTTTTTGTAGTTTACTACTATAAGGATCGCATTTTATTACAATGCAACAAAACGTAGAATTGATCACTGGCATAAATGTAATTTTTTGAAAATCCAGTTTAATCCAGTAAAATTATTCAATAGAGATTTTTAAAAGTGTCTTTATTCACAAGAAGGTTTGGTTTGGTTTGGAGCGCTACGGTCTACTGTTTTGCACACGAGGGCTAATGAGACCGGGACCTACTGCTTAAAGCCGATTCCGAATGGCTACGAACATCCATGCCATAATGGGATTCGAACCCACAAACTCCGTTACCGACGATCAGCTCCCTAACCAATCGGCCAGCGTTCGGCTATTCACAAGAAGACAACAATCGATATTTTCTTTGTATATGAAGCAAACAATGTACAACAATACCTAGAAGGACATAACATTACTTACTGATTAACAAAATGACAAGCCATGGCAACTGTATGGTAACATACGATTTCAAAGTGTTAAATTATGAATTTGTTTGCATAATAGGGCTGGATATGCATATTTATATAGTTTATATACACACATTCCTGTATCTCCCAGTTTGTAACCATAATATCCATTAGACAATGGAATATACTAAAATAATAAACTTTGCTACATGAAAATATTAAAAAGCTCCAATAAAGATTTTTTTCAAGTGTCTTTATTCACAAGAAGAGAGCAATCGATATCTTCTTTGTATATAAAGCAAACAATATACAATACCTATCAGGACATAACTTTACTGATTAACAAAATGACAGGCTATGGCAACTGTATCTCGACATGCGATTTGAAAGTGTTAAATTATAAGTGTGTCCATACTGGAGCTCGATATGGATATTTATATAGTTTATATACACACATTCCTATATCCCCCAGTTAGTTACTATAAAATACATTAAGCAAGGGAATATACTAAAATAATAAACTTTGCTACATAAAAGTCTTAAAACGCTTCAATAAAGATTTTTTTAAATGTCTTTATTCACAAGAAGAGAACAATC
The DNA here is from genome assembly GCA_032207245.1 of Pardosa pseudoannulata. Classification (NCBI taxonomy): domain Eukaryota; kingdom Metazoa; phylum Arthropoda; class Arachnida; order Araneae; family Lycosidae; genus Pardosa; species Pardosa pseudoannulata. The sequence goes on from CM063501.1 coordinate 20,538,810, forward strand.
GATATTTTATTTGTATATAAAGAAAATAATATACAACAATAGCAGGACATAACATTACTGATCAACAAAATGACAGGCCATGGCAACTGTATAGCGACATACGATTTCAAAGTGTTAAATTATAAATGTGTGTCCATACTGGAGCTCGATATGCATATTTATATAGTTTATATACACACTTTCCTGTATCCCCAAGTTTGTTACTATAAAATCCATTAGGCAAAGCAATATACTAAAATAATAAACTTTGCTACATAAAAATGTTAAAACGCTTCAATAGAGATTTTTTTCAAGTGTTTTTATTCACAAGAAGAGAACAATCAGTATTTTCTATGTATATGAAGCAAACAATGTACAACAATACCTAGCAGGACATAACATTACTTACTGATTAACAAAATGACAGGCCATGGCAATTGTATCGCAACATACGATTTCAAAGTGTTAAATTATAAATTGTGTCCATAATGGGGCTGGGTATGCATATTTATATAGTTTATATACACATATTCCTGTATAACCTAGTTTGTAACCATGATATCCATTAGACAATGGACTATACTAAAATAATAAACTTTGCTACATGAAAATATTAAAAAGCTCCAATAAAGATTTTTTTTCAAGTGTCTTTATTCACAAGAAGAGAGCAATCGATATCTTCTTTGTATATAAAGCAAACAATATACAACAATACCTAGCAGGAATCAATGAGTCGCCACCTCTCTATATCCCCAAGGGACAGAGAGATGAGCGTAATTTAATAAGAGTCTTATCTCCATATTTGATATCTTATCTCAGGTGGGAGACCATGAAATATATCGAATGTATTGATTGATCTTCATAACTAATGGAAAAGGAAGCTTAAACGAAAAGATGTCCGTAAACCAAACGCATAAAGTTCTCTTTTTTTGGCTTGAAAGAACGCAAGTGAATTTTTTGCTCACCATGTGGAAAGAGTTTCGGTGTCCCTGGAGACTATTTATAAGAAAATTCAACAGTATTTATCAGCAACAGCGAAGTATAAAGTTGAATTAATGAGCATTATGAAGCAAGCTAGAGATTTTCGTGCTTAATAGAGAATGAAAGGCAGTGTATGATATTCCTTTAGGGATTTTTTTTCTATAAGTTTTTATCTTTTAAAAGATAAAGTTTTGGGTTTTATTTACAGGTATAAAATATTAGTAGTTAGGAAATATATTAACTAATGCTTAGTAACTGACTGTTTTAGTGTTTGCTATAACTGATAATATGATATGTCATTTTGTTTTATTTTTATTTATATTCAAATCATTAAGTTAATTTATTTATAAATTATATAATCTGGAATCGAGGATTGTATAAACAAATAATATCTGTACGTTTAGCATTTGCGTTTACTGTTATTAGCATTTATGTGTATTACATCATATCTGAAGTCTACTTTTCAATTTATTCAATACACTCTTTAATTTATGTTTCTTTAATTTTAACTATATAATAAAATAATTTGGTGTGTTATAATAAAATGGTGTTTACAGAGTTAGCATTTATGACCATAAGTTTTAACTGATAATCTGAGATGCCAGTTTTCTTCTTGATTTATATATTTTTAATTTTAAATAACTTCATTTTTCCCGTAAATTGAATAAAATACAACCGAGGTGAACCAATAATCAAATAATGTCTATAAGCTTTAACATTTATGTTTATTATAAATGAAAATCTGAAGATTTACTTTTTAATTTATATTTCTTTAATGTTAAATGAGTAAATTAATTAGTCAAGTAAATTATATAACCCTTAAAGTAGAGTTGTAAAATAAAATAATGTCTGTCTTTTTAGAAATTATGTTTATTATAGCAGACAATCTCAGATACCAGTTTACTTTTGTTTTATAATCTTTTAATATTAAATAAGTAAGTTAATTTTCTCCTCATATTATATAGTTAAACCAAAGGTTTTATAATGTACTAATTTATAAAGCTCTTGTATGTATTATTATAAGCACTTATGTTTAATCTAACTGATAATGTGATATTCCAGTATAATTTTTGTTTCAAAATTCTTACATAAGAAAGTTAATTTTATCCATATATTATATAATTTGGAATCGGGTGTTTTGCTGTC
>CM063501.1:20545915-20550915 GCA_032207245.1 Pardosa pseudoannulata
ATCAGTCATGAAATAATCCGTCAGTGACACTGTAATTTTGTTCTATAACTCACATCTCACAAGAATTTTTTTGATTCTGTTCCTTAATATGGTGAGAAGTAAATGTAAAAAAACTATTCATCCTAATTCATCCTTTTAAAAGCTTAAACATCTAAAATGATATAAAAATGAGACAAAATGAGACATTGTAGCACCGGACAACTGATCTGGTTTACTTGGCCATCTTTGTTACATAAATACTTGAAATATTAATAACATTTTAATTTTTCTTAGCAAAATAGTTTGTAAATATGAAACAAAATGAAGCTCTTAAAATTTGCTATCGCCGACAAGAGGCTCATTTCCTGGTCCTACAGCCCCCACTGTTATGGATGAATATTTTACTACAAAATCAGCATTTTATTTTTTCTTATTAAAGTATTTTAGTAATACAAAACAAAATGCTACCTCTAAAATTTGCCTTTCCTGACATGGAATTCCGTTTAATGAACCTAGAGCCATCATTGGTATGGATAAATACTTTACAAGAAAATAAAATTATATTTTTTCTTAGCAAATTACAAAGACGAAACAAATTACCGTCCTTAAATTTGCCGTCACCAATATGGAATTTAATTTGACTGATACTTGATCCTTTGTCGTTTTGGATGAATACAAATAAAATTTTAATATATTCTTAGTATAAAATATTTGAGAAATTCGAGACAAAATGCTACCCCTATAACCGGTAAACCGGACAAAGGTCCTAGTTTGCCGGACCTTAAAGCTATGTATGAATGTTTTAAAAATAAATCCTTTTTAAGTAATACAGGTTTATTTTTTTTTCAATTTTAGCACGAGACACTTTCTTAAAATATGCAAACCTTTAGTTGCACATCGATTCATATTCCTTTAAAATATAATCGATATTTTAAACTGAAGTTTCCTACGTGATAACATTTATTATACTTCTTTCACATATGACAGAAAAATTGCTTTTTAACGTAGCTCACAAGATAGCTTTTCGGTATTTCATCAGTTTGCAGTTGGAGAATGCAAAAAAAGATGAACACGTAAGAAGAGAAAAAAAAAGAACGAACTTTCATCTCGTAGTTTCTGTTGTGAATTCACGATGTTCTCTGTGCGCACACGGAAACAATATATGTATCTCGACCTACAGAATATGCGGACTTCCGACAGATTCAAAGAATGCACTGCAAGAAAAAGAAAAAGAAGCTTTTGAGTACGAAATCTTCAAACAGAATAAAGTTAGCTCTTTTGTGCGTTTGATCATGCATAATGAAGATCCTCTTGTACGCGTTCTTTTGTATCGGAAGGAACGCAAAACTTTTTGATGTTAAGCTTTATTTCTTCTCTGTCTTCTGAGAGAAATGAAAGAAGCATATTGACAAAAAGTAATCATTTTGAATGCAATAAGCGTTGGTTGTTTTTTGTCTGTCTTAAATTAATCAACACCTTTAACACAACATTTAGAGGGACATGTTAATCTGTACATGAATACCTTAAAGAAAGGGTAAAAAAAGAACACCTATGTATTTATTTAAGTTTTTTTAATAGCTGACATAAGAAAATTGAAACGTCCTTTAAATGAAATTTCTCAACAATTTAATACATGGTCACTATTTTAAATTTTAATTCTATCTGTGAGATTCATTAAAGAAAATATAATATATATTAACACAGGAATATTTAAAATCGAGTTTTAGAAAGTATTTTTGTCCTTCTTTCTAAATTAAGCTGTATTATTACGCATTTAAAATCACTATATTGCTAAATCAGAAACATAAAACCATTTTCTTAGATTTTACAAAATATTTTATCTACTAGCCTATAATTTTTAATATCTAAACAAAACAAAAAAATATATGTGAACACTATCTGACCATTAATGAAATAAATAATAATAATATAATTAAATATATATAATATTTATAAAACACCGAAGGGACTACTTAAGGATTGGGTTCCTTTTGACAAATTTGGAGAAAATATAGGTGATATTTACAAAAACATAAATGTAATTCATCCAAACATTGCATTTCTTTCTTTTTCTGGTGACTTCAATTAATGCACAACGAGCCATCGTAATAGAATTATATAGTCGTACTTAAAGAAAACGACTTGAAAACCGGGCATTTATATTTATGGTCAATTAATCCCTTAGCATTTGACAAACGCAACAGCTCCAAATTATTAAAAATCAGCCATATTGAACCATTAATGTTTTGTTATATCTTTTTTTTAAGCATTGCGCACTTTTAATATATAAGAAAATAGTTACACAAGGAGAGTTGAATGAAAATTAATAAATCATGATATAGATACAGATTGTTTGGACACGGTGAGATCAGAAGAATATGTTAGGAGACGTATTTAAAACATTATCGCCAAGATGGCGGGGGAACCCAGTTCTTTAGTCAAGCCATCACCAAAAATGGTTTAATTAAATAGCACATGTGTTTTGGCTAACGCTCATCGAAATATGTATTCTACTACGTCTTAATGTTTTAAATTTCTTGATGTTTTAGTGCATTTCATTGTCAGGGTATTCTAAAATATTTGTGTACTTTAAATAATAATTTTAGTTTTGGTGTTGAATCTAGGGGGCTATTTTTGTGAATGAAGTTCCATTTTTGCCATATGGTTTGCAATTTTAAAATAAAACGTGTTAATTTTAAAAGTTAATAATTATTAATTATGTTTAATGAAAACCATTAATGAAAATCTACCATGAAAGAAAATGTTCTACTTGTATCGATTTGTTTTATAAAGTAATTATTTTTATTCACAGAGCACCTTCGAAGCTTCAGAATAAAATTTAGTTGTTTCTTGAGCAATCACTGGAAAAAGAGTAAATTATAAGATTTAAAATACTTATATTTCGCATACAAAATATTTATTACAATTATTTTAATATGGAAAAGAATAGATTTTTAACTATCTAATCTTTAATTTTAAATCACTTACTTTATACACTAGAAAGTATTGTTTCGATCAAATTTGAATATTTGTGACAGTTAGAAATATACCTGGAATGTTACCAATAATTAAAATATTTTATTTTAAGGCGAGTATAAATATTGCAAATTATTTTCATAAACAATATAGTTAAAAGTTTAAAATTTTGTACAATTATAAATTGAAATATAAATAAATACAGTAAATTTTTTTTAAAAATCAATATTTCAAATATTAGCATTTCTGAAATTTTTACACTTTTAATACTTAATTTTACATAGACTCGTACACACTCCTACCCCTGAATACCTTAAAAAATGCAGTTATCCATTCGAGATAGAATTCAAATTCATTTTAAATTTAGAAGTCCGTATATTTTATACATATAGATATACTACATACAGAAATAAAAATATTTACTATAGATTAACTGATCAGTAAGTCTAGAAAATAGTACGTAAATATCTTCAAAATAAGTATAAGAATTTAGAATGAAAACAATAAAAATGAAAATTAGCTCCCAAGTAATATTTTCAAAATACACAAAGTATTTTTAAATATTTAACTTTAAAAAGCTACGAATTTTAAAAATACTTTTGAATGGGGTTTGTATATTTGTATTGTTAAGAATTCATTCAATACCAAGATTCGGAATTTCAAACCAGCAACCCGTTGAACTTTAGAGGTGAGAAGTCAGATTGCCTGATGGATCGAAATTAGGATTATGCAACCTAAGAATCAGTCATAGCCTAACAGTTAAGGACTAACCACGACGTTTCCAGGAAACAACGATTTGCATAGTTGTAGAAATGACAAATTAATTTGCATATATTTAAATTTAAATTCCAATTAAATAAAAACTCTCGAACTTGGATACAGTCGGGTTAGAACTCGTGCCTTGAAAGACTGGTGTGCAAACAGATCAAGCCAAATCTTAGTTGCAAAAGATTGTTTTAATAGCTTACAAATTCTCAAAGCTTTTAGTTAATATTTTTTAAAAGAATTTTCTGAAGTACACCGATCTTAAAAAACTATTTTAAATTATTAATGATTAGAAAACTGTCTTTTGTTGTATTAAAACCATTAATAATAATAGGGTAATCATTTTAACAACCTCTTTGAATCTTATTAAAAATTATTTTTCCCGATACAGTGAGATGAAAATATCAAATTTTCAGTCCAATTTTTCACAATTGAATATCCACTAAAGCATATAAAGACATTTATCTTTGTAGCGCAAGCAATTTTCTCAATTTATTAGCTACAAAGTTTGGTCTAAAGTTTAAATTTTTACTATTAACTTTTTAATATTAGCTTAGATGTATTCCTAGAAAACCTTGAATATTTTAAGAAATATTAAAAGGAAAATTAGGAAAAAAATCTTTATAGCAAAAATAATTCTTTAGCTCTTTTTTCCAAGTAGGTAACAAAGAGGAACGTTAATTCACACATTTTTTTATTCTTGGATGATAAAGTAAGTTTGTGTAATTCCAGAAAGTCGTTTTCATAAAATAAAAAGGACATATCATAAAATGCCAATATTACTGCTTAGTAGAAAATTTTATAAATTTTCTTTTTAAGCTTATAAATAATGACAACTACAAAAAATGCCGGTAATGATATTAATGTGTAATCATACATCATCATAATATCATAAGACTCATTTTCAGATAGAAAAACTAGATAACGTTTATGACTTTTGTTGATGTCTTGTCTATTAGAGCTAAATGTATATAAAAGTCCAAAAGACAAGGGTAGCAAGTTCTGAAACCTGGTAACTTTCGAGAATTAATCCTGGTGAAGAACGAAGTTGGAAAATGGAGGCTATAATGGCTTGGCAGTTATAGATTGGGGGGGTAGACTAATTACAATTTGTGAACAATTTCTGCAAGTGGGATAGGATCTTGTATTGTCTAGAGATATTTTGATGCTTTTAAAATGATCGGTTTGTAGTTTTTCAGTTTGCAGACTAGCAATTTGTAAAAGAAATCAAGATCTATAATTGTTACCTATCCAAAACACTGATTAAAGATCTTTTACAA
>CM063501.1:20558415-20565915 GCA_032207245.1 Pardosa pseudoannulata
GCTAATGATGGGTATATTTCTCGAGAAAGAAACGGCAAAAAAGTTTTCCTTCTCAAGGCCTATTTATGCTTACGTCACTGTATCGACGTCTTGTCGCCATCTTTAATGTGACCATGGTATAGAGAGCGCTGTAATCGTCTCTTTTAACTTCCGTACGAAACTCCTCAAACTTTTCAGCCCCCTTATTGAATACACCCCCTCCCACTCCCTCTTTGTAAATCTTCTGTTCTGGATCTGAAAGCTTCCTGTTTATTGAGGCTTGAAAGAGTCTGAAGCTCAGTGGGAAAAAAATGGATCACTTGAATGCGTCTGTGTAAGAATACGTATGGTTGATTCTGCGGATTTTTATATTTATTTCAGATAATGATTGCTTTGAGTGCATTTAAGTAATGAACGATCATTATTATAAGCAGGGAAAGAAGTTTACTTCATAAATTTTCTATTGGGATTTTTTTGTTGAGAAATCAAGGCCTTCAGTGTGGATTTTATATTCATTGCTGATTGAAATGTTTAGCTTCTTCTAAGTTGAATAAAGCTTAAGAGTTTCTGATAAACACTCTAATATTTAAATATTTACAGTTCATATTATCTGTCTACGTGTCACTACATATATGTTTTTAATTTTACTTATATATAGCTATTTATTGAATATTTCTGTCCATTTTACCAGTGGTATAGCGAGTGTATCATATACACAGATGCCAGGTGCACAATACCATTGTCAAACCCATTCATGAAAAACATATATATTAAATACAATTTGAACCACCTTCGCTCAATCAGCAAAAGCAGTCGTTTGAGCTAATCTTATAACCAGAGGGTATTAGAGCTCCAGATTAATTAATGGAGGCTATGGCACGTAAAATAAGTTCGCTGTAGTAATGTTCTCCAAGTTTCTAAACGATATCTTTGGAGGGGATAGACCAAGTTTGTAGGTTCTTGCTTCTTGCTTCTAAATTATGACGACACACTTGAGCAAAGTTATTTATAACACTAGCGGTGCTCATCAAATGAAAGACGCACCCTTTGTTGATGTTTAATCCTACCTTTTTCAAATGAAGCTGCATATTATACTTACATATACACCAGTACCATTAACGTTCAAAAAGCTCAATTTATGAACCAAAATCGATTAAAATTTGAGTTTTTTCTTTTTACATTTTAAATCTATATATATTGCAGGATTGAATTATGTATTTTTTTCTTTCTAGAAAATATTTTTACATTGATTTTTATCATGACAAACTAATTTCAGATGTTATCACAAACAAAAAAAAATTAATAAATTTCAATTGAATTACAGTTAATTTCTATTTATTACATAATATCTACAATTCTATTATCTAATATAACTAAAGTTCTAGTCATATTATTCTAGTCCATTTATTCTTTAATCAAACGTCTAATATTGTATATAATTTATTTCAATTGTTAACCGGTGAAAAGGTGGGATGCACTCCTTAATAAAACAAGATAAACACATGCCCGCAGAAATCGTGGGATAAGCAAATTTTGCTACATTTGAATTGCCCGTGGAAATTGCGGGATGAGAAGACACAGAGTTAAAGTGATATGGTCTATTGCGCCTAGTGTAGACTACGCGGCGGGGACGAGTAACCATAATATATATATATATATATATATATATATATATATATATATATATATATATATATATATATATATATATATATATATATAGATAGATAGATAGATAGATAGATAGATAGTTAGATACATTTGGCATCACATCAGGTAGAGGAGATCAATGTATGATGAAACTATTTTCCCCTTCCTTTCTCTTCCTAGGGCACTGCATCTTATTTCATGAACATTTTTATTTTTAGAATAAAAAGCATAGTAGATTGAAAAAGTATTTAAAAATATTACATAATATATTTTATAAAAATACAAATAAATATATATATATTATTATTAAAATTATATAAATAATACATTTTCTAATTATATATATATATATATATATATATATATATATATATTTAAATATTATATTATTAATTCTTTTTATATATAATATTATATATATGCTATTTATATAATAAAATATATTTTATTTGAAAAATAAATTTCCTAATAGACAAGAATATGAGAATGAGATCTTGCTTTACAGAAAAGTTATAAAATAATTTTATTATAATCATTCCATTATTTATTCTAATCATTATTTCCTATATATAGTGTTTTCATTAGCCCTTGTTTGGCAGTGTAATAGATTGTTGAGTTCCACACTTAATCAGTCCAGTACAGAAATCTTACTATATTTATATATAGAAATCTTACTCTATGTATAAAAGTCTACGCAGCATAAATCTCAGATATATGGTTTGATTTCAGACTGATATTTTTGAACCAAAAGTAATGAATAATTCACTACATTAAGAAACGAATGGCGTGTAGCTTTATAGACCTGTCTATACAGTATAGCAGATTTTAAACATAAAACTTTTAAAAAATTAATCAAAAATAGCTAATCCTTTAAGTGTTTGGCATTAAAAAAATTACCCAGTAATGATGTTATAAGAATTGTTAATTTTAATCTTTCCTACAAAATAAATAATTATTAAAATAGGAAGCTTAAAGCATAAATTTGCAAATAATTTAGATAAGTACTGTTTATATAATAATAATTTGATATAGGTATATTATAAAGATAATATTGTATGTAAATACGGTCAGAATTTATATATATATATATAATATATATATATATATATTATATATATATATATCCCAATATTCTTTAGTTATTTCTAGTGTGCGGAGAAAAACTATATTGACAATCTTAACTTATTTTAAATGTACTTATAAAATGCTATTATTTATCTATATTTTAGCGCTCGAGAAAAACAATAAAAAAGTTCTTCAACCCTCAGTAAAATATACAAACCAGTGTATGCTCCAAATAAAAAAATTATCAAATTCAATCTGTTTTGAAGAATGACATCGTTATATTTGGCTTTGTTCCCATTTACTATTTGACTTGAAAGGGTCAGAAGATAAATGTGGGTAAATCCCTGTTTACAAGAAGATGATGTGTTTTATTAGTTCTTTATAGCGGAAAAAATTTATATATATGTATATATATATATATATATATATATATATATATATTATATATATATATATATATATATATATATATATAATATATATATATATATATATATATATATATATATATATATATATATATATATATATATATATATATATATATATATATATATATATATATATATATATATATATATATATATATATATATATATATATATATATATATATATATATATATATATATATACAAAGAGGAATAATTATATTTATTTTTTAGACTTATCCATTTAGAATGTATTTTGATGTAATGGACATTAAATTAATGATTTAGAAAAAGATCTATTTGAAGAGTCATATATTTGTTTAGTAGAAGATAAATCTATATGACAAGAGTAAATGTTTTATGTATTAATAAAGCACTCAATTCAAAATCAACGTAATGAAACCAAATAGTAAGAGAAAAAAAGGCAATCAGTTATTACGCAGTTTCGAGCAAGCTGTATTCTCAATTCCAGAAAATTCATTGCATTGTAAAATTTGATTCAGATAACTGAATTGTTTGTATCTCACTTGCTATTTGATGCTATGTATAGTGAATATTTTTAAATATCTGTTTAAGATTAAAACTTGATATGTTTATTAGTGTTTATTAGTTATTATGGGTATTATTTTAAAAGGAAAAGAATGTATAATTATACATTTTAATTTACTCATGTATTTAGAATTATTTTAATATAATAAACATTTAATAAATGAAGCTGAAATTATTCCTATATTTACTTATTTTCAATCTAGAACTAATATTTTAAGACCAGCAATTTTTATAATTTAAGGAGACTCGAATTATATTGTGTTGAAATTGGAATTTCAAGCTCCTGTATTGGCCTTGATTTCGATAGAAAAATAGCATCCGATTTTATACGAAAACATTTACAATAGTCTATTTATAATTTATTATTTATTTAGAATGTATTTTGATATGATAAACAGTTAATTAATGATGTTAAATACGTTTACATAACTATTTACATCTTTTCAGTCTTAAACTAACAGTCTGCGACTAGAATGTTTTTTATTTTATGGAGGCTCAAATTACAGTGTGTAGTTTTGGAGTTTCAAGCTCCTATGTAGTGGGTTTGATTTCTATAGAAAAATAATGTCGGATTATATACGAAAAAAATTACAAGTGTATATTTATAATTCATTTATTCATTTAGAATGTGTTTGATAAAATATGCTAAATTAATGATATGATCTAATTAATGATGCTGAAAATATTTGCATAATTACTTAATTACTTTTAGTCTGGGAATAACAGTCTGTGAATGTTTTATAATTTAAAAAGACTTTGGCTATTTTATGTAGTGATTGGAGTTTCAAGTTTCTATGATTTTGATAGTGAAATAATACCAAATTCTATACCGGGTTATATACGATGAGAATTTACAATTATATATTTATAATTTTCTTTTATAATGCATTTTAAAATAATAAGAATTTAATTAATGATGTTGAAAACATTCATATATAATTATTCATTTATTTTTAGACTGCGATCAGAATGTTTCGTTTTAAAAGAGACTTCGGTCGTATTGTGTAGTGACTGAATTTCCAAGCAATCATGCAAATTCAATGCATCATGACATTGTTTATATTATCGTAGGTGGCAAGAGAGCATTTGTATTGGTTTGTGATAGAAAATAATAGTAACCACCCACATGGTGCTTCCTTAACACGTTCGTGACCAACGTTTCGTGGACGCGACGCAGCGATACCAATCTTATCAGCACAGCTTCGCCTCCACGCAATGTTTTATGTCTGAATAAAGCCCTAAATGCAAAATCAAAGTAATGAAACCAAATAGTAAGAGAAAAAATGATACCAGTTATTATGCAGTTTCGAGCAATATGTATTCTCAATTCTAGAAAATTCATTGTATTGTAAAGTTTGATTCAGATAACTGAATTGTTTGTATCTCACTTGCTATTTGATGCTATGTATAGTGAATATTTTTAAATATCTGTTTAACATTAAAATGTGATATGTTTATTAATGTTTATTAGTTATTATGGGTATTATTTTACAGAAAAAAGAATTATAAAATTTTAATTTACTCATGTATTTAGAATTATTTTAATATAATAAACATTTAATAAATGAAGCTGAAATTATTCCTATATTTACTTATTTTCAATCTAGGACTAATAGTTTAAGACCAGCAATTTGTATAATTTGAGAAGACTATAATTACATTGTGTAGAGATTGGAGTTTGAAACTCCTGTATTAGGATTTATTTCCGATAGAAAAATAATATCCGTTTTTATACGAAAACATTTAAAATAATCTGTTCATAATTTACTTATTTATTTAGAATGTATTTTGATAAGATAAGCATTTAATTAATGATGTTAAATACATTTATATAATTATTTACATCTTTTGAGTCCGAAACTAACAGTCTGCGACCAGAATGTTTTATAATTTATGGAGGCTTCAACTATATTGTGTAGTTTTGGAGTCTCAAGGTCCTATATAGTGTGTTTGATTTCGATAGAAAAATAATATCCGTTTTTATACGAAAACATTTAAAATAATCTGTTCATAATTTACTTATTTATTTAGAATGTATTTTGATAAGATAAGCATTTAATTAATGATGTTAAATACATTTATATAATTATTTACATCTTTTGAGTCCGAAACTAACAGTCTGCGACCAGAATGTTTTATAATTTATGGAGGCTTCAACTATATTGTGTAGTTTTGGAGTTTCAAGCTCCTATGTAGTGGGTTTGATTTCTATAGAAAAATAATGTCGGATTATATACGAAAAAAATTACAAGTGTATATTTATAATTCATTTATTCATTTAGAATGTGTTTGATAAAATATGCTAAATTAATGATATGATCTAATTAATGATGCTGAAAATAATTATATAATTGTTTAAATACTTTTAGTCTGGGACTAATAGTCTGTGAATATTTTATAATTTAAAAAGTCTTAGTCAATTTTGTGTAGTGATTGGAGTTTCAAGGTTCTATAATTTTGATAGTGAAATAATACCGAATTCTATATCGGGTTAAGTACCATGAGAATTTACAATTATATATTTATAATTTTCTTTTATAATGCATTTTAAAATAATAAGAATTTAATTAATGATGTTGAAAACATTCATATATATAATTATTCATTTATTTTTAGACTGCGATCAGAATGTTTCGTTTTAAAAGAGACTTCGGTCGTATTGTGTAGTGACTGAATTTCCAAGCAATCATGCAAATTCAATGCATCATGACATTGTTTATATTATCAAAGTTGGCAAGAAAGCATTTGTGTTGGTCTGTGATAGAAAATAATATTAACCACCCACATGATGCTTCCTTAACACGTTCGTGACCAACGTCTCATGGACTCGACGCAGCGATACCAATCTTATCAGCACAGCTTCGCCTCCACGCAAAGAGTTCCAGTTGATATTGAGAGACCAGCGTCGCGTATGCGTAATCTGATATCGGAAAGGTTTTTTTTAACTTTTAAATGCTAGATTTAATTACTAGATGGTATTAAATGGGAACGGTTTTCCCAACGGTCTAACGTAGAGCATTAACGTGCTGGTCCTCAAGGGTTAATAAATTAAGCATGTATTCCTCACTCGTACATTGATAATTGCTTTAAAAAATCAAGTGTTCCTACAGGTTGAATTTCAAAGAATGTTTTTGTGAATTTGTGTTGTTAGTTATAGAAATAAATGTTAACCCTAAATTAATACTCCTGGTGTAGGAACGCCCACACGTTCCCAAAGAACCTGTCATAACATGCAATAGATCCATGGTTTATGGTAATATGCAGCTTCACTAGAGCTAGGTATCCTAAGACTGAAAACTAACGAAATTTCAAGAAGTGTATGGCTTTCGTTTCATGAGCAACTGGGGTGAAAGAACGACTTTGCTCAAGAGAATCCTCTTAATTTAGAAGATTGGTCCATGCAGAACTCCACCCCCTTCCCAGGCTTGGCCTGCCACTTCCAAAAGGATCGTTTAAAAATTTAGAAGGCATTGCAACCATGGGTTCCAGTCTGTAACAGCACTGCTGTGGTGCTATGCTAGCGTGTAATCTGCTGCCTACTTGACTGGGACAGTTACGCTTTATGTTCATAGATTGTAGCTGGGATGCATTAAATAACTTCCAAAACTTAATGGACAACAAATAACATACAAGAATGAAGAAAATTAAAGGTGCCTGATTTAAGTCTGTCTTAAGAACAACAAGAATCAGGTGGACCGCGGCCTTCACCGCATCAAAGACGAACGTTGAGTTCTATCCTTCTAACCAGAGACATCTCTTCAGCTCGGTGGTTGTCCGTGGACACCTCGACTGCTGCTGACTTACAAGTGCTGGCAGATCCTCTCTCC
>CM063501.1:20570915-20573415 GCA_032207245.1 Pardosa pseudoannulata
GACTGGACCTACAACTTAAAGCCGATTCCAAACGGTTATGAATATACATGCCACAGTTGGATTCGAACCCAAAAACTCTGGTACCGAATTCCAGCACCCTAACCAATCGGCCGTCGTTCCCATGTTTTTTAAGGAGATAACCACATCTGGTAGCATCGATTTTAGATTTATTACATATAAATAGGAAATTATATTTACCATTTTGTCATATTTAGGATGTCCTTTGTACATAATTGTATGTTTGGGGGGTATCCATAATCAAAGTATTTTTTTTAATTTGAAAAGCATCCGAAATTTTTAACTTGGATAAGTAAATAGCGCCAAATATGTTTATTTTTTATTACGTTTATATTGAACCGGATTTGCTTGCAAAAGCGTTATATTTATACTATATTACATAGATATATTACCCAATATACCGCATTTAATCTTCTATCACGTGCACTTTTTTTAAAGTTAAATAAAAATGAGATACAATACTTGTTATACACTGATAAAATTTTAATGCCACTTGTAATGACATGCTTTGCGTACAATAATAAAAGGTATTCAGGGAATAAAATTAAACTTTAATCCAAGAAGAGTATTGTTGCAGCTGTATTTTATTCCTATTGCACTTTTTTATGTTAGACTGTATACAACGTTAATAAATAAAACCTATCAAATTCACGGCTTGAAGCACGATTTTTTAGTTTCTATTGCATATTTCAATTATTTAAACTTAAATGTTAGAGTATTATGAAATATTTTCTCCATTTTTCTCATACACAGTCTTAAATTTAAAGTTCTCATCAGGTTACTTTTTCACGTTTTTTCTTATTAATATTAAACTGACAATATTGAACGATCGTTTGCAAATTTAATTATTTTGTGTGTAATAAATTGAAAATAATATTTGGTTTATTACTAATATCACTCTTTTATGCTTTTGTTAAATGATTGATGTTATAACAACTTTAACTATATTTTGCTTAAACTTAAAAAAAAGCTATTTTTTCTATTTTGAAATCTAACTTAATCAGTATATTTTTACACTTTATAGTGAGATATAGTTACAATCCATACAAATGCATCGTGAAATAGAGGGATTCCCATCTTTCTTTTATTTATTTATTTATTTTGTGGGCAAAAGTTTAGACTGAAGTGTTTGAAAATAACTAATTAACCATCTGTTTCAATAAATAAAAAATTAAATGTTTTTAGTTATAATATACATTATTTGTTAGAACCATCACATAACCAGAGCTTTGCAAAATAGAGGCTCGAGCCGATCATATTTTTTCCTTGATGATTAATGGCAGCAGGAACACGTAAAATAGGTTCATGGACTCTATATCCCAAACGATACCTCTTGAAGTAGCAGAAGAAGCCTTCGGATATTCTGCTTGATCTTTTCTTCTAAATTATGATCATCCACTTGAAAAATGTTTTTTCCACATCAATGGTGCTCTCCAGACCGAAGTGCACATAACTTCTTTTTCAATATTTCAAGTGGATTTTAACTAACTTATTTGGCATGTCCAAGTAGAATTAGCAACAACGACAACATTATTCCATATTGGTACCGCTGTCTCCTTCGCAGAATCTCATGGAAATTACCCTATTATGAAAGTGTTGCTTGCTATCATGCATAAAGTTTCCAATGCGCCCATTGAGCCTTAAGAAATCGGACTAAGTCAACATTCTACTATGAGACACAACTAACGAATAATAGATTATCGTAGTTTTGGTTTGGTTTAGATGTACTTTTTGCTACACGGGAGCTAATGAGACCGGGACCTTCTGCTGAAAGCCGATTGCAAAGGCTACGAATATCCAACCACAGTGGAATTCAAACCTAAGAACTCCAGTTCCAAAGATCAGCATCCTAACCATTAGGCTATCGCTCTCCTTTCCGTGTTGAGTATCTTGAATTTGTGAGTAATGTGTTTAATTTGATATGATATGATATTCAATGATACACACTTATTCCCATTATGTGGACATTGGGCTTTCTAAAAATTATATTTCTGTACTTAAATCATAATGTTAATTATTTTACCCAACTAATTTATTAAACTAATAACATACGAATATGTTTTTAATTAAACTCTGCATATCTTTTCATAGTTACACGTCTGTTCTATTCGCGGAGTCCAAATAGATTTAACTAGATTAGAAAATGATATGCAATGATATGCAATTATTCCCATTATGTGCACATTGGGATTTCTAAAAACTATATTTCTGAAATCAAATTATAATCATAATTCCTTTACCCAACTATTTTATTAAACTAAAAAATTAAGAATATGTTTTTAATTAAATTATGTATACCTTTTCATAGTAACACATCTTTTTTCTTCACGGAGTTTTACGAAAATAGGACAATTATGAAAATGCTACTTCCGATCACGTGACCTTTCGATGTAACCCTTGAGCTCTTACAAATCAAGTCGTTCATGTAAATCTACGTTCTGCCGTAATATAGAACTAACAGATTTAAATAGATTTTATATGA
>CM063501.1:20578415-20583415 GCA_032207245.1 Pardosa pseudoannulata
ATCGTTATACAAATCATTCCAGATCAAATACAAATACTTATACCTAGCATGCGAGTTGAATTCGCTGATCTCCTTTCGAACGCTGGTGTTCTAACTAAATGATCTTCCTCGTATGACTTCAACCAAGTACAATTCAAATAAGTTTAGTAATTTTTTTTCGGTATGTGATATTATGGGAAAAATTTATTTAATCACATATTCAATGTAATATGATTTTTATTAATATTTTAGTTGCATTGATTTAAATATCTCATTAATTAATAATAAAACTTCCTATGTATGAATGAACAAAATTTAAATAAAGATTCTTTATGCTTAGAGCATTAACATAAGTATGAATACTAACAATGTTTTCAAATATTAGATAAATACGCTTAAAGTATTATATATTTTAAATAAAATTTCAGTCTATTCAAAGCTGTATTTTCAGTTCCTTCAAATAAAAAAATTAGTTCAGACGTTTAGTATGTTAATCAAATCAGATATGTTAATTTTAGATCACAAGTCTCTTTTCCTCACTTAATGATAAGTACTCAAGTATTATAAAATCATTCGTCAGTATTTAAGAATTTCAAGTTGCAATTCTCTACTTATAAATCATCACAATAAGAGGTATTAAAGTTATTTTTATTCTGCTATATGATATATTTATAATTTCAAATGCATTTTCAAATATAAAGAAATATTTTCAGGTAATTTACGGTTATTTGACTCCCAAAAGTTATATCTGCAGTTTCAAAATTATTTTGTTAATTTTTTTAGAAAATCTGTCAAAGAATAAAACTGTCTAGACTATTAATTATCTTAGTTTCAATAATAGAACAAATGTAAAAGTCTGAAAATTTTAAATGCGCATGAGCTTAGTTCATATTTCATAATAATACACTGCTTTATAAGGAGGGATACAAACATAATCCATAGTTATAGTTAAAGTTATAAACATCACATATGCAGTAATAATAGGGTGAATTTAAATTGTGAGATTACAAAAGGGTCTGTTGTACATTAAAGGTTAGTTCGTTAGTAAAGGTTATATTAATTGCAATCTGCATTTTATGGTAATATTTTTACAAGATTTTTTGATAATGGCAATTGGATAGATGCTTTGGTAAATAGGGTGGAATTTTTATAGTGACATATATCCTCATAATTTATTTCCTGATTTAAGCGAGTTTAAAGAAGGACTAAAGATGGATGAATTGTAGGACACTGCTTTTCGGTGATGCTGTCCTAGGTTCCTTCCCTGTCCTAGGGACCATCTTTAGACCTGTTAAAGACAGGCCTAAAGAGGGATAAATAGTAGGACACTGCTTTTCTGTAATGCTGTCCTAGGTTCTTTCCCTGCTAAGGACCATCTTTAGACCTGTTAAAGACAGGCCTAAAGATGGATGGATAGTATTACACTGCTTTTCTCTAATGCTGTCCTAGGTTCCTTCCATGTCCTAGGGACCATCTTTAGGCCTGTTAAAAACAGACCTAAAGATGGATGAATGGTAGGACTCTGCTTTTTGGTGATGCTGTCCTAGGTTCCTTCCCTGTCATAGTTACCATCTTTGGGCCTGTTAAAGACAGGCCTAAAGATGGATGAATAGTAGGACACTGCTTTTCTGCAATGCTGTCCTAGGTTCCTTTCCTGTCCTAGGGACCATCTTTAGACCTGTTAAAGACAGACCTAAAGATTGATGAATGGTACGACTCTGCTTTTCGGTAAAGCTGTCTTAGGTTACTTCCATGTCCTATTGACCCTCTTTAGACCTGTTAAAGATGGATGAATAGTAGGACACTGATTTTCTGTAATCCTGTCCTAGGTTCCTTTCCTGTCCTAGGGACCATCTTTAGAACTCTTAAAGACAGGCCTAAAGCTGGATAAAAAGTAGGACACTGCTTTTCTCTAATGCTGTCCTAGGTTCGAATCCCACAACTGTCATGCTCGTAGCCGTTTAGAATCAGCTTTAAACTGTAGTCCTTAATCTCATTAGCTTTTCTGTGTCAAAAGAATGGACCATAGCTCTCCAAACAGAACCAAAACCTGTTAACCGCTTGCTTGATTATCCCGAGTTATCTCGTGTTTGTATACATTGTAGTTGTGGAAAGAAATTTATGACAACAATTTTTCCACAACAAATCATTAATTCTTAAAAAAAATGGATGACACAACCCAAGAAGAGAATTACACTTATTTTCCTTATTATTTCTATGGTTGTTGCTATGCAACAAAACTATGTTGCTACACTAGTAGAAGAAAGTATACACTCACGGAGATTAAAATAATAAGGTGAGAAAACATAGAGAACGATACATAGTTATTATTATCCTCAGAAAACTTGGGCAAAGCAGAATTTGTCCGTACGACTTGTTTTACTACGGTTTTACACGGCCTGGAGGAAATGAAAGTAAATATTCAGCTTTCATTGGGAATTTCCCAAGTTTTGTTGGTTTCGTGGTTCTTTTGGCGGGACTGGTCACTTGTCTTAAACTGATTGAAAAAGTAATTTCTGAAAAACATCCCGACGAGGCTTCTGCCACATCAGGAAGACTCAGCAATCCTATACCACTGAGATTTATCTCAAGGCATTTTCCTGATCTTGTTCCTGCAACTGAAAAAAAAATCAAATCCAAAGAGACAGTGTACTCTATACTCCCGTAAAACAGATTCCAGAGGCAAGCCAATAAGAAAAGAGACCTTATACCAGTGTACAAAATATCAGGTATCACTTTGTGTAGTCCCTTGTTTCAGAAACTATCTTACAAAGACTAATATTTATCTTGTTTTCCATTTGCCTGAGATAACTCGGGATAATAAACTAATATTAAAACTAAACAGTTTTACACCTGTAAAAAATTAAATATTAAGCTTAAAATCTACATATTTTGTTTTCTTTTATTTACTTGTATTTAATAAAAAAAAATTAAAATTGTGATGATTTTTTGCAATTTTTTCAAAAGAAAATTGCAAGGGAATCGGTTAGAGACAGTATAATATTTTTACCATAAATTCCTCCATGCAGAAGAAACACAAAACTTTACAATGTGGCTCATAGTATTTCTACCATTTCCATTACTCACAGTGTGTACTTCTTATAAACACATTTTACAGTCTTTTGTTTTATTTCCTTGTATTTAATAAAAAAAATAAAATGGTGATGATTTTTTGCAATTTTTTCAAAAGAAAATTGCAAGGGAAGCGGTTAGAGACAGTATAATATTTTTACCATAAATTCCTCCATGCAGAAGAAACACAAAACTTTACAATGTGGCTCATAGTATTTCTACCATTTCCATTACTCACAGTGTTCACTTCTTATAAACATATTTTACAGTGTTTTGTTTTATTTCCTTGTATTTAATAAAAAAATTAAAATTGTGATGATTTTTTGCAATTTTTTCAAAAGAAAATTGCAAGGGAATCGGTTAGAGACAGTATAATATTTTTACCATAAATTCCTCCATGCAGAAGAAACACAAAACTTTACAATGTGGCTCATAGTATTTCTACCATTTCCATTACTCACAGTGTTCACTTCTTATAAACATATTTTACAGTGTTTTGTTTTATTTCCTTGTATTTAATAAAAAAATTAAAATGGTGATGATTTTTTGCAATTTTTTCAAAAGAAAATTGCAAGGGAATCGGTTAGAGACAGTATAATTTTTTTACCATAAATTCCTCCATGCAGAAGAAACACAAAACTTTACAATGTGGCTCATAGTATTTCTACCATTTCCATTACTCACAGTGTTCACTTCTTATAAACATATTTTACAGTGTTTTGTTTTATTTCCTTGTATTTAATAAAAAAATTAAAATGGTGATGATTTTTTGCAATATTTTCAAAAATATTTGCAAGGGAATTGGTTAAAAACAGTATAAATTTTTTACCATCAATTCATCCATGCAGAATAAAACACAAAACTTTAGAATGTGGGGCATAGTATTTTTACCATTTATGTTACTTGCAGTGTGCCCTTGTTATAAACACATTTTACAGTCTTTTCCTTCATTTCCTTGTATTTAATAAAAAAAATTAAATGGTGATGTTTTTTTGCAATTTTTCAAAAAAATAAAAAATGCAAGGGAAGCTGTTAAAGGCAGTATAATGTATTTTACCCCTAATTCATCCATGCAGAAGAAACACAAAACTGTAGAATGTGAGTCATAATATTTCTACCATTTCCATTACTCTCAGTGTGCACTTCTTATAAACACATTTTACAGTTTTTTGTTTTATTTCGTTGTATTTAAGAAAAAAAATTAAAATGGTGATGATTTTTTGCAATATTTTTAAAAACATTTGCAAGGGAATCGGTTAAAGACAGTATAATATTTTTACATCAATTCATCCATGCAGAAGAAACACAAAACTTTAGAATGTGGGTCATAGTATTTCTACCATTTCCATTACTCACAGTATGCACTTCTTTTAAACAAATTTTACAGTCTTTTCTATTTACAAGTACACTTTTCAGCTTTTTGTGAATATCTAATAACTATAATTAATTTAAAAATTAAGTCATATATATATCCATAGGACGAGCAATTTTTTCTAGTAGTTATCAGTAAAAAAAAGTTAAAGATTTTGCTACAGCCAATCATTACGTAAATAATTAGCTTTCACGGCATAATATCACAGCGAAACTCTTGGACTTTCACAAAGCTTCTAGCTAATTTTCTTTAAAATTCACGAAGAACTTCAATTTTACAGACTTAATACGGGAATAAAATGTAGACCCATTGATTGAATCTGAAGAATTTATATTTTTTTACTGATGCCACTAGAAATAAATGAAATATAATGACATTCCCATTTAGTTTCCTCTTTCTTAGAACAGAATTTTCTTTCTTCCCAATTATAAAAAGATTCAATGATACTCTTTCATTTGTTTAGTCCATTGTGCACAAGACCTTAATTACCCGACCCATTAGAAGATGAAAATGCTCTCATTAGGATCAAAAGAAACGACAAAAAATAACCATTTACCTTGTTCGAAAAAAAAATCAT
>CM063501.1:20588415-20613415 GCA_032207245.1 Pardosa pseudoannulata
TTGAGCCCCTCTTTGAACGTCTGGGATATGAACTATAATTTTCAGGGTTAAGTTGAGATACAATTTTTAATTTGATTTATTTGGCTTCATATTGAAACAGAGTAGATTTTCATATTTCATCTCTGGCATAAGGAGATAGATTAATTCAAAGTGATATACTTAAGTAAGTACTTATGAACCAAAATTTTATATCATAACATTTCTAACAAGACAAAACCTTATGTACGAATTTTGAGTGGATGGATCATCACCATAGTATATATTAGACACGAAAACTAAAACCTCACCGAAATGATAGTTTAAAACTTAGAAGGAAGTTATCTGATAGATGTAGGATAAAAAAACTAGTACTTAAGTATGATAGTAAGATGCTATACATGACTTAATGATTTCAAAATTAAAATATTAAATCAAAACAATTCGTTGAAACTACATTGCTAGTATGCAAACTTTGTTTCCTTTAATCAAAGATTTATTATGTGACAGAAATACCCCATTTTTGTGGATGACAATGCACGGGGTCATTAGACACTTGATGTTGAGTAGCTATTGAAAATTGAAGATATCACTCGAATGGATTTGTCAGCTTACTCCCCTGATTTAAATCTCATCTAACATGTGTGGGATGCTTTGGGGAGAAGCATTGCAGCACGCTTGCATCCTCCGGAGAAAACCCAACAACTCAAGCAGATGCTGATTGAGGAATAGGCACTCCTACAGCAAGAAATGTTGGACTAGATGGTTCCTAGTATGCGGAGACGGTGAGAAGCAACCATTGAAGTTAGGGGATGGCGTATCCCATATTATGGTACATCTGCTTGTTGTTATTCCCTTCGGATAGACAATCATGAGTCATGACAATAGGCGTTCAATAAAGCTTGTTTATGTTTGATTCCATACCGTATGCATTGTTTTTATGTTTCAGCTCCGATGGTTTCATCATCCTTTACGTAAATAGTATTTTCCCCCATTTCTGAATTTTATGTCTCTCAGATGATTTCTCGTGGAGTTAGAGCCCAAAACCCACCTGTTGCTTAAGTTTTGCATACCAGTGTATATTCATTTGGTCAGTTTTATATTTAAAAATATATAAGAAATTAATTATTAATACTTACATTGAATCTAAGAAAAACTACTTATCTGAAAATTAATTTTAAGTCTTATTTATTCTCAAAATGATTTTCGTTTATCTATTTATTTCATGAGAGTCCACTCAGTTTAATAAATCTAAATACAAAATTATAACTAAAACTGGTTTTAAATTGTTCTCAAATAATCCTATGAATGCAGTTTTAAATCATATATTGCGGTCGATAAATATAATTTACTTACATTGAAATATATTGATAAAAATCTAACAAAAACTACTTTTCTGAAATTTAATTTTAAGTCTTATTTAGTCTCAAAATCATTTTCTTTATCTATTTATTTCATGAGAGACCACACAGTTTAATAAATCAAAATGTAAAATTTTAACTAAAATTGGTTTTAAATTGTTATCAAATAATTCTGTGAATGCAGTTTTAAACCATAGATTTCGATCGATAAATATAATTTACTTACATTGAAATGTATAGATAAAAAATCTTACAAAAACTGCTTTTCTGATAATTAATTTTCAGTCTTATTTACTATTAGAATGATTTTCGTTTATCTATTTATTTTATGAGAGTCCACACAGTTTAATAAAGCTAAATGTAATATTTTAACTAAAATTGGTTTTAAATTATTCTCAAATAATCCTCTTAATCCAATTTTAAATCATAGATTGCATTCGATAAATAATACGATCGATAAATATAATTTACTTACATTGAAATATAGAGATAAAAATCTAACAAAAACTATTTTTCTAAAAATTAATTTTTAAGTCTTTTTTACTATCAGAATGATTTTCGTTTATCTATTTACTTTATGAGATTCTACAGTTTAATAAATCAAAATGTAAAATTTTAACTAAAAGAGGTTTTAAATTGTTATCAAAAATTTTGTAGTAGCAGTTTTAAATCATAGATTGCGATCGATAAATATAATTTTCTTACATTGAAATATATAGATAAAAAATCTAACAAAACTGCTTTTCTGATAATTAATTTTAGGTCTTATTTACTATCAGAATGATTTTTGTTTAAATATTTATTTCATGAGAGTGCACACAGTTGAATAAATCTAAATGTAAAATTTTAACTAAAATTGGTTTTAAATTGTTCTCAAATAATCCTGTGAATGCAGTTTTAAATCATAGATTGCGATCTATAAATATAATTTACTTACATTGAAATATATAGATAAAAAAATCTAACAAAAACTACTTTTCTGATAATTAATTTTAAGTCTTATTTACTATCAAAATGATTTTCGTTTATCTATTTATTTCATAAGAGTCCACAGAGTTTAACAAATCTAAATGTAAAATTTTAACTGAAATTGATTTTAAATTGTTCTCAAATAATCATGTGAATGCAGTTTTAAATCATAGATTGTGATCGATAAATATAATTTATTTATATTGAAATATATAGATAAAAAATCTAACAAAAACTACTTTTCTGATAATTAATTTTAGTCTTATTTCCTATCATAATGGTTTTCGTTTATCTATTTATTTTATGAGTGTCCACACAGTTGAATAAATCTAAATGCAAAATATTAACTAAAATTGGTTTTAAATTGTTCTCAAATAATCCTGTGAATGCAGTTTTAAATCATAGATTGGGATCGATAAATAGTTTATTAATGCAAATGAACAGAATCTGAGCCCATTTATTTTAAAAGACAAGATAACATCGAAGCAAATTTCGATAATTTCCTTCATGACAGTTTGAATGAAGAGGGACTCATGAATATTCATGATCAGCTAACTGAATAAGGGTCTCTTTAGGGGAATAGGTCCTTAAGAGTGTGATCAGATATTGTCATCGAAGACAGCTGATGTCATATCTTACGTCAACAAAGCATGGTGAGAAACACGATGTACCCTATGTTCAGGGAAGATAAGATTAAAAAAGATGCAAAAAAATAGTAGAAAAAATACCAAATGCTGATGAAGATAACTTCAATTTTTTTAATAAAATATTTAAATATAATTTTCATACATTACTTTCAAAGAAAATATTGGGAAAAAAATTAAACCACGGGAAAGTATTTAATGCATTTTTAATAATTTTTCAGGATTACTAATGCCTTAGCTTCCCTTTCTATATATTGTAGATTATTAGAATAAACGTTTATAATATTTTAATTAAATTATAGATTGGAAATGATTTTGTATATGGTTAGACTTCATTTTCCCCAAATCTCACAAACGTAACAAACGTTATATGTACTTGAAATATGGGCAAGATTCATAAAACAAACAACACATTTTATTTCTGGTAACAATACATCAATACAACAGTCCAAAAACTTCCAGAGCATCGTGCACACACACTTTTTAAGTAGGGATTTCTCAGGTAAAAAGGAATACGAATAATCCCTAAGCACAATTGATATCTTGATAAAAAATAACCATGTCCAAAGAGAACGTGTTTACTATTGGTCAAAGAAGTACAAAGTCTGGATTAAGTCTATACCGTGTCTGGAGGGAAAAATAAGAATTACCTCGCAAACCTCAATAACGTAAATTTATGAACAGAAGTTATTAAATTAATATTAAAATATGTAAATAAAGGATTTTAATATTACATACGTACATATATATATATATATATTCTTAGTTAATTTACTTTATTAAAAACAGTATTTTTAAAACGATATAAATTAACTTCAGTCTGCCATTAAACTCTTAGAAATGCTAATAAGTATTACTAATTTTAAGTATTTATAGTGCCAAATAACAGCTCATACTCTCTTGCATATGACTAAATGTCTACTAAGTATATGAGGAAAAAAAATTAATAATCTTCCTTAGTAAAAGAATTTTAGAAGGAAAAGAAAATACAGCTGAAAATAAATGTTTATATATTTTTGTAAGAATTGTTGAACAAATGTTAATAACATTAAGCAAATTATTTTTTTCTGGTAATCTTTCACTCCTGGGTCTTTCAATTACATACTGATTTCGTTTCAGAGTTTTGAACGTAATGACCCTTATGCCAAATAACAGTCCATATTCTCTTGTCTGTAAAGAAATATATATTACGTGTATGAGGTACAAAATTAATTATCTTCCAAAGTGAAAGAATTTTAGAGGGAAAAGTGAATACAGCTGAAAATAATTTTTCTAATATTTTTGAAAAATTGTTGAACAAATGTTAATAGTAGTAAGCAAATTATTTTATCTAAGAATCTATTTTCACTCCTGAGTCTTTCAATTACATATTGATTTTGTTTCAGAGTTTTGAACTTACGAACCCTTGTGCCAAATAACAGTCCATATTCTTTTGTCTATAAAGAAATATATACTAAGTATATGAGGTACAAAATTAATTATCTTCCAAAGTAAAAGAATTTTAGAGGGAAAAATGAATACAGCTGAAAATAATTTTTCTAACATTTTTGAAAAATTGTTGAACAAATGTTAATAGTAGTAAGCAAATTATTTTTTCAGAGAATTCATTTTCAGTCATGCGGCTTTTAATTATCTATTGATTTTGCTGCAAATTTTTGAACGCATGAATCCTGGTGCCAAGTAACAGCCCATACTCTCTCGTCTATAGAGAAATATATACTAAATATATGAGGAACAAAATTAATAATCTTCCTAAGTAAAAGAATTTTAGGGAGAAAAGTGAATACAGCTAAAAATAATTGTGCAAATATTTTTGTAAGGATTGTTGAACAAATGTTAATAGTAGTAAGCAAATTATTTTTTCAGAGAATTCATTTTCAGTCATGCGGCTTTTAATTATCTATTGATTTTGCTGCAGATTTTTGAACTCACGAAACCCGGTGCCAAATAACAGTCCATTCTCTCTTGTCTATAAAGAAATATATACTAAGTATATGAGGAACAAAATTAATAATCTTCTTAAGTAAAAGAATTTTAGAGGGAAAAGGGAATACAGTTGAAAATAAATTTTCAAATATTTTTATAAGAATTGTTAAACATATGTTAATAGTAGAAAACAAATTATTTTTTTCTGAGAATCTATTTTCAGTCTTGTGGATTTTAATTGCAAATTAATTTTGCTGCAGATTTTGAACTCACGAACCCCGGTGTCAAATAACAGTCCATACTCTCTTGTCTATAAAGGAATATCAACTAAATATATAAGGAACAAAATTAATAGACTTCTTATAAATAAAAGAGATATAAAGATAGAGAGGGAAATGGGAATACAGCTGAAAATAAATTTTCAAATATTTTTGTAAGAATTATTCAACAAATGGTAATATTAGTAAGCAAATTATTTATCTTGAGAATTTATATTCAATCTTTCAGCTTTCAATTAATGTTAATTTTGAGTCAGATTTTTTAACTCACGAACCCTGGTACCAAATCACAACCCATACTCACTTATTTATAAAGAAATATATAGTAAGTACATGAGGAGCAAAATTAATAATCTAAGTAAAATAATTTTAGAGGGAAAAGGTAATACAGCTGAAAATAAATTCTCAAATATTTTTGAAAGAATTGTTAAACAAATGTTAATAGTAGTAAGCACTTTTTTTTCCTGAGAATATATTCTCAGTCCTGGCACTTTCAATTATGTATTAATTTTGTTGCAGAGTTTAATAAACAAGAATAAAACTTTAATAATAAGAATATCGTGTATTCTTCTACCATTCAAAACAACGTACCCGAGAATGATTGAATAAACATTTGCTCTTTAATCCGCCTACCAAATATCATTGCATGATTCGAGGGAAACATTTAAAGTAAACAAATGAAAACAAAACAAGAATGCAAAAAAATACCACTTATCAGCGAGAAACACGCAGTCTCTGATTTTGTTCGAGTTTTCTGAAAGTTTTCGGGCTTTTCTTATTACTAAAAGGTGTATTTTAGTTTAAATATTTCTTTTCTGTATATTTCCACTACATCTGGAGTCCTTAACATACAAAGTAATTGCCATTTTCTGGGGATATTATCTTTTGAAAGCTGCTCATTTCTGTTGAACTAGGTTGAAAATTCGAAAGTTCTCTTAATGGGTAGTTTATTTTATTGTACATTTTGTTTTTAAAGAATTTCATGTAAGTGTTACCTGATGCTAATAAGTGCAAAGTATTTTGATAAAAGGAGAACTTCAAGAAAATGCATTTTTTAGCATTTATATAAAATATACAAAGAATATATCATATTATATTGTAATGCAGCTAATTATCTCTTTATCATATTTTTATTCACGAACCAAATAATATATTTTTGTATATAAAATATATATAATATAAAAAATTAATAATCTTTTATATAAAAAATATAATATAATAAATTTGTATATAAAATTGTATATATATTATATATATATAATATATATATATGTTTAAAATATATATATTTATAATTTCTATTTGTATATTTGTTTTAATTGCAATTTATAAGATTTTGATATAAAATGGTGATATATATAAATATATATAATATATATATAAGAATATATATAAATATATATATTATAAAATTAATAGAATATAAAATATATAAAAAATATGATATATAATAGAAAATAAATTTTAAATATTTTTGTATAATTATGTAAAAATGGTAATATTATATAAATATTATATATATTATAATATATATATATAATTTTTTTCAATTAATGTTAAATATGTTATATTTTTTTTATAAATATATATAAATATAATATTTATAAAAATATATATATATATTTATATATATAAAAAATATAATAATAAATATTTTCATAATATATGTGAAAATATAATATATAAATTTAATAAAAAATATAAAATGTATATATGTATATAAAATTGTATATATATATATATATATATATTTATATATATAATATATATATATTTAATATATATATATAATATATTATATATAAAATATTTATATATATATATATATATATAAAACATTATATATTATATATATAATAAAATTTTCTTTTTCAGGTTAAAAATATAAAATTAATAGTTTAGGCGTTTAGGGAAAAAATCAGCACACTTATTAATAAACACATGAATCAAAAAAATATTTCATATAATGGGTAGTTTATTTTATTGTACATTTTGTTTTTAAAGAATTTCATGTATATTCGTGTTTACCTGATGCTATTCATATAAGTACGCACTTTAAGTTACTTTTGATAAAAAGGAGAACTTCAAGAAAATGCATTTTTTAGCATTTATATAAAATATACAAAGAATATATCATATTATATTGTAAATTGCAGCTAATTAGCTCTCTTTATCATATATTTATATAAATTCAATATATATATATATATATATATATATATATATATATATATATATATATATATATATATAAATATATATATATATATATATGTATATATATATATGTATATATATATATATATATATATATATATATATATATATATATATAGAATATATATATATATATATGTATATATATATATATGTATATATATATATATATATATATATATATATATATATATATATATATATATATATATATATATATATATATATATATATATATATGTATATATATATATATATGTTATATGTATATATATATAATATATAAATATATATATATATGTATATATGTATATAAATATGTATATATATATATATATATATATATATATATATATATATATATATATATATATGTATATATATATATATATATATATGTATATATATATATATATGTATATATATATATATATAAATATGTATATATATATATGTATATATATATATATATATATATATATATATATATATATATATATATATGTATATATATATATATATGTATATATGTATATATATGTATATATATATATATATATATATATATATATATATATATATATATATATATATATATATATATATATATATATAATATATATATATATATATATAATATATATATATATATATATATATATATATATATATATATATATGTATATATATATGTATATATGTATATAAATATGTATATATATATATATATATATGTGTGTGTGTGTGTGTGTCAGGTTTCAAAATATAAAATTAATAGTTTAGGCGTTTAAGGCAAAACACTCAGCACACTTATTAATAAAGGCACATGAATCACTAATAAAACGCTTTTATATAATCATATAAAAGCTCTTGAAGCGTAATAGTTGAAAGAGAGCGTCTTCAGAAAGGGTTGCTGACAAATTTTCGTTAGAGTGTAGACGCTAGCCACTCGCCGCCATGTTTGATGATTGACTGTTAACCTGTGCAATAGTAAAGAATAAACATATTATCAAGACATCATCGACTGTTTGAATAGTTTTAGGTTTGTCATATCTATCTATCTATCTATTTATCTTTATATATATGGGTGGTGTATGTGTGTTTATGCAATGGTTTTTTGTTACCCACTTAAATTTAGATTTATATTCGTAAAGAACAGTCGTTAAGTCATTAAATAAAACAGCAAAAGTAAATATAAAGTTTATTGAGTCCAGCAAACTTTGGCGCTCCTTTACCAAAACGACGTGAATTTGGTTATGTACTGGTAGGTGGGTGCATGTGAGTCATCTTAAGAGAATATAAGATTTAGTTACATGGAAAACGTGATGGTCTAAGCTAAGTTACTTAAAGGAATATGAAGTGTCCGAGAAGTCGCTAAAGGTTACCACAGTTAGAAAAGAAGCAAAAGCATTTCGCCCAAACTGGTAATTTTAGGAATAAAATCATCAAAAATTTATTTAAGCATACAGTTACTTCTAGGTTAGTTAGTTTTAGTTAATTTGTTCGCGTGAAACGGAGGTAAATGAATCTATTTAAGACTAAAATAATAAATGCTGGGTTACTTCTGTTGGAAATGAAAATGTAGTGATATTTGTTTTTCTTTTACTGACAAATAACTTACATAAAGAACGCTGCTTAGGAGAAATAACTTCGCTTACAAGGTTTCAGTGTCTTCAAACTTGACAGAAGTACAAAACAAATCAATGTAATCCCTGAGAAATCCAAGATATATCTGTAGGTATATAGTTTCTGGGATTCGCTGTTATAATGGCAGGTAGAAGAAAGGTAGATAAAACCCTATAAAGATGATAAAAATTAAGGTGATTATTTATCCTGTCATCTCAAAAGCTCTGCACCTGTAAGCATATGAAGCGATCCGTTGCAAGGTATGAAATTGATCAGCGCATTAAAAAGTGTTCACTATATTTCATCGTTCTGTTCATATGCACAAACGATGAAAACAGATTGTATCATATGCTTTGTCTCTCTGGTGAACAGTAGGGCTTTCTGAAGTGAATTTTCTTCTTAAACGTGATAAAGAACCTGTATATTAAATATTTCAACCATTTATTCAATGAAGGACATATTTTTGGTCCTTTGCTAACAGGTGTATGATACAGATTGTGGTATACCTATAATGCCGCATTGCCATTTTATGCATTCTTATGGTAAAATTTTACTTACAAATCTTAAGGTAAGATGTTTTGGATTAAGAAACCTCCATATTATTTTTATATGTACAGCTTCTACTACTATTATGTCTTGAAGAAACTCTTTTTTTACTGCCTACTGCTTTCCCTAATCCAAAAGACTTTTCTTTCATTGTAACTAATGTAGTTCTTCGTTTAAATTACAGAATAAAAAGCAGTATCGAACTAAATACGAAATATTTTATATAAATACTTAAGTGAATTTAAGCTAATTTTCATACTATATTACAGTCCTGTGTAGTCATTATTAAGAGGGAGATATGTTATCTTAACCATATGTTTAAATTAATAATTTCTTCAACATACTCAGCAAAACAATTACTGAAAAACCATTAACATTGCAAGTATGGTTCCTGTAAATAATTTTTGTCTTGGAATTAGTGTGTTCTAGAAACGAAACTAATTGGACTCCAGGGGATTGTCTGCTTTATTTAGTTACTGGGTCATGAATATTTAGAGCTGCTCTTTTCCTAGTTCAACTCCCCTCTGCTGAAAATTAACAGCTTGGCGACAGGCAATCCAACAACAAGACAGAAAATAACAAGGCCCAAACAATATTTTAAAATCTTTAATTTCTCAAATTTACTTAGGTAGTTCGAGGAACCCTTTGAGAAACGGATGAGAATCGTTGTTTTTCAGAGTTTAATGGATGTGCGGATCACGATAATTAGAAAGGGGGAAGATTGGATCACTGAGAAATAAATTCTTTAGACATTCATTCTTATTTTCTTGGTTTGAAAGTTTTCACTACCTCTCGCACAACACTGAAGAACAAGTTTAAATAGTTTTTGGATTGATAAATCTGTCATCGAGTTATCTCAGTTTGAGAAGCTTCACTGCCCTTAAGCACGATATTGAAGAACAAATTTTAAAATATTTTTGATTGATAAATATACTATCGTGTCATCTTAGATTGACAGGTTTCATGTTCCTTAAGTACGATATCCAAGAACAGTTTTTAATATTTTTGGAATTAACAAATCTCCCATCTCGTTTTCATAGTTAGAGATAGTTCGCTATCCTTAAACTTAATATTAAAGAATAATTGATAAATCTCCTATCGCATTTTCTTGGTTTGCAAAAGCTTCACTGCCTTTAAGCCCGAAATCGAAGAACAAATTTTAAAGCTTTGTTCATTGATAAATAACTTTTGGTTTGATATATTTTACTATCATTGTGCACGGTATTGAAAAGCAATGTTTAATATTTTTTTTAGAATGTACATAGTTGCATGGTGTTTGGTACATATATGCTTGTATGTCTCGTCACGTATTCTTAGTTAGAGAGGTTTCACTGATCTTAACCACGGTATTGAAGAACAATTTTATTAGTTTTAGAATTAATAAATATCTCATCCCATTTTCATGATTTGAAAAGTTTCAGTTTTTTTAAATAGGAGAT
Source organism: Pardosa pseudoannulata (assembly GCA_032207245.1). NCBI lineage: Eukaryota > Metazoa > Arthropoda > Arachnida > Araneae > Lycosidae > Pardosa > Pardosa pseudoannulata. Next base: position 20,599,398 of record CM063501.1, read on the forward strand.
CGGAAATAAAATTTTTAATAGTTATTGGATTGTTAAATTTCCTAGCACCTTATCTTGGTTTAAAAAATATCAAGCCTCTTTAGCATATGATCGAAGCACAATTTACAATAGATTTTATATAGGTAATTTTCTTATTGGTTCTTATCGGTCACCAAACTGTGGTATGACGTCCATGGAGCATGTCACTGTACTGACGGCACGTCATCACCAGCTACGCCTACAATCGGCCAAGAAACATCGAAATTGAAATTTACAAGAATGAAAGTTACATGGTCCGACGAATCGTGTGTACTGGTCCATCCAATCAAAGGGCATGTGCGAATAACCCAATTTCTAAAGAAAATCCTTGCTCGTAGATACAAATTCGGATAGAGACAAAAAGATACCGGGGGTATTGGAGTGTGAGAAATATTTTCATTGAGCACATTAGGACCCATAGTCTCCATAGAACAATCACTGACGTCTATGTTTTACGTGAACATATTTGCAGACTAGATTCATCTGTCCGATACAACAGTATTTTCGGCGGGGAATGGTGTTTAACAATGGGATAAATCACCATGTTGAAAGGATCGAATCATCAAGGAGTGCTTCGAGGAACATTTCAGTGACTTTCATGTCGTGTCTTGGATTACAAATTCACTTAACATCAATTCAATAGAGCATTTATGGTCCCACCTGAAAAACCAAATTCGTGCTACCAAGCTACCCCCTCGCAATGTGCGGGAATCAAAGAAAAAATTGGTGATCGCTTGATACCTTTTATCTCAGACTATCTGTCAGTATCTTGCGGAGTCAATACCACGCTGAGTGCTAGTGATTTTCAGGGGTAATATTTCTCCTGTAATAGCTGCTCTGTTTGTATGTATAGATATGAACATATCCCTAAATTAAGAGTTTTGAGCACATGCAAATTACGAGTGTGTAAAAAGTGGGTTATTTTAACATAAATACATTATATTAAGGCATTTTATTTAGTTCTGATTTTTTTGTAAATATCCGTATGTGTGTGAAGGTCATTTCAAAACTACGCTGACTATGCTGACTAAGCTGTGACATACATTCTAGCTGAAATGACATTCTAGCGTGCACCAGCATTGTTACATACACGCCTGTTTCCGTTGGTCATACAGGTAAAAAAATAATATCCCTCTTTTAAAGAAAGAGGGTGTGTTTGTGCACGGCTAATTATCTTCACATCAATCATATGTATTTGCTATTAACTTGAGAAATATGCAGTGTAGAAATATAAGCTTATTAGAGTCTGAATTATATCTGCTTATTAAAAAGAATGATGAGAAAACGCTGTATTTAATAAAGGTACAACTTTAAGGCCTAAAATGTAATATTTTCTAAATGGGTACAATTTATAAATAATTGAATTACACCCCATCTAACAAAATCATTTTATTAGCAGTTAATGGTTGAATACTTTACAATAATTTGGATATTAAGAGAAAAACTTGGTACTGACTTTTAAAGTATATTCTAGTATTTTCAAGTATTTCTTACAGTTTTACATTTAGTATTCATTTAAGTAACTCAGGTTAACATAGTAAAAAACTTAATTAGCCTAAATTTTCTATAAAAACTAACATTATTTTTATATACATTTAAAAATTGATATATGAATATGATAATATATTTTTTTTTACTATTCCGTGAATGAATTCAGTTTATTTAGAGTGATATTGTTAATTTAAAATTTTTAAGTAATTAAGTAGTAGCTTTTCAGTTCTTAAGTAAATAATTTTTACAATGTTAAAATCGAAAGTCGTGGAAAAAAACTAAAATATATTTAAATATATATAAAACGAGCAGACTAATTCGTTTTAAAAGTGATTGGAAAATGTTCTAATAATGATTATAATATTTCGACTGAATAGTTAGTGTGTTCTAATGAAACAATCACATTTTACAATTTTTATTAAACTGTACAAAGCATGATAAACCCACCATACATAGCGTCTTAACGATCTTAATACTCTCCTAACTGAATTCCACCGTAAAATGAAATATTCAAAGGATCTAATTTTCACAGTGCTTCTCAGTCTAGCTCGTTGACATTCGGCAGAACATCGAATGTCCTCGATTTGGACATCTGTTGCGACACGAGAGTACCCCTCCTTCGTGCGGTTAGTGTCTACTGAATATTCATGGAGTTTCCGTTCAAATCTTTTATTTGAACTTCAGGGAAAGGGTAGAAACCTCTCGATTTCAAAATTTTCAAATTTCATCCTTTGTATAAAGCACTGATGTTTCTTGTTTTTGTTAGTGTTTGTGCTAGGACGTAATTGAATAAGAGGACGTATTATTAGTTGGGACGATCAATTTTTGTTAGGATACTCAGTCAGACTGAAAACTTATGACTAAATAATGAAAAAAAGAAATACATTTCTAGATTTAACCACGTACAAAATTTTAAATCTCTGAATTTAAAAAGTCTTTAATTCTATCGAATCTAGTAGTAGTTTAATTTCTTGTTAATGCTCTTGTTACAGATGCCGCTCAGTCAATCTGACAAACTGCGTCAAAATATTATATATATATATATATATATATATATATATATATATATATATATATATATATATATATATATATATATATATATATATACATATATATATATATATATATATATATATATATGATATATTACAAAAGGAATAAAAGTTTAAATAAGACTAAATAAGAAAATCATTAGCAATTCTGATGCGCTATGCCACTATCAAGAAAAGCTATATTAAATATCAATTAAAAGGAATCAAAAAGTAAAGAATTGGAACGAATATTGGAACGAATATGGAATTGGTGTACTTGAAGTAGTGGGGGAGAATTGCGACCCCCACATTCCGGTTAAATGGCCATTTTAATCATATGAAACGCTCCCGGTCACCATAAGTACATCAATAAAAACAGACTAAAGTCTAAAATCAATCTATACAAAAAGCAATACCATAAACAAAATGAAATTTAAACCTATTACAACAAACCAGTGTATAAATTAAAATTATAAAATTCACTAAAAAATACTAAAAATGGATTATAAAAACCACTAAGAATACCAAAGTAAAAATACTCATACTCATATCCAACCCACAAGACGCATAACATCCTTCCACCCAATCCAAGACACGACTGCATAACTCCAAGTATAAAAAAACGTGGGTAACCCGCAGTTAAAATCTGGCGACGTATTCCGTAATAATATTATCTCTATTTGAAGTTGAGGTGTTTAGTCTTATACACCGTATCATAAAATTTAAAATGATATTACGTTTTACGTTAATGTTTAGGTTACTTTGCCAATCTGTTATACGATTAATCCTAAAATTATACGTTTCACGTTTATCATATATTTGATATTCTATACGCCCATTAACAACTTTTACAGCCAAATCTAAAAAGTTTAAAAATCCATCGGGTCTATTAGATGTTTCCTATACAATTATATTTTCAGGATAAAAATTTAATATAAAATCTCTATTATCTTTAAAACCGATAATGACGTCGTCTACATATCGATAAAAATAAACATTTTTAAGAATAGAAGATTTAGTTTCATAAAAGTGTAAATACAGATCTGCAATAACCTATGAACAACCTCCCCCCATAGGAACACCGTAAATTTGTTGATAAAACTTCATGTAAATAATTTTCAAAAAGAACTATTTTGAGTAAATTTTTATATTTTTTTATTGAAATGAATTCCATTAAATCATATCTACCATAAAATTCCATAGCAACATTGTACACCACCAAAGTATCGATATTGTTAAATAAATCCTCAATATCATATCCTTTAAACTGTGTTAAATCGTCATAATCTTTTAATTTGTCAATTAATTCAAAGCTATTTTTAATAATTGCTGAACCAAAATTATTTACCCTAATCAACAACAGTTTTAATACCTTTAATAACAATAAATTAGCCTTAGTAATATAAGTTTTATAACCTATTGTAACAGGACGGAACTTAATTCGATTTTTGTGGAACTTTGGAACTGCAACAATGTATGGAAAAATAATTCTACTTATAGATATACCAATATTTTTATATAAAGCTAAAATTAGTTTCTTTAGGGAGGTTTCACTGTATTCATAGAAGCGATATAATTTAGCATTATTTAAAAACCACGTATAAAAAACTTGCAAGACAGTTACATTATTACCTACATCGACAAAGTTGCCTCTAATTATTCATTTGTTTGTAAACCTTATTATAAGGAAGTAATACGTGGTTTTTATATAATGAAATACGTGTGTATGTGTATATATATATACATAAATATGTGTGGGGGGAAAGAGAGAAAGAGATGCCTACACATAATTACATACATATGTGTATGTGCTTGCATATTTTCACCATAAATGTTAGTGATAAGTAGTTTAATCAATTTACAAAACAGTAGTTTAATCAGTAGTTTAATCCATTAAAACTTACTGATAGAAAATAAGTCAATTAATCTTATTTATATTCATCATGCTATAATAAGTTTTCAATTTTTGGTACCAATCTCAAAAATACTACTAATTATTTAAAGCGATATAAGCATCTTATGATGACAAACACCTTCTAAAAGTTTTTGAAAGTTAATGGTAATCAATATAAAATAAATGTTATTTAAAATAAGTCAAAATGAATACGTAAATGTGAAAGCGTTATTCGTTAATTAATACAGGTAACTTATATTGGTAATTTTTCTATAAGAGATATTCCAATAAAAAATAAAGAAATTTAAATTTAAATATGAAATTTCCATGCCAGTCTGAATTCGTTTTACCATACTAATAGATAGCATATCTTTTCCTTTTAGCTTACTTTATTTTACAACATCTACAAAAGCTCAAGAAAATATGTTTTATATGGCAGCGATAAATATCAGAGGCTTTCACGGCAAATTATTATTCGTAAATTATTATCTTATTATCTCTCCGAGTCTGAACTCCTATTTTGCACTGCTTTTAGTTCGAAAAAGAGGTATAAGACAGAGCGTTTAAGAGATGTTATTACTGAGAACATTGAAGTATAAATATTATTAAAATGTTTTAAGTTGAATGAAAATTTGAAATTTTATTATGTTTTCGCATTTCTAAATATAAAAATAATTTTTCAGGAATAGTCACAGAATTTTTAAAACAGATAATAAATGATGATTAAATAGAAAAGTCAATAAACAGGATAGAAATATTCTTATTAACAATCAATTATTACTTATTATTACTTTGCACTCCTCAGTCCTCGAAACTCACATTCTAACATTCTAAAATAATTCTCATATCCTATTCATATAAAATAAGAATAATGTTTTTAATTGAACACATAGGTTGTAAAAAGTATAAGATTTTCTACTCTAATTGTTTATTTAAAAGTTCAACTTCAGAGAGTTATAAATGAAATTAAAGACTTTCTTTAAACATTTTCTTTATTCAGCATTCAATTATTTTTAATAAGACTTTTAAAAGCAAAATCCTATTCTAACATTTAAAAATACTTTTCTTATCATTTTCATATAAAATCAAAAATTATTTGCAATTAAACATAAAAGATTTAGTTTTAGAACAATAAAAATTTCCCATTTTAATTATTAATTTAAAAGTTGAACTTTTCAAAATTATAAATAAAGTATTTCCTTAAAATATTTCCTTATTAAGCATTCAATTACATTTTAATTAATTAGTCTTTTAAAATCAAAGTCACATCATAACATATTTAAATACTCCACATATCATTTTCATATAAAATCAAAATATTATTTATTGAAACTTACAGGTATAGAGCAAAAACGATAAAACTTTCTATTTTAAATATTCCTTTAAAAGTTGTACTTCACTTCAATCAAAACAAATTCTTTTCTTAAAGAAATTTCCTTATTAATCATTCTATTATTATTTTGCATTCATTATTATTTTAAAAGCAATGCCTCATTTTAACAATCTAAATTACTTTTCATATTATCTTCATATAAAACAAAAATAGTATTTATAACTGAGCAAAAAATATATATTGCTATAAAAACTATAAAACTTTCTATTTTAATTGCTCATTTAAAATTTCAATTTCCCAAATTTATAAATCAAATTAAAAAAAAATTCTTTTAATAAAATGTCTGATAAAATATTTTGTTTAAATTTCATGTACTTGAAATAAAGCATTTTCCTGACTGAATATTTCTAAATTAAAATATTCAAAATTTATTAATTTTACACACTGTTTTGAAACAATGAATATGTTAAGCTTCTTATAAATTTTATATTTCTATTTAAAAGCGGAGCATATTCTGAATACAATAGCTGTTCATGATCAAAATGAAGAAATGTTTAAATCCTCTCTCCATGTAAGTACGACAAAATGTGTAGTAAAGTCTTCAATTCTTCATTTTACATCCTGCGGGATATTCAGTAACATATTTATAATAAATTTTACGTGCTTATTCGTAGTAATATGATATTAAAAGAAATATGACAAAATGCTACAACTTCTGTTTGCAAAATAATACCTTCAAATTAATTTTCAGTTAGTAGGATGATGTGATAATTAAAAATAAATATTGTTATACTCGAAAATATTTCGCTTTGTTTAACATATAAGCTTAAGATAGATGTTGAGAAAATTTGAACTGAATTTGCATTTCGTTCATTTTAATTTAATATCTAAAAAAAATCTTTGGAAAAATGGAGTTTTCTGCGAATGTCAGATTTCCCATAATTTAAATTATTTGTGAAAATTAATTTAAAAAATGTTTATTTCTAATAATTTATTGTTATTCTTATTCCATGAATTTAAATACTAGAGGTTCAAGTGACAGAAGAATAACTAGAATATATATCTATGATCATTTCTTGTTTCGACAGACATAAGTAACGCGAGGAATTTCTTATCATATCACATTATTTGATCGTAATATGCACTCTGTTATTTAAGTTCAATATACAAAATTAATAATCTTTTTGATCTATAACCCTGTTTTATATATTTTAAACCATTTTGAAATTAATCTTTTTAATAAATGTCTTAACTATATTTCAAGTTGTCATACGGTTGTTAAACCAAGAAAAAAGTTGATTTTTCAGAAAAAATTATATATTTGAAAATTAATTCACTTCTGAACATTTTTAAACAATCCGTTTAAAAAACATTCAATATTCAGAACATTTATGAATAAAATTGTGTCAGTTCTTTATTGTAAACAAATTAAAACGTACAAATCTTTAACTTGAATTTTCTCAAATTTTCATGTTATCTCATGTAAGGCGTATGTTATCTTAAAAAGTTTTTAATATATTTTCATGAACTTTTTATAGATTTTTTACAATATAATTTTTATCCGATTTAATTTAAATTTTCTTGTATATTTCCCACTAAATACATATGTTTAAAATTATACAAATATATTATACAAATTTTAATTTTTAAGGCCAAAAATTCACTTTCTTCAAATACTATTTTAAAAAATATATATATATATATTATATATATATATATATATATATATATATATATATATTATATAATATATATATATATATATATATATATATATATATATTATATATATACACATTTAAGTTATAATTTATTGAGAAAATTTGTATGTTTTGAAACAATAATAATCTTAAAAGTAATTGTATTTTCAGTTATTATGCTTGTTAGCCTTAATCATATTTTTGTAAACAAAGTATCTCTTTTTGAAAGCATTGTAAAAAAATATTTTTATGTTTCAAAAATAAATGAGATACGTGTCAACAGATAATAATTTTTTCTAATTATGTTTAAAAAATTAGGTTTCTAAAATTTTTGTTTGTAAGGTATAAGAATTTTTTTAATTTTTCGACTTTTAAGAATACTATGACGCCTTATTAAATTTTCTTTTTTTTTGTATGAAATTTTCTTTTAATTTTTTCAAAGATTTCTTTGGAAATTTTCACCTCAGAATAATGTAAGTTTTGTCTACGTAACAAAGACAATTTAAATATCGTACATTTCTAATTAAATTTAGAATTATTCTATAAATACCACATAAAGTGGTGCATACAATGACATTATGTTTATCAGAAAAACAAGAAAATATCTATTTCAAGAAAAATAAAAACTTCTTTCTATTTTTTTCTAAATGTTATTTTTTATTACCTAATTTTTGCCTGAATTATTTAGATAAAAAAATGATGTAATGTTTCATTTTATATGTGAGATATCTACCACAAGCAAATTTCATAATTTGAAGCCACCAAGTTTACTTACTATCTAAAAATGTTTATCAAAGTATTTTAATGAAACCAATTGCCAACGTACAAAATAATCATATTTTTTCATACTTCACATTAATAATCTCGATACCACTGAATCGTCTGATGGTTTTTATAAAATAGGGATAGAGGACAGATTGTAATGGCTCGAGGGCTAGGAAAAGGTATTTCCGAAACTGCACGACTCATGGGTTGTTCGCAATCTACAGTTATTAGTACCTATGCAAAGTGGATGAATGATGGTGAAACTAGTAGTAGACGACATGATGTTGGCCGTCCACACGCTATCAAAGAAAAAGGTCGTCAGAGACTGTCTCCCATGGTCAAGTAAAACCGGAGCCAGGCAATGGCTCAGCTGACAACCCAATAAAATGCAGGGCCATGTAGAATAGTATCGGAGCACACTATTCAGAGAACACTGTTGGAAATAGGGTTACGCAGCAAATGTCCCAAACGTGTGCATATGCTTACCAAGCGTCATCGCCAACTGCGCCTACCATGGTTCCTAGAACATCACGATTGGTCAATGGATCAGTGGGAGTGAGTTGCCAGGTCAGATGAATCACGGTTTGTTATTCATCACTCCGATGGCCATGTCAGGATACGCCGACTTCCAGGTGAACAGTTGCTCCCTCAATGTACAGTAGGTAATACACCGGTATTATGCTTTTGGAGACGTTCTATTGGGCATCTCTGGGACCCGTGCTTGTGGTAAAGCAGACCGTGAATTCTACAGGATATTTGACATCATTGCGGATCAGTTGCACCCTTACATGGTCTCTGTTTTTCCAGCTGGAAATGGAATTTTCCAACAGGACAACGCCCCGTGTCACAAGGCTAAAATTGTGTTGGAGTGGTTCTAGAAACATGATCCTGAATTCTAGTTAAGATCCTAGCTGCTTAACTCACTTGATTTCAATCCTATAAAACACATTTGGGATGTCATGGGACGGCAGCTCAGAGTTCAAAGACCACCATTTAGCAATATCTCATATTTGCGTAACCGTTTCTTAAACATCTGCTGTTGTTGTTATCAATCATATATATATATATATATATATATATATATATATATATATATATATATATATATATATATATATATATATATATATATATATATATATATATATATATATATATATATATATATATATATATATATATATATATATATATATATATATATATATATATATATAATATATATATATATATATATATATATATATATATATATATATATATATATATATATATATATATATATATATATATATATATATATATATATATATATATATATATATATATATATATATATATATATATATATATATATATATATATATATATATATATATATATATATATATATATATATATATATATATATATATATATATATATATATATATATATATATATATATATAATATATATATATATATATATATATATATATATATATATATATATATATTATATATATAAAGTATATACAATATTCTTTTATATATTATAAATATAAAAAAAAATATATATATTATATATATATATACCGATATTAATATTCTACATATTTGATATTTTCTGAAAAGATTCAATTATTTCGACGACTCGTTCGCAGATGTGTCCTTTCCGAAAGAGGTTGTATTCATATGGTAATTCAAAATTCTATATGATTCATAAAGCCCTAGTGTATTTTTTTTTCTTTTAAAAAAAATGAAAAAGTGTTTTGCAGGGGAATATTATGGAAAAGTATATTTAACATATACAAAATACAAATAGAGTATTGCTGAACTGCGAATAAAAATAAATATGCAGCAGGAGTAAAATTTATGAATTGATGAGTTATGCAAAAGGGGTTTGTACTCTGAAAGAGTAATGTAATAATGTTTAAACCAATTATAAAGTGTGTTTCATTTTGAGATATATACAATAGTTTTAAAAGTCTTAAAAATCATAAATGAATCTCTATTCATATGAATATTTTAAATTTAAATTTAGATATTAGGTTATAATAGAAATCTTTAAACTTTATTTATATGAAAAATGAAGCATAAAAACTTATATAACTAAATGAAAATACAAATTACTCGGAAAAGGCATATTTTAATATATTTTATATAAAAATGTAAAATATTTCTTAAAATAATTTTGGACTTTCGAAATAACATTTTTCAGCTATTTATATATTATAAAACTACATGAATATTAATAAAATTTATAATGTAAAAAGTAGTGAAAATATAAAAAGATAATTCCAATGTGAGAATCATAAATTATGAAAATAAATGCGAAGCATAAAATTTATCTGGCAAATATATAAACATTTAGTTCATTTAATACAATGTTTAACTGTTGTTCTGAAAACACAAATCGGGTTATTTAGCTATAACACATTCTAATATATAAATATTACATATCTTTTATCTAACTTTGTTGTTGAAAAAGGAATTTTCCTTTTCAATGCATTCCTATTAAAATTCAATATTTTTTTCTTATTTTTCAAATATTGAGTAAAATGAGTTTTATTAAAATATTATTTATTAATATATATTACAATACTGAAATAATTTAATATAACTTGTATGGACTAAATATAGGAAATAAATAATTATATGGGTTAATTTAGACAGTATAAATACTATAAATTTCAACTGAATACATTTAAAAAATTTTATAATTATATGGATTTTTAAAAAATTAAAATTCTTTATAATTATTATCGGAAATGAATAATTATATGGGTTAATTTAGACAGTATAAAAACTATAAATTTCAACTGAATACATTTAAAATTCTATATAATTATATGGATTTTTAAAAAATTGAAATTCTTTATAATTATTATCACAAATAAATAATTATATGGGCTAATTTAGGCAGTATAAGTACTATAAATTTCAACTGAATATATTTAAAGTTCATTATAATTATATGAAATTCTTAAAAAATTAAAATTCTTTATAATTATTATCGAAAATAAATAATTATATGGGTTAATTTAGACAGTATAAATACTATAAATTTCAATTAAATATATTTAAAATTCTTTATAATTATATGAAATTCTTAAAAAATTAAAATTCTTTATAATTATTATCGGAAATGAATAATTAGATGGGTTAATTTAGACAGTATAAATACTTTTAATTTCAGCTGAATACATTTACAATTCTTTATAATTATATTAAATTCTTAAAAAAATTAAATTCTTTATAATTATTATCGGAAATAAATAATTATATGGGTTAATTTAGACAGTATAAATACTATAAATTTCAACTGAATACATTTAAAATTCTTTATAATTATATGAAATTCTTAAAAAATTAAAATTCTCTAAAATTATTATCGGAAATAAATAATTATATGTGTTAATTTAGACAATATAAATACAATAAATTTCAAAGGAATACATTTTATAATTATATGTAATTCTTAAAAAATTAAAATTCTTTATAATTATTATCGGAAATAAATAATTATATGGGTTAATTTAGACAGTGTAAATACTAAAAATTCCCACTGAATACATTTAAAATTCTTTATAATTTAGCAGCAATAAATATATGATAATAAATATATTAAATTTTTCAATTAAAAAAATATATAACAATTATATAAAAATATATAATAATTCCATTCTTTCAATAATTTAACAATTTATTATGATTTTCAATAACTTAATATGATAGACAATTCATATTATGTTGATTTCTGCCATACTACTGATTATATATGCAGAATAATAAAGTATGTAACAGGAAGAAAACTAAACTTTTTTTTATAAAAAATGATGTTACTTACATTTACGGATATTAATGTAAGGCATATATTAATATACATTAAATGCAAGGAATATTGAATGCAAATATGCAAGGCAATATAAATATGCAAGGCATATTTTAATATATGCAATATACATGAAGGAACTGTTAGTAGAATAATTACCAAATCTAATAAACAAATAAGAATTAATGAGTCGGCTTAGCTCAGTCGACAAAGAACACAATCTCATTACTGGAGTGTTGCGGATTCTGAGCTCGAGCAGGGATAAAATCCGCTGTGTTCGTTAAAGGTGACTGTATCATGTGAAATATGTTCATGGTCACAAAATCCTCGAAGTTATCAATCAATACCTCAGGGGATGACAGGCAGGGTCTCTGGCTCTTCTGCTTGGCCCCTGCTTCTAAATTACGAGTGCTCACTTGAGCAAAGTCGTTTTTCCACCCTAAAACTAAAACTAAACTCCTCAGTGCAACAGCCCCTAGGGGGCCAGGGCCTACAGTGCCAATCTCCGTTTCCTAGACCAAAGGCCCTGGGGTGCGAAGTATATGTTCCTGTTAGGTGGTCAGCCTTATTATGCAGAACATATGGGGCTATTCCTGTCCATCAAAATAGATTTTTAAAAAAAACCTACACTCTGTTGGTGTCATAATGATGAAGGTTCTATTGAACATTTAATTTACCATTGTAACTTAGTTCAAGATATTAGATTAAAATATTTTCCAACACATTTTTTTGTCTGTAAATTTATATAACTTATGTAACTCCCCTAAATCTAGAATTGAACTTTCCTCAATAATGGATTTTTTTGTTAACTTATCAATAGCTTTTTAAATTGTATTTATGTATAAAAAAATACTTTTTGTTTTTTCCAAAATGTTTATATGTCATTATCTTGTTTTAATTGTACAATCTGTCTATTTGTATTTACTTTCTATATTCTTTTTCTGGAATTAATTGTACTTATTGTCAACATGCACTTGTGTCTGCCATATTTGGACATTTGATGTTTTCTTAACTCGTCTTAATAAAAAAAGTAGAATAATAAAAAAAGGACCAAAATCTTTCCGAACATTTTCGTGATTTATACACAGTGCTTAAACTCTCCAGTTAGGTTATATTTAATCTTTTTTTATATTTTTTTGTGTTCCTTAAGTTCTGTGCGGGGTTGCTGTCCTGATGATAAGTTATTAATCCCCGTATGGCGAAAGCTGGGTCGGGTGAAAAAGTTACTTATTATGCAGAACCCCCAGTGTTTAGTTCCCAAGCATGCTTGGTCCTCAATTTCTCTACCCACTGAAGGGATGAAAGGCTGAGTTTTCCACCCTAGTGGTGCTTATTAAAACTAAAGGCGCAGCTTTTTTCCTTAATACTCAATCGTGCTTAGTTTGTCCAAGTGGCATCAAAAACAACACAAACATAAGAAACACTTCATCCTTATATCGTGTGTGAACCTTTCTAAATCCTAAAAAGAATTCAAGAATTTAGACCATTTCTAAATATACTGGAGAAATAGAGTTAAGTCTTATTTCTATACCTTCTGATATTTTAAAATTTAAATGGAGTAAATAATAGTCTTTAAATATGTTTCCACAAATATTATCCTTTAATATGTTAACTCAATCGTGCTTAGTTTGTCCAAGTGGCATTAAAAACAACACCAACAAAAAAAAACACTTCATAGTTATATCGTGTGTGAACCTTTCTAAATCCTAAAAAGAATTCGAGAATTTAGACCATTTCTAAATATAGGTGAGAAATAGAGTTAAGTCTTACTTCTATAACTTCTGATATTTTAAAATTTAAATGGAGTAAATAATAGCCTTTTAATGTGTTTCCTCAAATATTATCCTTTAATGTGTTAACTCAATCGTGCTTAGTTTGTCCAAGTGGCATCAAAAACAACACCAACATAAGAAACACTTTATTCTTATATTATGTGTGAACCTTTCTAAATCCTAAAAAGAATTAAA
>CM063501.1:20618415-20638415 GCA_032207245.1 Pardosa pseudoannulata
GTTTTTTAAAGCAGTATATTTCACAGACACAATTTGTTAAAGGTATTTTACTAGCTTTGAAGGTTTTTTAGCATTTCTTAAACTTGTAAAACTCTTTTATTAAAAGCAAATCATCCGCTTCTGTTAAGAATGTTTCTTGCAAGTTGGAATTCACTTTGAGACTCCATTACTTATTACTATACTCCATTACAGGTATGTCCGATACCTGGTTCTTTAATTACAGAGGGAGATCATATAGTTTTTACTATCATAATAACCATCTCCATGAATTTAAGTTTAAATGATAAAAATCGTAATTGGCATGAAATTAAAATAGGTTTAAAATACCATCTGCAACGTTAAAAATACTCTGTGTTTTAAAATGCTCTAGCAAAGAAACAATGAATCGAATGCTATGTTTTTTTTCTGGAGAAATATAAATTTAATTACACTAAAGTGAAACTATTTTAGAGATAGCAAGGGCTATGCAAATTGGGTAGCGCTGCACATCATTTATGGGCAAGTGAAAGCGCAGTGGTAACTTCATATTTAGCATGTACTGTAGTTGTTCTGAATTAGTTGTTGGAATTGCCAGTATCTGTAAACTTCCTTATTTTTATGCCTTAGATCACGGAGAAATCTTAGGTGGGCCATGAGATTTCCAAAATCGTCAGACAACTAGGATTTTCAAGGTTGGAAAAGTCAGAAGTATAAAAAGAATGTGTGGATGTTGAAAAAGACTAGAGATCAGGCAAACGTCAAAGGACAGTTAGCCTTAGCAGTGAGAGATGGCTCAAGCATATTGTACGTAGCCAGCGAAGCCAAACATTATCTCAAATTACCATTCAATTGAATAACGGTGCCAGTCGTACAGTCAGTAAATGGACTGTGCAATGTTCGCTTCCCCATATCGATTTCGGGAGACGTCGACCGACAAAATTACCTTTGCCCTATGCTCGCCATCGAGTTGCTTGTCTTGCCTGGGGAAGAGATCACAGAGACTGGAAAACAGAGAACTGGAAACGAGTAGTATGGAGTGGTGAGTCTCGATGCCGACCACTTAACAATGACGGGAGGCTGATAATATGGCTTCAGGCTCATGAAGCCATGGATCCTGAATGCCAGGTTGGTACTGTACAAGGACATAATGGCTCAATCAAGGTCTGGGGAGTTTTTCGTGGCTCTGTTTGGGATCAAAGGTGTGTCTACCAACCTCTCTCAGTGCAATTCTGCACGTCGATTTGATAGGTGACCATCCCCATCCATTTATGCTGTTCTGTTATCCGCACGGTAATAGAGTTTTTCAGCAAGACAAATGTACCTCTTACAAGTCCTGGTGATATTACAGGTGGTCGTTACAGCGTCAATTAATTTTCTTTAATTAATATTTGCTTGACTATAAACAATATTGCATTTTTTATATAATTTTAAAACGTTTGCCTCGAGTTAACTCCAGGTTCTCAAACTGAGCTAAAATAAATTTTCATTGAGTATAGTCAAGCAAAATTATATGCGGTCAATTTTAAACCAATTTTGTATTGAAGGCTATAACTTTATATATTGAGCAATCTAATTCAAATATTTTGCTTATTAATTTGTATAATGAATGAACCCTATTATTACTGTTGTGAAGACAGCTATCATAGATTTCCTCTCTAAGCATTTTGATTCCTTTAATTTAATCCTGACTTTCTCCCACTTCAAGTTCACAGTACTTTCTTTTAACTTGCTATCCAAATCAAATTTCAAAGAGGGTTAAAAATGAATTGAAACTAACTATTTGAGACAGTTTTAGCTGAGCATTGTAACACACTGTATACTACCTTAAACTTTTAATACAAATCACCTTTTCCTCATGTAAAAAGTGAATACAATTTAATAAGCTTAAATTTCTACTTTCTGCGTTACTTTGATTGTGTATAATTATGAAATATACATAAATATTCGGACCCATTCAAATTCCACAATGGATTTTTATTCATAATCGGCTTTAAGAAGTTTCTCATTCTCGTGTTAGTAGAAATTAAACCAAACAAGTATAATTATGAAATATACATAAATATTTGCAAACATAAATTTTATAATTTGACTTGCTTTTTCTCATTTCTAGTAAATTAAACAAGAAATTATGTAAATTATACAGAATGTTGAATAATTTTATATTGATTTTATAACACGTTTTTCGTTAAATATTTCCTAATCATTTTCTTTCAGAGTAAAATAAAATCTATAAAAAAAATAGGTATTAATTGAATTACAATTTTATCTTAAATAAAATACTTTCAACTGGGGAAAAATTATCAGTTTTAAGACAATTGACATTTTGTTACATATTCAATGTCTTAAAATGTGCAAATTTTGTTTCTATTGCATTTATATATGGTTTTCAATTTGAATTATAAAACATCTTTCTAAAAGTCATAATAACCAGTAGGTTGCCTCATTAAAATTCCCGATACCATCTTCATGCTGTCTTAATGACATTAAATCTGAACGATTTGGTCATAGGAATTAATTACGGCAACTGCAGCATGTTAACTATTCATAATCTAGAAGCTCCTATCTCAAAATTATGCCTAGGCATTAATTAGCTCTCTCTATGTGTCCATAATTCAGCAAAAATTGTCTCTAATGAGCTCATTTAGGAAATCTAGATATATGTATGCTTGAACTTATACTGCAAAAACTACTTAAATTCTTATAAATGACTGTTATATAAAATATTCTCATTAAAATTGATTACGTGACAGAATCAGAAAATATGAAATAGAACTAATAGTTTAAAATATTATTTAAATTCGAGCATTTTTACTTAGAGCAAATAAATTCAACTAACCCTATATTTTATGCAGTGTAAAAAATATTCATATATATATCAGGGTATTTTTATCTTTTAAATACATTAAATATCTGTGAAATATTTTACACATTTGTTGCATTATACTACGGTGGGTAGGTGAGGCTCTACACCGAGTTAAGTCAGTTCTTAATGTGCTTTCTGTGATGATATAGTAGGTGGATCTTTTTATTGCATATGTGATCACTTGCTTTTGTTAGTATTTTATCATACATTCCACTTATTTGTTGCCCTTTTTTATTATATGGAATCACCACA
This sequence comes from Pardosa pseudoannulata, assembly GCA_032207245.1. NCBI lineage: Eukaryota > Metazoa > Arthropoda > Arachnida > Araneae > Lycosidae > Pardosa > Pardosa pseudoannulata. Next base: position 20,621,510 of record CM063501.1, read on the forward strand.
CAGATAGAGCAACTGGCAAATACGGGGCACTTGCCTTTGTTAGCTTTTTACTCTACAATTCACTGATTTGTAGACAGTTCATTTTATGGGATTGCCGCATATTTAGACCAACTGAGAAATGTAGGGAACTCGACTTTATTAGAATTTTACCTTACAATTTGCTAATTTGTTGCCATTTTTATTATAGGTGTTACCACAAAAGAAAGCCAACTGACAAATGAAGGGCTTTTGACTCTAATAGCATTTTAGAGTAAAATCAACTAATTTTTTGTCCTTTTAATATGTGGGATCATTACACATGTTGGGCAACTTGCAAATGCGGGGTATCTGCCTGTATTAGCATTCTACTAAACAGTTGATATTTCTTCTTTTCATTATATGGTATCGTCACATAGGTAGGGCAAATGATAAGTGCAGAATACTTGCCTTTATTACAATGTTATTATACAATCCGCTGATTTATTCCACTTTAAATTATGAGACCACCATGTATGTAGGGCTACATCGCTTCCTATGAGGGGAAAACACACAAATACATCCAATCCTTACTCGAGAACAGAACCCATCGATTGGAAATACATTATGTAGCCTCCATACTATGACCAATTGTTCAAAACTTCCTGATGGTGACTTTGGACAATGGTTTAGGGGTTGCATCCATGCACTGGACCACTAAATGATCCGAGCACATGGATTCGTCCATAGGGTGTACTGCACACTTTCGTTGCGCATCTGGCTGCCTTTGATCTTTGGAGGGAAACCACTGTAGAAGCCATCCTCCACCAAGACCATAAGACCATTTTATCGTGTAACCCTTTATAAGCCATACCCTCTCCAAACGTTGGTAATGGCTTTCAGTGGACCATAGTGTGGAAGCGCCTTAACAGTAACAACTATATAATCTAGATTCAAAGATGAATTTGTATAATAAGAATTATTGAAACATTAACTAGGGAAACCAAAATTATAGTAACTAAAATAAATATTACAAATGCAGTACAGATCTATATAAATAATTGAGATTAGTTAACGAGCATTAGAGTAAACCCCTGTTATCTATGTTGAATTTCTTGATACAGAAAAATTGTTTACAGTTGACGTAATGTTTTAAAGAACTTCGGATAATTTAAAGTAATATTTCGATAAATTTCATACTTTGACCAAAGATCTCAAATTAAATATTTTACGTTTAATCAAACCTCTGCATTATATTTAAACATTTTCTGTAAAATTCTTACTTTTATTTTTCATACATAATTATATGTAACTTATATAACACTAAAGACTTGAGTGTTATCTTAATTACATTAAAAGTAAATTCATTTATTCAAGCTGTATAAATATAGTGCGGATCTTTTTAAGGTATATTAAACTTAAATTCAGATTTCTTTCACCTCGTGCCTGCTCATTGTTGTTAAATTAAAAAATTTTCAAATTTCAAAGTTTTCCTATTAAATTCTATTAAACTTTTATATTCGTAGCATTTACAACATAAATCCTTATATTTCTAAACAAACTGAATGCATCTTCAGTAAATACAACAACTATTCCATTCCTAAAAGCATCTAAAATGTCAAACGTCCATTATCTTTTGCTCTAATTGGTGACTTTCTGAGGAACATCAGATATCTTAGATTAGGACATCTGTTGAGACACTGAAATGTCATTCGACGTTCTAAGAGCAATTCATGAATATTCATAACCTTGCTTTCAATTCAAAGTATGGGAATATAAATTAGATGCGCTATAATTGGATGAAAAATGCCTTGTACTTGAAGCTTTGTTTAGTTCATCAAACACAATTTTCCTGCACATAGAATGAGCCAAATATGTTTAATGCATATTATATCCGTCATTAGTTAAAAGGAACTGGAATATAAAAATAATTATTAAGCATAATAGGATGTAGCATGTTTGAGAGTTAAATGCGTCTTTCATCTTAAAAAATCTACCAATATTATAAGAAGAAGTATTATAATATAATTTATTAAGAAAATTTTCATAAAATATTTTGTAATAAAATGCCGAAGGTTTTTTGTTATTAAAAATAAACAATATTTTTCCAGACTGCTTATGAATATAACTAGATTTATTATAATATTTTTATTTGTTTTTTTTTCTGATTTTTCAAACATTTGTTAATTTTTGTTTGATTTTGGAGCCCTACGGTCTACTTTTTGCATCATAAGGGATAATGAGACCGGGACCCATAGCTTAAAGAGGATTCCGAACGGCTACAATAATCCATGCTATAGTGGGATTCGAACCCACGAATCCCGGTTCCGAAGGATAGCACCCTAACCATTCGGCCATAGTTCGGCATTTTTGATTGATTCATATTAATATACAAGCATGGTTATATTTTAATATTTTATGAGTATGTAAAACCAAGATATATTATGTAAAATATATTCATAATTAATAAATATTTTAATAAATAATTGACAAATTAACTACTGATAAACTATTTTTCCTGACATCATACCAACTTAATTTAGAACAATCTACTTTGATTATTTATATAATGTTCAAAAAATCTAACTGGTGAATAAGTTTTTATTAGATAATAAGCTATGATTTAGATAGGTTCAACAATATTTTATCACTCACTGAATAATCTGATTATCATTTTATCCATACTTCATTGTTTACTTTTATGCAATTTCCCCAATTTTTCTTGTCACGACTCCTATTTTAATTCTTGGTTATTAAAGAACTAATTTACATATCTGAATTACGTTGAAAATTTAGAATTTGCAATTGTACGAACTAGGCTTATTTTATCAGATTACTATTTTACAAATTTATCTTTGAAATTTACTTTTTACAATAACGGACTGCAAACTTATAACTCTAATAAGAATTAGATGACTTCTTTATAAATCTGTATATCGTTAGCCAGCAGTTTATCATCAGAACCCTGTGCTCTTCTTTCTCTAATATTGTTACCATTGTTAAGTCTTCAAGACTTAACAACAGTAACAACAATAGTTTATTTATTTTTTGAAAGAGAGGAAAGTTGGTAATACATTTGCTTTCATTTCAAAAGATTTATTTCTTATTAAAATTATTTTTATCTTGTAACAGATTATTAACTACAAAAAGGTAACATAATAATAGCTTTCTAGTATAAAGTTAATCGATTAATCAACAAGCCTGAGTTTCGCCAGTGTTTTGATGTATAAATGCTTATTATTAGAACTGGACCCCCAATGATTAAATTCAATTCCAAACAGTAGTAAATATACATGTTAACTTCTAGTAACTCATTTAGCTATCTGTGTTAATTATAAAGCATTTTTAACTGTCTATAATTTTAGTCGATTTCCTTGATTTTAATCATTATCGTATGCTCTTTTTCAAAAACATTCTGTTAAATTCATTTCAGCTTTTTGAAGACCACCCCCCTCCGGTAAAAATTTACAATAGGGTACTCCTTTATTTATTTTTTTTTATTTTTATTATTATTATTATTTATTTATTTTTGTTAAGATGTGACTAGCGAAATGTCAGCTACGTCTATACAAAATCAAAACTAAGATAAAATAAGCTGTTTTTCACAATTTAAAAAAAGATGATTTAGCTTAATCACCCATTTCGGTAACGAAATGTCACTAAGTTAATATAAAAGTTTCATATTTTTAATAAAATAAGAGCTCCGTAATTTACATTTTCCTTCGGAATTGCAAGCCAGGCTTACCGGCAGCATTCTCGAATGAATGTGAAATTAACGAATGAAAAGCTAGAATTTCAGCCGCGAATTTTTCTCAGCTCTTTAATTTCTTCAATACATTTTAAAAATAAGCTTAATGTAAATTCATTTATACAATAAAACAATAACCTTTAAAAAAGAGCAAAAAAAATTAGTATTAAACATTTTTATAACCGGTGTCGAAATATATCGGCAAAATTTACGCCGAACTAAGGGGTACCCAATTTTACATCTAACTGCCTATTATTTATACTATAGACATCTTATTTTGCATGTTAATGTATACATATTAATTTGTATATGTTTTGTAATACTTATATATCAATATAGTTTCAATAAATTTCCCATCAAACTTTCCGCTCTCAATTTTCATAACTATTAGTTAAGTATAAGTATACTGGCATTATATTTATATTATAGACATCTTATTTTGCATGTCAATGTATACATATTAATTTAGATATGTTTTGTAATGCTTATATATCAATATAGTTTCAATAAATTTCCCATCAAATTTCATAAATGTTTTGTTCTTATTTTATTATAATATTTTATATCATATTTTAAATAAAAAGTTATCATAATGATTTTAATATTGAAAAATAAGAAAATAAATTGCTTTAAATAAAACTGAACAAAGTGTTACCAAAGAAAATTTATTTTGGTCATCCGATCGAGATACTAAACCATCCTAATTTCTTTCTTTTTGCCTTAGATAATTACCTCTGCTAACAATCTACACACTTTTCTAATTTCTTCTTATTTCACTCAACATTTAAATATAATGTGATTTGTTCAGTTAGAAATCGCTTGTAAAGAGCTACGGAATTCCGTGTTAAACATTAGAAATGTTAGCAATATTTTTCTTTCTAAAATTCAATTAGAGTTTTATTAATTAAGGAAATTAAATCGTACAGAGACCTTTTAGGAAACAAAGATTAAATGATTTAATACTATCTGTTACTTTAAAGAAACATTATTACGTTATTTGTAAGGAAAGATACAGTTTTAAACAAACATTTCGTACCATTAAAATCATATAGCAAAAATGATGTGCATTTTTAAAAAGTTACTTAAAAACTGATTCAGATAAATTTAGCTTTATATTAAGTCCATCCTTTTTTAGCTTTAGTTATTTTTCTCCGATGCTAATAAAGTTTCATTATATACAGAATTTAATGGTAAAAATATAATTGCGGTAAGGTTAACATAAAAATATAAATAACGAAAACTTGATTAATTAGTTAACAGCAAATTTGAAACGTTATTATACAATACATCTGTTATGAGGTATAAATTTATTTTTAAATCGTTATGTGAATGATTAATGGTTAATTTATTGTGATATCATTATGTAGGTGTTTCAGGCACATTATTTTAATACTTTTTAAAATTTGAAATAGGCAAAACTTTGAAAGAGTCTCTAGTAATTATATGGTATAAATCATAATCTCCTACATACTCATTTTAAGAAAGATCTTTTCTACAGGGTTTGTAATATAATTTTTAATATAAAAAATCTCAAAATTATCAGTTAGATTTTCATATAATAAATGTATGGAAAGTTGGAATAGAAAGTTGATGTATGAACTCTAAATATTAAATAGTAAAAAAATAATAAGTAAAAAATTGTGTAAAATGCTTTATATGGACATGACAAAACAGTCCGTGCTGCACAATATAATAACAAACACAGAGTTTAAGAAAGCTTTTATAAGAAAGTCACAGGTTTTCAAATGTTTTCAAATTCTAACATCATAGTTTTTTTTCAGTTTATTAATTCAAAATGTTTTACAAATAGTTTATAATTTATGATCAAGATAATTTGTTTGTTTGTTCAAATATACAACAAAGGAAAAAATTGTTCAAATTTAAAGACGGGAAGCATCCACCATTTCTTTTCTAGTGTGAAATTTTAATATAATAACAATATTCTCCTTTTTGATATTTTTAAGGATACAGTATAAATTTTAGCGTTAAACCATCAAAACATCTATAATAGTGAATTTAATAATATTTTATTTTCATCGTTTTGAAAAACTTGTTTTTATCTTTTTATTAACTAGATTAAAACTTACTTTAGTCCTAAATCTAATATTAAATTCAAAAACACATTTGATGTTATATTAATATTCTGTAGCATATTTATCAACTGAACAAATTTAAAATTTTATACTAGTATAAATTTACGAGGATAGACACGTACTAGATATTAAACGAATGTTAATAAATGTTGCAAATCCCTAATGGTTAATAAGAGATAGAATCTTTTATCCCTTATGTCTACATCGTCTAAAGTAATTTACTTATGACAGAATTTTATATGAAATGTTTGTTTTTTAAAAAATAAAATTTTAGTTTCTTGACAATTTTTGGTAAAATTTATGCAGGCTTAGATGCAAAATATATTAATCCTGCAGGCAAAAAGTGTAATAAAATTCGACAAATAAGATAAAACTAACTTTTCATGTCTGAATAATATATTATGTTACATTATCGTCATACTACTGCAGTTAACACTACTCATATAACAATATGTAGTGTCGATGGCAATTTTGCTTTTCATAGCAAAACTTCATTTATTCTTTAACCAAATGGGTATTGTTGCAGAAAAACGTTGTATGTCTTAAAATTAAGAAAAGTATGTGGACACATGACTTCATCGTGTGCCTAATTTTTATTTGTATAATGGTTTAGTTTGTTTTGGATCACTACAGTCTACTGCTTTGCTACAAGAGGATAATGAGGTCGTAACCTACTGCTGAAAGCCGTTTACTACCTCTAACCAGCCACCCACCAAGGTGTAGGGTGTTGAATTGCTGATTCGGTCTGACGGTCAGGCAGGAATGTGTTACTCAGAGGCCAAGTCAGCATACCGCCCACATAGTTTAAAATAACAAAAAAATGTAGGCAATATAGACAAATAAGTAGAAACAATGAAGTTTCCGGAAGTGTAGGGGATACTCCGCAGGAGTTCTGCCCAGGTTAAAAGTCCGGTTGACCAGGTGTACTACATGGAACTCTCTGTCATGAGAGCACGTGTTGGTGAGGGAAGCAATAAATGCACAGGGCAGTTGTGTTGGCTATTACTGCTGGAAGCCCCTGCACTACCTCTAACCAGCCACCCACCTGAAGTCGGGCGTAGGGTGTTGAATTGCTGGTTCGGTCTGACCGTCTGGCAACAATGCGTTACTCAGGGGCCAAGTCAGCATTCCGCCCATATAATTTAAAATAACAGAAAAATGTAGACAATCTAGACAAATAAGTAAAACCAATGAAGTTTCCAGAAGTGCAGGGGATACTCCGCCAGGAGTCCTGCCCAGGTTAAAAGTCCGGTTGACCCGTGTATTATAGGGAACATTCTGACAATGAGTACAGGTGTTGGTGTGGTAAGCAATGACTGCACAGGTTAGTTGTGCTGGTCATTACTGCTGAAACCCGATTCGGAACATCTAAGAACATCCATGAGATCAGAGGGATTCGAACTCGGAAACTCCAGAGTCAAAGAACATCCCACCAATCGTCCCTCGTTCGGCCATTTGTATAATGGGTTATAATTTTTCGACAATAAAATGCTACTCCCTGCTTTCAAATTACATTTAGACTAAGTAGAAGACACGCTACGTTTGCCCTCTCACCTTCAGAGTTATTTTTAGGAACCCGGAGGAAATTGTGTCTTATTTTCGTGCCCTATACGCCATTAATGAACATGGTGGATCATTAGCCTGCTCGATCCTGGATCTCTTAACCCTCTAGATCAACGTCTTTGCCGACTTAGATGCCATACTCCTTAGTTGAAATCTGTAGTTCGAAAGGTCTGAGTTATATAAACTTCCTTTACATCGTAGGTGCCTTATTAAGGAAATATTATAATTGGATTTTGTACAAGGAAGTAAAGGAGAGAAACCTTATATAAATTTCAAAGATAGTTATAAATTTCTCATGTAAAGCTGTTTTTTGTGAAGTAATTTATAATATAAGAGATAAATGTTGTTTGTTAAGCATATACAGTTTACCTGTATATTTATATTTTTTCTATTCATTTAACATTTAATTACTTGTTATCATATAATCAACCCTTAGAAGAAATATTTTTTAATTCAGTTGAGATATAAGGAGTAAGCCAGGTACTATACGTATATTACATTATCCTTTTTTTTCAACTGTTACAAAATTTATATCCTTTTCTTAGAAATGTGATATTGAAGTTAAAAACTTTGTATTTAGTAAAGTATTAAACCTGTTTATATTATTGATTATTTTATAAAGTAGAAGATTCCTTCACACTATACCTACTACCAAATAAATAATTATAAAAAAAGCAATCTCACCTTCGAATGTTGCTAAAATGAATATAGCCTGAATATTATAAAAACTTACATACTTTTATTTTTTCGATTCTTTTAACATTTAATTACTTGATATCATATAATCAAACCTTTGAAGAAATATTTATTAATTTAGTTGAGATATAAGGAGTAAGCCAGGTACTATACGTATATTACATTATCCTTTTATTAGCTATTACAAAAATTATTTCATTTTCTAAGAAATTTATTTTTAGAAAGTCAAGTTAAAGAATTTGTTTGTATTTAGTAAAGTATTAAACCTGTTTATATTATTGCTTATTTTATAAAGTAAAAGATCTCTAAACAACTTAATAATTCTAAACTTAAAACTAAAAACTTAATAATTCTAAACTTAAAACTAAAAACTTAATAATTCTAAAAAAAGTAATCTCAACTTCAAATGTTGTTAAATGAATATAGCCTGAATAGTATAAAAAATTACTTTTATATTTTAAATTCTTTTAACATTTAATTACTTGATATCATATAATCAAACCTTTGAAGAAATATTTATTAATTGAGTTTGTTGATATATAAGGAGTAAGCCAGATAATACTTATATATATATTACTTTATTCTTTTTTTAGATGTTACAAAAATTATTTCATTTTCTAAGAAATTTATTTTTAGAAAGTCAAGTTAAAGAATTTGTTTGTATTTAGTAAAGCATTAAACCTGTTTATATAATTACTTCTTTTTTTTAAGTTTAAGATCTCTACCCATTGTAATTACTACCAAATAAATAATTATAAAAAATGTAATCACACCTTCAATTGTTGATAAAGTAATACAGCCTGAGTATTATAAAAACTTACATACTTTTATCTTTTCAATTCATTTAACATTTAATTACTTGTTATTATATAATAAATCTTTGAAGAATTTTTTATTATATTAAGTTGAGATATAAGGAGTAATTCATTTAACTACATATACATATATATATATTATTCTATATATATATTATATATATATATATATATATATTTAATATTTATATATATATATATATTTATATTTATATATATATATAATATATATATATATATATATATATAATATATATATATATATATATATATATATATATATATATATATATATATAATACATTATACTTTTTTAGCTATTACAAAAACTATTTCATTTTCTTAGAAATTATACACTACTGGGCTGACCAGATACAGGAGTAAATTTGCATAAAGTTGAAAGCAAAAATACATGCAAAATACCAAAATACCCATATTAAGTAATTAAAGAAAATATAATTATAAATAATAACTAGTACAACTAAGAGCTGTTTCTCATTTCAAAACTTCGAAAATTATATACAAACTAACAAACCAACACTTAAACTCCGGTTAAGTCCAGGTATCTTAACAACTTCGCACTGTAACTACTACCAAATACATAATTATAAAAAAAAGTAATCTCACCTTCGAATGTTGCTAAAGTGAATACATCTTGAATATTATAAAAACTTACATACTTTTATTTTTTCGATTCTTTTAACATTTAATTACTTGATATCATATAATCAAACCTTTGAAGAAATATTTATTAATTGAGTTTGTTGATATATAAGGAGTAAGCCAGATAATACTTATATATATATTACTTTATTCTTTTTTTAGATGTTACAAAAATTATTTCATTTTCTAAGAAATTTATTTTTAGAAAGTCAAGTTAAAGAATTTGTTTGTATTTAGTAAAGCATTAAACCTGTTTATATTATTGCTTAATTTTTTAAAGTAAAAGATCTCTTCGCACTGTAACATCTACAAACTAAATAAGTATAAAAAAAGTAATCTCACCTTCGAATGTTGCTTAAGTGAATACATCTTGAATATTATAAAAACTTACAAAAAAGGAGCCCTTTTTTCCCTCTGCACTTTTCTAGTATAATGGCCGCAGATGGCTTGAGAAGCATTACACTTTTTTCACGCATTAATTTCTCCTCAAAATACGTTGAAAAAAATTCACTGTTTTCTTAAAGTCGGTTTTCATTAGACGACGAATCTTTCCTGCCCCTTTTAATTACCTTCATCGAGGCTTCCAAGGGTTTTTTTTTCCTACGGTTTTTAATTTCAACTGTAAAAGGATAAAGACATGTTTCCAAAATTATGCAGGTTATTTGAGAAAAATTTTAGCTATCATAGTAAACAAGATATACGAGAACATTATATGAAAATAAACATAAAGAGACATCAATCCTCAAAATAAAAAAATATTGTTAGTAAAAAGTTTAAAACAAATGTGATATTTTTAATGTTTTTGTAAGGCAAATTATATATTGAATGATATGTTTGCCAATACTGTAATTTGAAGCTTATGGGGATGAATTTTGCATGCATATTGATTAATAAAGTAAATTTGAAATAACGAATATTTTTAAGGAGATATTGAGTCATGAAGAATTATGAAAATTATTACTTTACAGTTATAAAACTTTGAACGTATATGAATTGAAGTTTATCTAATTAAGTCTTAATTAGATAAACTAAAATGCATATACGTTGAAATAATTTAAAATAAGGTAACATTTTTTAATTAAATTTTTAAATGTGTTATGCTTTAAATATTGCTTTCAATGAATTTTTAAAATTTTTCTTTTATTTTGCTAAAAAAATATTTTTATTATAGTTAATGAATTTCGTCAGTAGATTAAATATTTGTTTTAACATTTTACAGGTCAAATTCAGATCCAGATATATTTTAAAGTATTTTTTTGCATACCTTGCATTCTAATGCTTCAGTTAAGGTATGTTAGTCATTTAATTGTGGAAAAAAATATTTTACGATTTTCATGATGTTCCCAGTTGGGAACATTGGCCACTTCTGGCTATACACTGGATTCACAAATTGAGTAGAATGATGTATATATCAAATATTAAATAATAAGAAAAATAATTAGAATGAATTTAAAATTTATTTTTAAATTTAAGGAGAGATATTAATAAAGTTTAAAAATTATAAATTTAAATGAAAACATTTTCTTAAAAAATTGAAATGTTCCTAAATTAAATCGAAGTTTTAATGACTTAAATAATGTGGAAATTTAAAACAAATGTATTTTGTTGTATATCACAAGTGCTTAGAAGCTTCTTTTTTGTAAAATACGACGAACTAAATTGAAAAAAGCATTTTAAACAAATAATAAATTTTGTAAAAATGAATCTTAAAATATATGTTTTAAGTAAAATAATTAAATTTTTTAAGTGCTACTTGAATTTTTTTTTCTGTGTTTTTTAATTTTAACTGTAAAAGGATAAAGACATGTTTCCAAAATTATGCAGGTTATTTGAGAAAAATTTTAGCTATCATAGTAAACAAGATATACGAGAACATTATGTGAAAATAAACATAAAGAGACATCAATCCTCAAAATAAAAAGAAGAATGTTAGTAAAAAGTTAAAAAATTGTGATATTTTTAATGTTTTTTTAAGGTAAATTATATATTGAATGATCTGTTTGCCAATACTGTAATTTGAAGCTTATGGAGATAAATTTTGCATGCATATTGATTAATAAAGTAAATTTGAAATAACGAATGATTTTAAGGACATATTAAGTCACGAAGAATTATGAAAATTATTACTTTAGAGTTATAAAACTTTGAACGTATATGAATTGAAGTTTATCTAATTAAGTCTTAATTAGATAAACTTCAATGTATATACGTTGAAACGTTTTAAAATAAGGTAACATTTTTTAATGAAATTCTTAAATGTGTTATTCTTTAAATATATCTTTTAATGAATTTTTTACATTTTTTTCTTTTTTTGACAAAAAATATTTTTTATTATAATTAGTGAGTTTGGGCAGTACATTAAATATCTGTTATAAAAGCAATAATTGTATGTTGTGCCTTGAATAATCGTGAAAAAATTGGAATGTTTTTAAATTAAATTAGAGTTTTAATGACCTAAATAATGTCGAAATTTAAAACAAATATATTTTATTGTATATTATGCGTGCTGAAAAACTTCTTTCTTATAACATGCGAAAAACTAAATTGAAAGAATCATTTTAAATAAATAATAAATTTGGTAAAAATGAATCTTAAAATATATGTTTTAAGTAAAAGTAATTAAATTCTACTTGAATTTGTTTTTTTTCTACGGTTTTTAATTTCAACTGTAAAAGTATAAAGACATTTTCCAAAATTATGCAGGTTATTTGAGAAAAAATTTAGCTCTAATAGTAAACAAGATATACGAGAACATTATGCGAAAATAAACATAAAGAACATCAATCCTCAAATTGAAAAAAGGAATGTTAGTAAAAAATTAAAAATGTGATATTTTTAATGTTTTTGTAAGGTAAATTATATATTGAATGATCTGTTTGCCAATACTATAACTTGAAGCTTAAGGAGATAAATTTTGCAATGCATATTGATTAATAAATACAATTTTAAATAACGAATGTTTTTAAGGACATATTGTGTCACAAAAAATTATGAAAATTATTACTTTAGAGTTATGAAACGTATATGAATTGAAGTTTTCTAATTAAGTCTTAATTAGATAAACTTCGATGCATATAAGTTCAATGCATATACGTTGAAATGTTTTAAAACAAGGTAATCCTTTTTAATTAAATTTTTAAATGTGTTATGCTTTAAATATTCCTTTCAATGAATTTTTAAAAAATTTCTTTTATTTTGCTAAAAAATATTTTTTATTATAATTAGTGAAATTCGTCAGTAGATTAAATATTTGTTTTAAAGGTAATAATTGTATATTGGGCGTTGAATATTCATAAAAAATTGGAATGTTTGTAAATTAAATTAGAGTTTTAATGATGTAAATAATGTCGAAATTTAAAACAAATATATTTTATTCTATATTATGAGTGCTTAGAAACTTCTCTCTTATAACATACGACAAACTAAATTGAAGGAAGCATTTTAAACAAATAATAAATTTTGTAAAATGGAATCTAAAAATATATGTTTTAAGTAAAAATAATTAAATTTTTTATGTTCTACTTGAATTTACTTTTTTTCTACGGTCTTTAATTTCAACTGTAAAAGGATAAAGACATGTTTCCAAAATTATGCAGGTTATTTGAGAAACATTTTAGCGGTTATAGAAAACAAGATATACGAAAACATTATGTGAAAATAAACATGAAGATAAATCAATTCTCGAAATAAAAAAAAAATGTTAGTAAAAAGTTTAAAAATATGATATTTTTCCTGTTTTTGTAACGTAAATTATATATTAAATTATCTGTGTGCCAGCACTGTAATTTGAGGCTTATGGAGATAAATTTTGCAATGCATATTGATTAATGAAGAAAATTTGAAATAACGAAAGTTTTTTAAGGACAATTTGAGTCACAAAGAAATTATGACAATTATTACTTTAGAGTTATGAAATTTTGAACGTATATGCACTGAAGTTTATCTTATTAAGAAATGTTTTAAAATAAGATAACATTTTTGAATTAAATTTTTAAATGTGTTATGTCTTAATATTTCTTGTAATGAATTTTTTAAATTTTTCTTTTCATTTTCCTAAAAAATATCTTTTATTATAATTAGGGAATTTCGTCAGTGGATTAAATATTTATTTTAAAGGGAATAATTGTATGCTGTGCATTGAATAATCATGAAAAAATCGGAATTTATTTTAAAAGTAATTTTAAGTTCTACTTCAATTTATAGTAGTACAAAGCTTTATAATCCAATTCTATTTATAAATGAATTTTGTAACTTTCCTCATTTTTTCAAAGAGAATGTTAAATTTTCATAAATTGTATAGTTAAAAACACTGTGATTTTTATCTTGATATGATTTAATTTTTTTACTTTAAGTACAGTGTCTGTTATGCTTGTTTTAAAAGCAATAATTGTATGTTGTGTGCTGAATATTCATGAAAAAATCGGAAGTTTTTAAAATTTAAATAAAGTTTTAATGATCTAAATAATGTCGAAATTTAAAAAGAATGTATTTTTTTTTGTTTATCACAAGTGCTTAGAAGTTTCAAGTGTTATAACATACGACGAACTAAATTGAAAGAAATATCTTTAACAAATAATAAATTTTGTAAAAATGAATCTTAAAATATATATTTTAAGTAAAAATAATTAAATTTTTTAAGTTCTACTTAAATTTTTTTTCTACGGTGTTTAATTTCAACTTTAAAAGGATAAAGGCATGTTTCCAAAATTATGCAGGTTATTTGAGAAAAATTTTATCTCTCAATGTAAGCAATATATACGAAAACATTAAGTAAAAAGAAACATAAAAAGACATCAATCCTCAAAATTGAAAAAAATTAACGTTAGTAAAAAATTAAAGAATGTGATATTTTTACTGTTTTTGTAAGGTAAATTATATATTGAATGATCTGTGTGCCAATACAGTAATTTGAAGCCTTTGGAGGTAAATTTTACAATGTATATTGATTAATAAAGAAATTTTGAAATAACGAATGTTTTTTAAGGACACTCTGAGTCACAATTATGAAAATTATTAGTTTTGAGTCATGAAACTTTGAACGTATATGCACTGAAGTTTATCTCACCAAAGAATGTTTAAAAAAAAGAGAACATTTTTTAATTAAATTTTTAAATGTGTTATGTTTTAAATATTCCTTTTAATGAATTTTTTAATTTTTTTTTATTTTTCTAAAAACTATTTTTATTATAATTAGGGAATTTCGTCAGTAGATTAAATATTTGTTTTAAAGACAATAATTGTGTGTTGTTCGTAGAATATTCATGAAAAAATCGGAATTTTTTTAAAAGTAATTTTAAGTTCTACTCTAATTTATGTTAGTACAAAGCTTCATAAACCAATTTAATTCAAAAATGAGCTTTGTAACTTTCACCATTCTTTCAAAGAGCCTGTTTAATTTTCATAAATTGTATAGTTAAAAACACTGTGATTTTTTTCTTGATTTGATTTAGTTATTTCATAGTATTAGTATAGTGTCTGTTATATTTGTTTTAAAGGCAATAATTGTATGTTGTGCGCTGAATATTCATGAAAAAATCGGAATTTTTAAAAATTTAAATAAAGTTTAAATGATCTAAATATTGCCAAAATTTTTAAAAATGTATTTTGTTGTATATTACAAGTGCTTAGAAACCTCCTTGTTGTAACTTAAGACAAACTAAATTAAAATGAATATTTTATATAAATAATAAATTTTATAAAAATGAATCTTAAATTAGATATTTTACTTATAAATAATTAAATTTTTTAAGCTCTACTTCAATTTATATTAGTACAAAGTAATCCTAAGTTAATTTATAAATAAACTTAGAAACTTTCATCATTATTTTAAAGAGCCTGTATAATTTTCATAAATTCCATAGTTAAAAGCACTCTGTAAATTTTTATCTTAACATGATTTAATTTTTCCTAGTTGTAGTAGAGTGTATGCATAGTAACGTCTCTAACTTGCTTTATTCTACCAATATTTGTGGTAATTTACATCTAATTATAACAATGTTTTAAATGATATAAGCTTTCTTTTTAAAATACATTTAAATTTGAAAATTCTGTATTCAGAAATTTAAAAAACTTAAACATTCACATGTTTTCATAATCATTATTTCAGTAAAAATTAAGCTGTTTCAAGAACAGTAACACAAAATATTCAATTTCCCAGGGAGAAATATTCATCGAGATATTTATATTAAAAGTTTCCGTAATTTTAGAGATTTTTCTCTTTTCTTTAGAATTAAGGTTTACACTTTTGTAGCTGTAATTGGAAGTTGAAATGAGGTTGAAGCATCATTTACACAGCGAAAGAGGCTAGTTTTCTTTAAAATACAGTGTATATCTATTTTACTATAGTTAAAATAATATATTATAATATGTTACCATATTCACTTATTTGTACATATTTCATTTTAAGAAGTGTTTTCTCTGTATAAATTTACCTTTTAAATGACATCTTAAGTAATCAAAATTAAGCTCTAAAATAATACTGCTTCTTTGCAAATAAAATATTAGTTAGAATAGAAACTAGAATAAAAATAATGAGAAAATGACACACTTGAGGGGATTTAATTGTTTCTGCAGAAACAAATAATATATTAATTGTCAATTATTAATCTCTATCCGTAAAAATCCATTATATTTTGTTGTTTGGAGAATATAGACGTTACATCATGTTCTAATTAATTGAACAAAATTTCGAAATCATTAATTTTTTGTATACACAGATAAATTTTTAATAATCAGTAACATATAGCAAATTGTGTGCTTATTATATTTCTAATTGCCTTTATAAAGTAACATGAAATGTATTTAAAAAATTGTTCATGCATATTTAAAACTTTATTATATAAACGTGATAAAATTCATAAAAACAGGTAGTTGGGGGTTTTTCTAGGACTGTTTTTCTTATAAAATTAATGTAAAAAATTTAATAACGAGGGAACTTTTTGTCTCGCCCTGGTGCAGCTCATGCGTTCTGGTTGCGATGGTTTTCATTCTTTATATACAAAATGTATACATTTTTAATTTTAATTGTTGTTTAAAAATTAATATGCCTAATCATAAACAGATTAAATAAACTCACATGAATAGATAAAACCCACTGTTGCCAGTCAGTACAAGCTAACAGTTCGAGAGCATTTTTTCCATATAGGATATTACCAGTAATATGTACATCAATTTTACAAAAAATCCTGACGTGATGGAAAAAAATGGAGGTCATTTTCGAAATCAGCATACCAAATAACTTAAAAATAAGAAAAAACTTCTCTTGTATTTTTCAAAAATTTCAATTTCGCAGGCCTGTGTTATTAAACCAAAAATTTATCTTAAATTCTGTATTCCCCCTTTCCCATTTTTAATACATAATTTAGCCATAACAA
>CM063501.1:20643415-20648415 GCA_032207245.1 Pardosa pseudoannulata
AAAAATATTTATTTGTTCTGACTATCAAATTCAACGAGATGCAGTATCTCAGTTTAAAAGGCAACGAACTGGAGGTTTGTGGGTTTGGGACTCGAACAGGCCTATAATCCATCATGTTTGTTAAAGTTGACTCCTGTGTGTAAAATATGTTTGTGATCACAATGTTCGTCAAGTCCACAAACATTACATCTGAGGGTAGCAGACCAAACCAGGGGGTCTTCTGCTTGGTCCCTTCTTCTAAATTACGAGGACCCACTTGATATAAGATGTTCTTGTACCCTACCGGTGCTAGTCGAATGAAAGACGTACTCATTCATCTTAATTCGTGTGCCCTGTGGCAATGCGTGGTTATTTCTTCCACGTGGCATTGTCAACAACAAAAACAACAGTTTAATAAGTTCTAAGTTTAACAAGTCAAATGTAGTCCTGACAAAACATGTAATAGCAACAATATTAAAATGTATGGAACTATACACAAGAATGAAACTTCAAAACACCTTCGTATGTTTATATACATGAAAGTTAAACTATGCACCATGTTTGTTAAAGTTGACTCCGGAGTGTAAAATATGATCGTGGTCACAATTTTTTTCAAGTTCACAAACATTGCCTCTGAGGGTAGCAGACCAAGCCTTGAGGACTTCTGCTTGTTCGCTGCTTCTAAATTACTAGGACTCACTCGTTATGAGTTGTTCTTTCTCATCGATCGAAAGATGCAATACCCTTCATTGTAACACGTTTGGACGTTGGAAATGCGTGCTTACCTCATCCAAGTGGCAATGACAACAACAATAACGTAATACAACTAATGAAGTTCTTGGTTTAACAAGTCAAATGTAGTTCTGTCAAAACAGGTAATACCAACAATATTAAAATGTATGGATCCATACAAAAGAATGAAACTTCAAAACACTGTGGTATGTTTGTATAGATGCAAGGTAAACAGAGGGAAAGCTAAATTTAGGAATTATAACAAAGTAAGGTATTTTAAAAACAATTGTTTACAAATAAATCAAATTTTTACAATTTCGTTGGTGGAATTTAGTAAATATCATTTGTAAAAGACGTCATATTTCATGCGCAAAAATTCAATAAAATACATATAAGATCATAATATTTTTTATTGCAAATCCTCTGTAGAATGCTTGCAGTACAAGTGATGATGAATTCTAAACTTATAATAGTATTCTATTAAAAATAATTGAATTAACTGGTGATAGACAGATTTACATATTTTAAACCATCGTATAATAATCTACAATAGAATATTAAAGAATAATTAAATATATTTTGAGAAATAGTATATAAACTTTATTCATAAAATTAAAATAATAAATTTACTCAAAGTACTAAATTAATTACCAAGGAACATTTTTCAACATCATATTGTTTTCTATACATCTATCTTTTATACAAATTATAAATGTATTATATATAATGTATATGTAATATGTAATGTATTATGTATAATGTAGTTATAAATGTAATATTATGTATAATATTATGTATAATGTAATGCTATGTAATGTATTATAGCAAGTAATATAAAACTGTTATGTTATTGTTTCGAAAATAGAATATTTGAAAATGTAAGGACCTTAAGACAAATATGTAAATGTAAATTTTCCTAGTTTGCAAGAATAACTTAAGAGGTTTTATAAAGTATATATCATAACATATCATATGAAGATATTTGAAGTGTGAATAACAAAAATAACTTCATTTAATTAATGCCTTACTAATTTGATTGAGATTTTCAAGGATTTTTTTTCATAACTGTCCGTTAAAAAGTTTTAAAATATTTATTTTTTTTCTGATTAGTAAATTTAATTAATTAACTTCTATCAAACGAGTTAAGCCAAACCATGTGACACCAACAGTATTAAAATATAAGAAATACTATAAAAGAATGGAACTCCACATTTCCGTGCTGTGTTTATCTAGAAGCTAGACACGCTGGAAGCTGAACTTTAGGAATCCTAACAAAATACGGAAGGTTGAAAACACTTTCGGAATTCAGGAAATTTCGTAAGATAATTTTATTTTCTTCTTTACATTTCTTTCCAGACACGTTTACGTCTCTAAAGCTAGAGTAAAAATGGGAGAGGAAAAAAAGGTTAAATTTTTATTACATCTTCAAAATAATCGATAGTAGAATTCCCTACAACAGAAATTAATTTTTTTCATTTAACTCGAAGTTGGATTTCAGCATTCAACACTAAAATCGCAGAGAGAATTTAAGATGGAAAAGAAGAATTTCTTGAAATCTGATCTTTTTTCTGTTAAAAAAGGAGGAACTTTCAGCATTATTCTCTGGAACCGTCTGATGTCTGGAGACAAAGTAATTGCTATTTTCCAGTGTTATTACTTTTAGATGGCTTTTCAGAAGAGATTCCAATGTATTTTGAAACTCGATAACTTTTTTTCTAATAGAGGTTGTTTATAATCTTAGGTTTGATATTTTTTGCGAGATTTTTCTCTGAAAATAAACAATTACTTATTTAAAGAAATTTTCTTGTTTCATTTTATCCTAATTATTTTTAAGTGTACTTTTGTTTACAACGAAATTGAAATTTTGCTATTTTTCTTTCAAATCCACTTAAAATGAATAGTTTGAGACATCGAAAGTTTCGCATTCATAAATATATACAAATATCTATACTATACTATACTATATATATATATATATATATATATATATATATATATATATATATATATATATATATATATATATATATATATATATATATATATATATATATATATATATATATATATATATATATATATATATTATATATGTATATATATATATGTATATGTATATGTATATGTATATATATACATATATATATATACATATATATATATATATATACATATATATATATATATATATATATATATATATATATATATATATATATATATATATATATATACATATATATATATATACATATATATATATATATATATATATATATATATATATATATATATATATATATATATATATATATATATATATATATATATATATATATTATATATATATATATATATATATATATATATATATATATATATATATATATATATATATATATATATATATATATATATATATATATATATATATATATATATATATATATATATATATATATATATATATATATATATATATATATAACACGCAATTAACGTGTACAATGTTTAACATATAATTTCTGTAATTTTATATCCTAATAGCTTACTTAAAGTACTAATGTATTATCAATGTTTTTTTTTGTACTTTTGTATGTATGTATTTTTAAATGTACATTTATCTACAAATAAATGAAAATTTTATTAGTTCCTTTAAAATACATATAGCACAAAATATATAGCATAAAATAGCATAAAATTATATCAGTGTCAACCAACTTATGTTTTAAAATTTTAAGATGGGACAACTAATCATGAAACTGTGACACATAGGTAAAAGAACTTTGGCTATATTATAATTAAAATTACAGGTTTATTCAAGTTATTAAAATGAAAAAAGAACTTCAAGGGTTAAAACTTTTTCTATTTAGTTTTGTACTTACCTGTCATTCCAAACAGTAAATTCTTAAAAATAACCCAATTAAAATTAAACAAATTTGGTAATTATTTGAAATACTAGTAACTAAATTTGTACTATTTACGAATTAATATGCTACCAAATGGCATGTATTTGAAACATCAGAGGATATGAATTGTACTGTGAAAACACAATAGCATAAAAATATATAACTGCGCAATGTTAAGAGATTTTTAAATTATCATATTATTTCAGTATATTATTACCTAAAATGATCTATTTTTGAAACGAAACGAAAATTCTTTAAACCTAAAAATAATTAAGTCTTATGTGTATTTTGCCAAACACAATGGAAATGCTTGAAACGGGAGGTAACTATAATACTCTTATAATAAGTAATATATATATAAAAACTAAAGTCAATCCTACTTAGATCACAAAGACAAATTTTATTTTAGTAACCTTTTATTAAGTAATTTCAAATAACATAAATATGTATATACATATGACAGAATCCCAATATTAAATAGTAAATTAAAAGGCGTATTTCCTTGCAGTTTGTTTTTCTGTATATGGTGTTGGACTACTTCTTTTGTTTGTTACTATTTATTCGCTTTGCATTCCTTTTTTATTTCGCTTCTTATTTATGAAACTGATGGTGGTCTCATCCAGCCATCTCTTGTAATGCTTCATTATTTCAGTGAACCTTTCCGTTGAGTTTCGAGCAGTCCAGTCCTTCAATTAATTGTCCATGTAATGATTTCAAGGTGACATATGCTTGATCTTCTGCGAAGAGATTTTGTCCTAGATATAGTGTTGCATAATCTACAGTAATACCTTTCATCTTATTTACTACTGATGCCCATGATAGTATTAATGGTAGTATTCTTTGTTCAGCAGTATCATAGCTGCGTTTGACGGAGAATAGCAGTTTTATTGGCTCGATGCTGTGAAGACCATTATTGCCAAATTTCGCAGTGATTTTTGGAAATTTAATTAATTAATAATTGAAAAAACTGTATTGACATCAGGAGTCATCCACTACAAGTTTAAAAAGTATATTTGAACTTGAGTGGATGAATAAAAAGTATATTATTAACGATTCACCATTTGAGCAAGATATATAAATATATATAGGGAGAGTGTGAACTAGTAGAAGGAATTGAAAAATAGAGAAAAATATGCTGAAAATCACATGTATTTACGGTATTAATTAAAAAAGATATAATAACTCAAAACAAAGAAAGAAAAATCATCTTCCATTTGAAGTTGCATAAATGGGATGTAACCTTTTAAGAGTTGAATAAGTTAAATTATAGCTGCGTTTGATGGATAATTGCACATATATTGGATCTCTGAACACCATTATTTCCAAAGTTGACTAAAAGAAATTAATTAATTACATTTAATTAATGAATTAATATTTGGA
>CM063501.1:20653415-20685915 GCA_032207245.1 Pardosa pseudoannulata
ATGCAATTATAAAAATGAATTAGAGAACACATTAAAGAAAGTATCGTTAATAAATCTCACATTTGTTCAAAAAAAATTATTTTTTTTACTTTTTGATAGTTATTCTGATATTTGTATGTGCTTCTTTCATAATCTAGGTAAGTCTAGACGCTGGATATATTTTGTTTTTATTGAAACCAGTATACAGTTCAAATTCCTTTGGAACATTTAATCTACATTATGTAGTCTTTATAGTTTGATTTTAACTGTTTTTAACTCATCCTTTGATGATTTAAATAATTATTTTTGATTTTCTAAATTACTTGACCTTTTAAATTTACTAAAAATTGAATAATATCAGAAACTGTCTTCTTAAAAGCTCATATGAATTTTCCAAATTATTTTTACTTTCTACCTTTGCTCCAGTCGGTCTTTTGCTAATATTGACAAAATATTAAGTTAAATATAGCTAAGACTAGTTCACTTTCCGCGGAATCCTAGTAGTTAATGTTGCCATTCCAGGCCACAGAAAAGTTGCATTAATAAGCCTTGCAGCAGCAGTAATCGATTTCATGTCTTTTACGATGCAAATTTTGACCATCATTCTTCGCCGTTATTTCGCAAGTTCTTTTTGGAATGTCTCTCTGAAAAATCATATGGAAGACTTCTATACTTATTGCCTTCTGAGGTGAAAATTAATTGTCACGCAAAGGAATAATTACTGAAATGTAGATAATTTTGTAATAACGTGTTTTGAAATGTAATTAATGTTTAAAGGAAGAAGTTAAAGATTGCATGTATTTGCTAGTTTGTTCGAAATTTCACATTTATTTTCTAGTATTTATTTAAACATCAATTTTTCAAGAATTATAAAAGAAACTAATTTATGATGAACTGAAAGAAACTAAATTATGCTTTAGTTCTGTATCCTTTTTTTTTCAATATATTTACAGAATAAATTTCTGGCCACAAATGTGTTGCAAGGAAGCTGGTCCATAGTTTGTAAATTCCTAATTTTAGTGAATTTATGGAGACAAGTATTTGACATAAAATATTATATGTGTTTGCTTTGGAAAATTACTGATATTCTTCATATTAAAAAATATTTTCAAATTGAATGATTATTTTTCTTTACTAAAGCCTTACTTTTACCGTACAACCATATCTTAAAATTTAAAAATCATATTTATATTCATTATACATAGGTGAATATGAAAGTGTAATAGAAGTGAAATAATCAAGCGACAATACTTTTGAATAATATTTTTTCCGTTTTATTTTCCTTCTTTCCGTATGTGTCTTAAATCATGAGTATATCGTATAATAACAAGAAACGGTAATAAGGCTCAAATAGGAGTGAAATAAAGCTGTATCAATACTTTTGAATAATATGTTTCCCAATTTATTCGTTTTTTCAATATCAGTCTTAAATTATACGTATATCTTATGATAACCAGAAACAGTAAGTACTGTATTAATAAGAGTGAAATAAAGATGTAGTAATACTTTTGAATAATATTCTTTTATTTATTTCTTCAATATTTGTTTTAAATTATGCCTATATCTTATGATAACCAGGAACATTAAAAACCGTATTAATAGAAATAAAATATAGATGTAGCAATACTTTTAGGCAACATTTTCCATTTTTCCTTCCTTTAATTATGTATTTAATTATGCGTAGAAATTATGGAAAACAGTTAATAATTGTGTTAACAGGAGTGAAATAAAGATGTAGCAATACTTTTGAGTAGCATTCCTTCAATACCTGTCTTAAATTAGACATGCACTGTATGGTAACAGGAAACAGTAAATACGGTATTAAAACGCTTTGACAATTTCATTTTTTTCCAGAATTCAGTTAAAAAATGTCACATTTTTTTATTGCATTTTTTTGTTTATTTTACATTTTTAAGTAAAGA
This sequence comes from Pardosa pseudoannulata, assembly GCA_032207245.1. Classification (NCBI taxonomy): domain Eukaryota; kingdom Metazoa; phylum Arthropoda; class Arachnida; order Araneae; family Lycosidae; genus Pardosa; species Pardosa pseudoannulata. The sequence goes on from CM063501.1 coordinate 20,655,317, forward strand.
TACGTTATTAAAATTAACATTTTTAATATTTTTAAGCATTTATTACAACTTTTTTTCTTTCTATGAAAGCATCAGAGAACTGAAGTTTATCTTTAGTCTCATCAATATCCAAGTTAATTTTTGGAATTCCAGTAAAAGCAAATCTAGGAGGCGGATCCGAAGGATTATCACAATTAATTTTAAAAAAATGTCTCGCTTGGCTGATTCCATCTGTACTACTATCAGAGTCACTACTATCTAGTGAACTTTAGCTACTATCATTTACAGATAGTTCAGTTTCTGATTCCGAGTCACAGTTTGAATCACAAGAAATTAGCTCCAGAAGGTCTGAATTATCCATTATTTAAAAGTAAAAATATATTATTCAACTCTTTCATCAATAAAAGTATCAGGCGGTTAGTAAAATATAACCAGAAAGCTATACACTGAAAAATAACAATTCGTCCTCTGATACATAACACGCGCTTTTGAACCAATCAGAGTAGAAAATACATTGTTACTAAAAGTTAAATTACTAAAAAATTAAGTTGTTACTAAAATTGGAAAAAATAAGGCTGAAACAGTGCAAGCGAAGTAGAAATTAGAATCACCGTACGCTGTATGGGCAAATCCGTAAAGGCCCGAAAGCTGTGCCCGTACGGCGTACGGGCAAAACAGGGAAGGGGTTAACAAAAATAAAATACACGTAGATGAATACATTTCAATATTATTTTTTCCATTTTTATTCTCTTCCTTCAATATCTGTATTAAGTTAGACGTAAATCGTATAGTAACCAGATACTGTATTATGAAAATTAGATTTTTTTTAAAGGAGTCACACAAACTTTAAACATATGTGTACAGGTCTAAAAGTAAATGCTTTTTTTATTATTTCATGCACATTAAAAAAAATTATACTTGAGATTTTTGCAGCATAGAAAATAATATCAAAACTTTGTGGAATTTAAAATTAATAAGGTAAAAATTACTTATTAATAACGTCGCTAAATGACATCATAAAGCATAATGCAAGCATTCATTGTCTATTCATTTCTATAAAATATTTTTCTTTTATTTTTAGAAGTACTTATTGTATGGCTTAATAACAATGACAAAAATTTGAGCAGTATTACTATTAAAACATTCTTATCAGAAGAATTCCACTGATTACCCATAATATTTGTGTTTATCAGACTATGCAGATTGTATTATAAGATAGAGAAGAAATAGTTATCAGATAAGCTACATTTCTTAAAATTGTATCTTTTGAAGTTTAAAAGACCGCGTTCCCTTATATTTTTAGCAACACAACAAAATATCCGAGTATTCAGAAATAGAAGAAACTGGATTTATTGTGTATAACACAGTACACAATTGAGAATTATTCTCCCTTTCGTGGACACATGCAGTATGTACAACGGCGCCGTTTCTTCTTTTTCTTCTCCTGGAGGGGCTGACACTTATTTATCGTCTGCTGTTTACACTACGCAGCATCCTGGGTTCTATTCTTTGATTCCAAGATTAAAGGATGTGTCATCTGCCTTACCTGTCACTTTTGTGACACGCCATGTTAACCTCTGACTCGCGAAGTAATCCATTATGCTGTGACAGGAGCTTGACTAAGGTGAGGACGCATTGATTTAATTTTTTTTTTCTCGCAGCTTGGAATTTTTGGAGAGGAAACTTAAGTATCTTCTTCTATTCTGAAGCCATCAATCCATATTCGCATAATGGTATTAGCAACTTGAAATATTGAAATTTAAGGAGCCACGAAAACAAATCTATTTTTAAAATATTGAACTATTAAACTTTTACTTATGAGGACCATAAATAATATTGTTATATATTATATGTAATACACTAAAATCTATAACGAAAATGTTTTATTTAGGCTACAGTTAGCGGTAATTGCCTGAAAATTTGATAAATCAAAATAATTGACTTGGAAAATTGAACTAAGAATAAGAAACAAAATGAGTGGTTAACACCAGCAACTTTGAATAGTATAATTTAAGGAGACAAGAAAACAAATCTACTTTTAAAGTATTCAACTATTAACTTTTTACTTATGAGGACCATAAATAATATTGTTATATATTATATGTAATACATTAAAATCTATAACGAAAGTGTTTGATTTAGGCTACAGTTAGCGGTAATTGCCTGAAAATTTGATAAATCAAAAAAATTGATTTGGAAAATTGAACTAAGAATAAGAAACAAAATGAGTGGTTAACAGCCTTGTAATTAATAATTTTTATCTATACAGAAATTCTGTTATTACTAATAACTAATTTAAACAGTTTTTGAAAAGGAAAATTTTTGAACTTTAAAAGCATTTGAAACACTCAGGTGCATTTCTAAACGTCAAATAAATTCAACATGCATCACCAATTTGCCTCGTACATTTTACAAAAATAGTTCAAATTCATCTACTTCAAATATCAAAGATTTATTCTTTTGAAAATTAAATGAATGATATCCATTTTGTACGGTAAAATTGGATATTGTAACTACTATTTTTTAAACATATTTCCAAAGAATTACTGGAAAAACTTTTAAGTTTTATTATGAATCATAAAATGTATTCTTTGAATAAAAATAGCCATATTATACGTAAAAGACATGCACATGAAACATTTTTAGTTTTGCTCTTGTTTGGAACGATAATTTCTATAAATATATTACTAACATTAAATTTTAACAACTAAACTGGTCAATAACAAGATAAATTTGAATGTTCATTGCACACTTAAAGTTTTAAATATTAAAAAAAAAGTAACTCTTCAACAGCATTTATATAAAAAGGTTTTTACAGAAGATATTTATTAAAAGTAACTGTTCAACAGCATTGATATAAAAGGTTCATACAGGAAATATTAAAAAATAGTAACTGTTCAACAGAATTGATATAGAAAGGTACCTACAGCAAATATTAAAAAAAACTAATAAACAGTATTGAAATAAAAAGATTCCTACAGCAAATATTAAAAAAAGTAACTGTTTAACAGCATTGATAGAAAGAGGTTCCTACAGCAAATATTAAAAAAGGTAACTGTTTAACACCATCGATATAAAAAGGTTCCTACAGCCCTTTTAATGTAATTTTTATACTGTTGCTGCTAATGTATAGCTAGCTGCATTTCGTTCAGATAAACAAAAATCTTATAAACTTAGTTTGCTGCCTTATGAAAGCAGAAGTTTAAATAATAAATAAGTTTTACATTTAATTTTGCATTAAATTTCTATAAATTCATTAAATAAAAATTTGAATATATTTTAATTGAGAAAATTGTCTTTTATTTAGAGTCACTACATTACACAGTGACTACACTTATAAAAATTTTGAGAACACCTTCTACACCTTAAACTTATTTTTATAACCATAATCTAATAATTCATAAATTGCTGATTAGAATTTTTTTTAAATTATATTAAAATAATTTTAAATTATACTAAACTATATTTGAATATTTTTAATCATTTGTTTTTTAATTGCATTTTGATAATTCCAGAATGTAGTGAATTTAAGGGAACAATCAAACTTTAAAATAACATAATATGACGTAAGATATGAAATGTGTTTCCTATAGAAAAATCAAACAAGTAAAACTTTTTCTGTCCAAATGCTTTATATTCAAAGAAACGTTTCTAATTAAGTGATTATTTTGCTTTACTAAATCTTTATTTTTATCAAAAATATATATTTTTAAATTGGAAGATCATATTTTTCGATTTGACATTTGTGGTATGTAACTTTATATAACAGCATTATTGATTCTCAAAAGAAAAATCGTTAAAATTATACTTTATAAATTGATATTCAAGGTCACTTATCCCTTTATATAATCTAAAACTATAAAACACTCGTTTAAAAGTTGAATATTATATAAAATGAGATTCATGGACTTTTATCTCTTTATAAATTAATACATTATATAATCTAAATTTATATGATATTCAGTTAAAAAATGAATATTTTATAAATTTAAATTTGAGCTTTCATTTATTTTTATAACCTCAGTGTAGTAAAATTAATTTTTAAATTATATTAAAAATTATTCCACAATCTAATAATTCATAAGTTGCATCTTAATCTTATAATTTAATTTCTTAAATTACATTAATAATAATTTTAAATTATACTAAATTATATTTGAATGATATTAACCATTTTAACCATTTTAATAATTAAATTTTAATTGCATTTCAATGTACTTTAAAACTATTAATCTTCTTCAGTAGGATTAGGAAAGCAACAAAAGACTATATTGTCACACCACAGCCGAACAGATAGCACTTTGTACTCGAGTTTGTGGATTTGATACATTGATGGCATGTATGCGTGTACCCATGCCATCAATGCCATTTGAATCAGTTTCTTGCCCTAAATACAGATCTATAGCTTCTTAATGGTAAAAATGTAGATCATAGTATACTATAACGTAACTATATAGCAAAGACGTTATAACATATTTATCTTTAATTTATTGAATCATCTCTGTCGACTACATTTCATAATATATTAATTTAAAAGAATTTTTCAACTGGATCATTGATTATTATAAAAAAATATCTGACGAAATGAATTCCCCATTATAAAGAAAAAATGACTGAAACTTTTAAATTGAAATTATTGAACTCCCACAATGATTAATAAAAAAAGCACTAGATATTTTTTCACTGTATATTTCGTAAGAGAAGTAACTTCACTGATTGAACTGCTTTGTTTATTTGTGATAGATTTTTGGGATAGTACAAAATTTTCTCATTCAAAACTAAACTAGGTATTGTTTCATAAATTTTCAAACATGTCTCGTTATGACACGCAAACTACTAACCATGGGCCAGCTATTTTAACTTATAAAAACATCAATATTTTAAACTAATAGAAATTTCTCTACATAGATACTCATTATTTCCATTTTAAAACTAAATATAGAGAATCAACTAGGTAGGATACTCAATAGTACAATACTTGGTGATACATTAGTATTCTTAAATGTTTTCCAATTGCTTTTAAATTCTATAAATATACTTTTCTACTAATAAAAACGCATTCATTTTAAGTGAAATAGTTTTTATTTTATTATGGTGAGTTTAAAATTTAAAGAAATTAATGGAACTGAAAAAGTTTAAAATTCTAATAAAAGGTTACATTTTTATGAATTAAGCTTATAATTGTTTTGGACATTTTAAGGATATTTTTTATGAATGTTTTAAGATTATGATTGTTATCAGTAAAAATATTTTTCATAAAAGAAATTATCAATTTATATTCATTGATTATTTTGGCTTCATAGAAATATTCGTACAAAATTCCCCGACCATCAGAAGGATGGATTTACCGAGATACTGACAAAATACAAGAATCAACTAAATATGTAGGATAAACAATAGTACAATACTTGGTGATACATTAGTAATCTTAAATGTTTTCCAATTGCTTTTAAATTCTATAAATATACTTCTCTACTAATAAAAATGCATTCATTTTAAGTGAAATAGTTTTTATTTTATTATGGTGAGTTTAAAATTTAAATATATGAATGGAACTGAAAAAGTTTAAAATTCTAATAAAAGGTTACATTTTTATGAATTAAGCTTATAATTGTTTTGGACATTTTAAGGATGTTTTTTATGAATGTTTCAAGGTTATGATTGACATTAGTAAAATTATTTTTCATAAAAAAATTATCAAATTATATTCATTGATTCTTTTGGCTTCATAGAAATATTCGTACAAAATTCCATCAAAAGGATGGATTTACCGAGCTACTGACAAAATACATTTAGGGAAACACTCAAATAACATTATAACTTTGCTTACATAACTAAGGCAGTTTACATTGTATTATTGATTAACCTTTTTTATGTTTTGATTCTTATAAAAATTTAAATTTTATTAAAATAACCAGAATACAAACATTTATTTAAATAAAAATTTAAAAATCGAGATTTTTCAAGTTTGAGAACATCCCAATTAATTTAAATTAAAAAAAACTTTCTTATTACTAGGAAGACTTTTCGTCTCGAAAGTTATCATATTATCTTAAATTTTGATGAATATTTGTAAACTAAATTTCCCCTTGCACAGTTTCATTTTATAAAATGTCACATCCATAAAATTAACAATTACATCAAAGCATGGTTGAAATTGTAGTCAAAAAGAAAAAAAATGTTTCGACATGGAACTCAATATATAGGCATATCACTCATACAATAATTTACAAGATATATTTTTATGAGCCGACTAATTTATTCTATAAACATTTGCAATACTGTAATAAGTAAGTGCTCCATAAGTAATTAAATACACAACGTACAGCGAGACTTGTGAAAGTTAATTTGATTTAATTTTCTAAAAGTTTTATAAATATGTATAAGAGATGCAATTTCCAGAGAACAGATCTCAAGAGAAATTGCTTGGAGTTATTTCAAAAATATGTGCTTTTGAAATATTTTCAAAGTTGCATTTCAAGTGGCAAGAATATTTGAATAATTTCAGGAAATTAATTTCAGTTTCACAAACATACTTATACGACTATTTATTCAAAGACATTTAACTCAAGAGCTTGGAAATATGTTTGAAATGAGTATTTATGACATTAATTATAGTTAAAGTCGAACATCTGTTGTAGTTAAAGGCAACATATAAAATATAAATCAGTGGTTGCGGGAATCTTGTAAGTTAAGTTTAATTGATAATTAAATGAAAAATAAATCATCCGCATTGACAGAGACAAATTTTGTTAGTTAGTATTTTGAGTATTTAAATTTAAATTTCACGTTTATGGAGCATTTTCCATCACATTTTTATTATCAATTTGAGCTTGCAGCAATTCTTGAAATATATAGAAAACTACATTTTTAACATCAAGAGTGCTATTCTTAACATGTAAATACAAGAGGGTTAATTAAACTGAGACCTAATATTTATCGTCCATTTTTTGGGAGGACTAAAAATGGCTTGCAAAATATTTACGTCTTTTCGAATAATTTTTCCTTTTTGACGAAATTAAACTGCAATCCTTATAAGCAATCTTCCTTTCTTTATAAAATTTATCTATATTATTTTTATTATGATCTATATTTTATGTCATTCATATAAATTCACTGTTTTGGTAGGTACATAGATTACAATTATGACAAAGAGATACATCTATTAAAAGACTTCACCTTTCTACATTTTGTTTTTATATACCAAATACCTTTCTAATTACGGAGTTCTCTCTCTTTTTATGAATTTCACCCTATGATGCTTTTAATTATAGGTTATCACTAATTAGGGCTTGCTTTGATTTTTGAATAAACATATATGTTTCATTTTTTTAGTCTCAAGAGTCTATAAAAATTGTATTTATGATATTCGGTAAAAATAATTCGGGCATTACGAAATTCAAAACGAATACAAACATAATGTTAAAAGGGAATTCAAGGATTTGGTTCTTATTTTGGGTTGTAGCACGTTATAGTTTACTTTTTCACTACAGACCGGAATCTACAGTTTGAAGATGATATCGTATTAGTAGGAATATCCACCGTCGCTCTAATCTTTTAACCCCTGGAATCCACCACCTAAAGGTATTTAGAAGCCTAAAAACACTAAATTTTATTTTATATGATAAAAAATAGCCCATCGGTATAAAAAAAACCGTTCTTAACACAAAGAAATCATATTTTAAAAAATGAGCTGTGAATGATGGTGAAAATTAATATTTCGAACAAGATGGTCTATTTGTTTATCAAATGCAGCTATATAAATACAGGTACAAAATACAGGTACATGTACCTTTTTGATAATACATAGATGCAAAGCTATTTAAAATTTAGTTAATTAGTTTACCTGAGGAGTACGTGTAGCTTAAATAATTCTACTGACGCTAGTAACATTACTCCCGCAGAAGACCCCCCAGGCTTGGCCTGCAACCCCCAGAGGTATTAAACAGCATGGTGTGTGTTTTGATTTAGAATAAGGGTTCTCTTTTTATTCCATGGACTACTTTTCGTACAACATACATAGTAACTTAACCCCTAAATAATTATTACTTAAGGGAGACACTAAGGGACTATTATTTATCACTGATTAGGTATAAACATAAAAACCAACAATGTAACCCAATATAAAAATGTTGATGGTACTTATAAAAAGTGAAGTGGATAAAAGAACTTTTTAATGAAAGGATACAATTAAAATGATTCATTGTTGAATGTTTCACCTCTGCTTGTGATATACTGTAGCGTGTAGTTTGAAAGACTTATTATCACAGCACTTTTCTGTACTGTTTTGTTGTATGTAGATCGTATTAGTTACTGCTTATAATTCTGTGTAAAGGATTAAGGAAACATAGGGAACAAATTTGTGGATTTTCTGTAAAATTTCGATGGTGTTTTTCAAAAATTTCTCTAAAAACATCTGGAGGCTCGTTTTGGACCTTAAGGATTCAATGAATCTCACTTTGAGGAAACCTAATTTAGAATACATTCAAGAGTTTAAGAAAACCACAGCTGAAAAGCTGACTATAACTAAAGTCTTCCAGAAAGGGCACTGACACTGACTAAAGAAAATACTTATTTAAGTTTAAGTATTTAGTTAAAAATATCTATGAATGTGGCCAATTAAGTAGACCTGACTCCAGCAATATCATTATTACAAGAAGTATGAACAACAATGCTGAAAAACTATGGTTTAGCGGTTAAGTTACATTGGAGAGTGCCATCTTATGGGCAGACAAATCTAGAAGATTACACTGATTGACGCATTTTCTGCAAGAGTCATCTATTAATTAGCAATTAAACTCCATTAGTTTATATTGGAGCATGCATTTGCTAGCTAAGCTTGTCATAGAATATAAATACCATTGCAACTTTCCACACGTATAGCTCATTATTCCATACTATCATTAATTGAGTTTAAATGCCATAGAAAATTCACACAAGTACATCTCATCATTCCATGCTATCAAGCTGACCTCGTCATAGAGTTTAAATGTCATAGCAAGTTTAGGCAAGTAGTGCTTATCTTTCCATATGCCATCAAATTGGTATAAAATCTGCCGTATAACCCCACAATTTAATAGTGGACCTTTCCGTCCACAAAGCTATAATAGTAGAATTAAAGTACAATTACTGCAATTGTATGAAAAAGAACATTTTAAAGAAATCATTCTTTATATTTAAAAAAAAGGAGGAAATGTTGGTAATAAAACATATTTTGTATACCACCTAGATTACAGAATATAAGTTCAGAACAATATTTGCATTATAATATTCAAATTATAATACAACACACTTTTATGGTCTCATAATTCATATTTATTACAGTTTTCACTTTTCTTTTCATAAGAATAGGGTGACTGTATACAAAATAATAGGTATTATTCGTCTCGAAGCACTGAAATATAAACATGTCTCTTTTAAAAATACAAGAAGAGGTATCAAAGATATATGTGGAGATTCTACGAAGCTCATCTGAACCTAAACATCAAGTTGCAAGCACCCACCACCAACATACCCTGCAACAACGATTAAATTGAAATATGCAAATTTCCCCGAGAAGGCAAATATGCTATTTAATAGACTCCCAATACATCGCGTCTCTGGATGGGTAAAAAAGATTATTTTATAGTGGCTCTCTTTTGAAATGGATCCCTCCGCTTTTCAGCGCTGTTTATTATTAGCTGAAGGCTCTGGCGATGTCGAGTAATTAGCGTTTTTGGAAGGCATTAGCGCTCCAGTGAATTTTCTTTCCGCAAACATCCTTTCAATAGCAGTTTTGCAAGTGCGCGCGTGTGTGTGTATATATATGCAGGCGGAGTGAATGGGCTGTGTTTACGGTGCTTCGATACAATGGCTTTTGTGTGCTCCTGCCTGGTTCTTAGGATTATATATGTGTGAGTATGCCAGGATGGCATGGAGTTGGAATTGAAATCCCAGGGTAATTTAGACCCCCTCTAAAAGTGTAATGCCACCGGTAAAGATGTTTCTCCCTTTGGCGATGCATCGCGCTTTTCAGTTAAAATTTTAAGCCAAAGAAAGAGGACTTCAGTCAGTTCTGTAGAAATAGTCTTATTTTTCTAAATAAGGCTATTTCTACAAAATGTAATTCTAGTGCAAAATGTAATTGTAGTGTTTCATGAAGTTTTCCTAATATTTCTATATTAGATACACTTCATATCATATGCTATGAAATATTTCTTGATCTTTTCAAATAATTATTTGACTCTTACTAAAAACTAGAATTTCTAAGATATTAAAAACTAGCATACAGCCAGTCATATGACGGGATGAGTAAAATTTTTAATTTTCCAGAATTGTAAAGTACCCTATGAGACATTTAAAAAAATGGTTTGATTTTTTCACTGAGCATTATCTAGTACAAGCTCAATAATTTGTTTATCTTCATACTCCTCTAATGCCTCCCGATAATGTGAACGTTAGAATTGTGAACAGTTTAGAATCACGTTGAATTCATTTAGTCAAACTATGTGGTTATGTATAAAAAACAAACACACAAACGAACAAACTTCTTAGTTTTCAAAGATATATAACTTAAACGCTGGACCAAATAAATATTTAACACTTAAGAAAAACCAGAAGTTCTAAGATATTAATAACTATATATAAAAGACACACACAACAAACGAACAATCTTCTTAGTTTTCAAAGATATATAACTTTAACGCTGGACCAAATAAATATTTAACACTTAAGAAAAACCAGAAATTCTAAGATATTAATAACTAGCATATAGCCCGTCATATGATGGGATGAGTAAAATTTTTAATTTTCCAGAATTGTAAATTACCCTGTGAGACAGTTAAAAAAATGGTTTGTTTTTTTGGTTGAGAATTATCTGCTACAAGATCAATAATTTGTTTATCTTCATACTCCTCTAATGCCTCCCGATAATGTGAACGCAGTTTAGAATCACGTTGATTTCATTTAGTCAAACTATGTGGTTATGTATAAAAAACACACACAAACGAACAAACTTCTTAGTTTTCAAATATATGTAACTTAAACGCTAAACATTTCTTAGTCCGTGAAAAAAAAACCAGAATTTCTAAGATATTAATAACTAGCATATAACTAGTCATATGACGGGATGAGTAAAATTTTTAATTTCCCAGAATTGTAGAGTACCCTATGAGACAGTTAAAAAATGGTTTGTTTTATGGCTGAGAAATATCTGCTACACGCTCAATAATTTCTGTATCTTCATACTACTCTAAAGCCTCCCGATACTGTGAATGTAGTTTAGAATCATGTTGAATTCATTTAGTCAAACTATGTGGTTATGTATAAAAAACACATATACAAACGAACAAACTTCTTAGTTTTTAAATATGTGTAACTTAAACGCTAGACATTTATTAGTCCGTGGAAAAAAAACAGAATTTCTAAAATATTAATAACTAGCATATAGCCCGTCATATGACGCGATGAGTAAATTTTTTAATTTTCCAGAATTGTAAATTACCCTATGAGACAATTAAAAAAATGGTTTGTTTTTTGATTGAGAATTGTCTGCTACAAGCTTAATAATTTGTTTATATTCATACTCCTCTAAAGCCTCCCGATAATGTGAACGCAGTTTAGAATCACGTTGAATTCATTTAGTCAAACTATGTGGTTATGTATAAAAAAACACACACAAACGAACAAACTTTTTAGTTTTCAAAGATATATAACTTAAACCCTGGACCAAATAAATATTTAACACTTAAGTAAAACCAGAATTTTTAAAATATTAATAACTAGCATATAGCCCGTCATATGACGGGATGAGTAAAATTTTTAATTTTCCAGAATTGTAAAGTACCCTATGAGACAGTTAAAAAATGGTTTGTTTTTTCACTGAGCATTATCTACTACAAGCTCAATAATTTGTTTATCTTCATACTCCTCTAAAGCCTCCCGATAATGTGAACGCAGTTTAGAATCACGTTGAATTCATTTAGTCAAACTATGTGGTTATGTATAAAAAACACACACACAAACGAACTTCTTAGTTTTCAAATATATGTAACTTAAACGCTAAACATTTCTTAGTCCGTAAAAAAAAACAGAATTTCTAAGATATTAATAACTAGCATATAGCCCGTCATATGACGCGATGAGTAAAATTTTTAATTTTCCTTATATGTGAAGTACCTTGTGAGACGTTCAAAAATGTTTTTTTTTTTTTTTTTGCTGAGAATTATCTGCTGCAAGCTCAATAATTTGCTTATCTTCATACTCCTCTAAAATCTCCCGATAATGTGAACGCAGTTTAGAATCACGCTGAATTCATTTAGTCAAACTATGTGGTTATGTATAAAAAAACACACACAAATGAACAAACTTTTTAGTTTTCAAAGATATATAACTTAAATGCTGGACATTTGTTACTCTGTGAAAAAACCAGAATTTCTAAGATATCAATAACTAGCATATAGCCCGTCATATGACGGGATGAGTAAAATTTTTAATTTTCCAGAATTGTAAAGTACCCTATGAGACAGTTCAAAAATGGTTTGTTTTTTGGCTGAGAATTATCTGCTACACGCTCAATAATTTGCTTATCTTCGTTCTCATCTAAAGTCTTCTGATACTGTGAATGCAGTTTAGAATTATGTTGAATTCATTTAGTCAAACTATGTGGTTATCTGTAAAAAACACACACACAAACGAACAAACTTTTTAGTTTTCAAAGATATATAACTTAAATGTTGGACATTTCTTAGTCTGTGAAATAGAATCTTAGACTTTTATGAAAATAATTTGTTGTTAATACCAGTGATAAAATTGTCATTGTAACAAAAGTAATCAATGATTCAATTTAAAATTATCACATATGTAAATAATCTATTATTCATGACAAATATAAAAGAAAATTATTTACGTAATATCTAAGTTCAGGGATAAAACGTATGAAAATAATGCAGTCGCTATTTAAATAATTTAAAATAAGAAATAATTAAATGAAATGGTTAAAGAAATAACATCATAATGCTAGAAAAAAATGTTATTTTTATCTTTTAATTATGTGATAAATTTGCCTGCTCTTAACCGGGGAAAATGGGACTTGAAATAATGTCATTAAAAGTTCGAAAAGGGGGGGGATTTCGAAAGTTTTAAATACTTCCTTTGAATTTTGCTAACTCTAACTCCTCAAAAATCCAATATGGATGCCTCTATCCATTCCAGGTCCCACCCCTTCATAAATTCGAGAACAGGCGTACAGATAACTTAGGCTATTTTTATACAGGAGATTATGGTAGGTTGAAAGGTGAAATAGTTTAAAGGGCGCAACTTTTAAACAACTTTAAATTGGAAGACATTTTTTTGTTGTCTTATCATAGTGTATCTTTAACTATTATCTTTCTCATTGTTATTCTAAATTATTATCATATTATATTATTATTATTTAATTTTTATTCTATATATTTAATAAGTATCATAAATACATGATTTTATTTTACTTTTCTCCACTTTTATTTAATTAGGTTAATTGAAATCTCTTTGTTTCTGGGTGGGAAAACAAAGAAAATTTATAAACTCAAAAGTTATTGCTGGTAATAAAAAAATTGAAATTTTTTCTGAAACACTGTGTGCAGAACACAAACTGAAGTTAAAACAACACAAACAGGGTTCCATAAATAATTTTTTGCTTTTGTGTAAACAATAATGATTAGACATCATTCACCTTCTAATTAAACTTTTGAAAAGTATCAGAATTATTACACCAGAGCACTGAATTTGTTAAAAAGGTAAAATAATGCTTGCATATTCCGTTTTAAATATTTTAATTGCTGAATGAAATATACAACCAATTAAAAAGTGGGTTTTCATAGCATGTCTATGAAATATTTACTGTAAAAATTTCAATTCAATATGCACTATAATATTTTATGAGATTTTATGATGAGAACAAGTTGATAATACCCCATTTTTAATAAAATACAGTTAACGTTTTTATGGTTTTTTCTTAAATGCTATGATATTAAATGCAAAGATGTATAATTTTACATAATATAATTCCAATATTTCAATGAAAATTGTTTTACATAATTCAGAAATATCCAGAAATTTAAGAAATGTAAAAATAAATTAATTTTTGAAGGTGTAAAGATAATCTGTCCTCTATGATTCAAGTTCTAACGAAATATTATTTTAAAACCGGAAAGAAAAAATGTGTTTCTTAGAATATAAATATCCATATAAATATAACAATTTAAGTGACTTTAAATATACAAGTTATTCAATCAAAATAAACCATAGTGTAAATTTAAAGTTTTACTTGGGCTCTAGTATTTCAATTTTTCATTGCTTTTAAAAAGAAAAATTTGAAATAGGGCTCATATTTCTCGTATGTTTTATAAGTATATTATAAATAATAACTTAATATTAAATTCTAAACCATATGTGGCTTTCAAATAAGATGAAAAATAGATTATAAAACAAAGAATCAAAAAATGGTTATGAACATGTTTTAATAACGCAGATAATGTAAATAAATAAATTCACAGTTTTAAATTTCATAAAATAAGCTTTTAAAAATGTTATGCTAATACGAATTGTTTTTAATAAATACATTGTGCAAAATTGAAATAAAGTAAAATTATAGAAAAGGAAAAATTTCTAAATACAAAATTATTAAAAATTAGACACAATATAAAATGTAACAACATTTTATTGTTAGAGTTAAGCATATTTTCACTCTAAAAAATGATTTTGTACGCCACTAATAGGGATTTATTCTGCAATCGTTATTAAAAGTGAAAGTGGCCATTACAAAGCATATTCCATAGAAAATAGTACAGAAAAATATTATATTTTTAAAAATAATTTAATTAAATATTTATTAAATTTATGTCGAAAAACTAAATTACATTTCCAAATATAGATACATGAAAGTGGACAAAATAACATTTTCAATATTTATCATTTGTATTTTAGAAAGAATTGAAAAATTTAAGTATTTAATCAGTAATAATAGAGACTAAATTTGTTGAGTGAAGTGGTAGTTTAAGATTTGTGCAAATAAAGTGTAGTATTTATTATCTTTTATCTAAGTCTTGTCTCTTTAAAAAGGACTGGAACGAATATAACAATTATTATAAAGTACATTTTAAATTATCTTAATATTTTATTTGTTTTACACTTAACGTATTTTATCGTATCAAGGTTTAAAAAAATGCAAACACTTCACGTGTGCAGAAATGTAAAAATGAAGCAATATGGAAAACAAATTCTTATTTTTATTAGTAATTAATAAAATATTTTACAGACACATTAAATAATATAGTACACATTTGTAGATTTTTGGTATACAGTTATCAAAAGCTAATAAAGCAAGACAGTAAAAAGATAAACGTATTTTATTTCTGGAGTATGTATATTTAATTCTTTAAGGTGGCAATGAACTATAAGCTATGTGAAATTTTACAGAGAATTTGATATTTATACAACTCTATAGTTTGTAAAACTATGAGGTGCAGATTATTTTTGATGAAAGTTCTTTTCAAACAATAATTAATCAATTTTAAAATGTTTTACTTGAGATGCTAAAACGTTTCTCCTCTTGTATTAATAAGTTATTAAATTTTATAACATATTGGTTTAAGACAATATTAATTTATAAATCTTAAACAAAAAAGAACTTTTTACTATCATTTTTATTGATCTTTTTTAATACTTTTATTAATTTCGTATCCATTTTTTACTATGATAATTTTTCACAGTAAAATGCAATACATATTGCTCTATAAATACAAAATTTCTTGTATTTCCTTCATATAAGAAACTTTGGAAATGCATTTCTATGATATAAATTTGAAATTCGCAAACTAGAAATTTACTTTATATAAAATGAAAGTTATTATAAGTGTAAATGTCTCAAAATACATAACCTGTTAATTCTGAACTTAAATATTTTCATTTTATACATGAAAAAGGAGTATATTTAGATATTATCTTCAATGTTTGTTATAACAAAGCTATAAAGTCAAAAAAGAAACCTAAAGGGCTAAACTGACATTATTATATATGTAAATCTATGAGAAATGAATCATTTTTAGTTAAAGGATTTTTGAAGCCACAATTAATAAATTTTAAAACTGTTTTATGGAAATTTTAATAAGTTTAAGCTCTTGCATTAATAGGGATTTATATTTGCAGGGATATTGGTATAAAACACAAAAGAAATTAGTTTTAACATTGCACCATTGCATATTTTGTGTATAAAAACATGCAATAAATTAAGAACTACATATTTACAGCCTTCCTGACTCTAAATCATTGTTGCACATTACATGTCAACTTATCCAATCGAAGACAGATCTATAATTTTGTTCCTGATAAACAGATTTTAATATTAATTTTGTTCATAAAGTACGTTGGGGGTTTGCGCGGTAATTCTGATTTTTACCTCCAGACAAGCTATAGACTTAATTCAGCCTGTCTATACTACTTTAGCCAATAGTAAACCCATTCTCTTTAGCCATGGGTATTTTTTATCTCATGATCAATTATGCTTAGGGATTATTCGTAGTCTTTTTAGCTGAGAAATCCCTACTTGAAAAATGCGTGTGTGTACAAGATCACATTGTCTGCGTGAACGATATTGTAAAAGTGCTTGCCTGTTGTATGGATTTCATGTATCTCACCAGAAATAAAATGTGATGTGATTTTGAATGAGTCTCGTCCATATTACACACACACACACAGACACACACACACACACACACACACACATATATATATATATATATATATATATATATATATATATATATATATATATATATGAAATGTCGTGGTCCACTGTTAAAGCGAATGGAAAACAGTCTTTCTTGATAATAATAAGTTTATTTAATCATCATTTCTTTTAAAAGCAAAACCTGCGCCATTTTCATTGTTCGTGGCTGAGCTAAACTTGGAAAAGGTGTTGACCGCTCCATGTCTACGCGTTGAATGATGTTATCTGTTTTCAATCTCATCAAATTCTTCCCAAATGCTTCCGCCTGACCTGATTATCCTGAAAGCTTACGAGAGAGTGGGTCTTTTTCATTTATTTTATTATTATAAAATAGTTCCCTTTTAAAACTTCTTATAACTCACTTAATTTCTAATTACCACTTTTTTATACCTTATATATATATATATATATATATATATATATATATATATATATATATATATATATGATATCTTAACTTTAAGTTATCATATACTTCTAAGATAGAAGAAAGCATAAAATTTTAAAATATTTCAAAATTTGGTTTCCCTTGTTTAGTTGTTGTTTTAAACATCATAGGGTGCCATTTATGAAAAAGAAAAGTTACATAAGATATTTATTTGTGTTCTAAAGTAAGCACAATGTTCTAAAAAAGGGCTTGATAATGAATATAGCTATACGTCAAGATTTTAGTTGAAGTAACTGTTAAAATTTTTATGCATAAAGGATGAAAATGATAACAAAATTCCAATTAAAATGGCAAAATTGTAGCCGACATTTAAAATTTTTAGAGTTTTTTATGAAATCTATATGCATTTTCCCTAAAACAGAAAAATATGTTCGAAATAAAATATAAAATTTCTACAAATTATTTTTAAACGTTCTGAAAAAGGAACGCTGGGTGTCACTGGGTTAAAAACAAAATAAAGTGATTTTGTAATTCAACTATCATCTTTATTCTGTTTAGATATATAAACAAAGAGCTATATTTTTAAAAACCTCCAGCCTCTCAATCAATACTGACGATTACATGCTTACTTATTCATGTGCAGGCTGAAGTGGAATTTCGTTTTTGGCGCGATCTCGCTGTCGCCAAGCCATCTCTGTAAACCTAAACCTATGTACTGTGGAGCTTGAATTTTGAACAGACCACGATGTTTGATCTGGCTGTGAGCAAATATTGACAGCGAAAGAGAGAACTGAGAAGAAAGTTTTTCATCGCTCTGACAAAAGAAGAATGATTTTTACGGCGGCGAGATCCCATTGTTTTCAATCCTCTAGCTTGCGGGATTCTATAGAAATCTTAATGGAGAATATCAAGACTTTTTTTTTCTCTCGGAGCACGCTTTGTAAATATTCAATCTGTTTTCTGCATTGTTTCGGGAATAGACCAAATTTAGCTTTTCATCATACGTAAGATAAAACACCGCTCAAAGCGTGTTAATGGGAAATTGGAAATTTCCTTCAGTGCTAAAATAGACTGTAGTTTTTTATTTCTAAATTAAAATCTCAAGATTAAAATTAACTCAGATTAAACAGAATTGCTGATGAATGTGTAAAGTCTACTTGTAAAGTTAAAAAGACTTTTATATACAGAGTATGTTTATTTGTACTCACTGACTTTGTTTATTTAAGAGATTTTGTTCTACAAATAGACACGTTTTAATTTAACACACTCTTCACTTACATTTTAGTCATTACTTGCTTTTAAAGATTCCATGACTTTTTTTATCATAGCGATATTAAAACTTCCCTTACACATATGACAAATTCTAATAAGGAATATTTCATGTTTTATTTTTACATAATCATAGGATAAAAAAAGTATTTACAAGTATTAGTATTTAATATACCTACTTGAAATTTATGCTCTATTAGATAAAACAAAACAAAGATCACACTTATGAATACATTAAATTCTGCGTAAGTAAATAATTTTCTCATGATTTTTAGATTTGTCTGGAAACTAAAAGATAAGAAAAAAATTATACATATTAAAAATAAACTCAAAATTATATATGAAGAACGAAACTTCTAAATATCCAGAAGGAAACTGAAATAAATTGTATAAGTTTTTAAATTGACACTCTTTACTCTACTTATCAAACTTTAATTTATTTAAAAAATAAACTTTGTCATTAAAAAAGAAACTAACAATATTTTTATTAAAATGCTCTAGTTTCGTCAGTAAATTACATAAACATTTGGAGAACATTTTTCTCCAGAACGCTTTGCATGACATTTGTTCAATAAAACATAAGGGGTAATTTTGCTAAATTATCTCGAAATACCTTTAGCATGTATGCTTATATATATATATATATATATATATATATATATATATATATATATATATATATATATATATATATATATATATATATATATATATATATATATATATATATATATATATATATATATATATATATATATATATATATATATATATATATATATATATATATATATATATATATATATATATATATATATATATATATATATATATATATATATATATATATATATGTATATATATATATATGTATATATATATATATATATATATATATATATATATATATATATATATATATATATATATATATATATATATATATATATATATATATATATATATATATATATATATATATATATATATATATATATATTATATATATATATATATGTATATATATATATATATATATTTATATGTATATATATAAATATATATATATATATATATATATATATATATATATATATATATATATATATATATATATATATATATATATATATCTTTTTCATCATAACTCAGTGCGAAAAGAATTCGTGTCAATGAAATATAAAACGTGAAAATTTCGTGTTTGTTTCAAATTTCCATTGTTTATTTACACGTGCATGAGACTAAATGTAGGAATTGCACTTGGATCACATTTTAAAACCTTTATTAGATTCTTAGATCCTATGAACTCTAATATTGTTCCCGTGATTTATACATGATTGCAATGTAAGAGCAACAACGACCCAAAAAATTTAAGAACATCGTGAAATTTATTATTCTTTTAAATGTATTAACCCTTCTTTGTCTGATTATAAAAACTTCCATCACAACATTTAGTACATTGTATATTAATATTAGAATTTTTAAACATTGTTCTTTTTCATCTAGAGTATGATATATATCAGACTGATTTAGTTCACAAAAAAAATCATATAATGAAAGGATAGGATATGCTAGAAGTTATAATGGAAAAAACCCTCATCATGCAAAGAAGCGCAAAAGAAATGGAAATTTTAGTGCAAAAGAAATTAAATAACCTTATGACGTATTTTTTATTATATTCTAATGAAATAACGCTAGTTCTGATTTTCCTAGTTCCCTAGTTCTGTAACTGAACATCTTTAGCAAAACTAAAATTCAAACTTTGTAAGAATAGCTGTTATATATCTTTAATGCCTATCATATTGTTTTAGATACCGCTAAAAATGGCTTGTAGAATTTTTAAGTTTTCCTTTTAAAGTAGGTAGAGGGCAATCTTATAAACAATCTACAAAATTTTCATGTAATTTCTATTATTTATAAATTTTTCATTTTGATCTTGTTTTATGATTTTTACAGTGCGCATAAATTTACTTATTCGGCGAGTACATAGTCTGAAATCATAAAAGATTGTTTTATCTATTATAAAACAAGTTTTACAGTACCTATTTTACATGTAAAACTAAATAATTTTATTGAAGAAGCTTTTTCTTTTCATAAATGGCATCCTAAGATGTTTAAACCAACAGCTGATCAATAACTTGAGTTGATGTAGTATTCAAAGATGTTTAAACTTCATATTTAATTTATTCTGTGCAGTCCATAATAAATTAAATTTAAAATATACATTTATATGTATTCGGTAGAAAAGTTTTGGACATTAAAGGGATATTGATCAGATGTTTTAAATTCAGAGAGGAGATATTCCTCACCTTACTCCAACACTTGCTGAAACATTTACTTTATTTCATTTGAACTTATTTTATAGTGTTATATTTCAGTAAGACAATTCTTACCCTGACCCATCCGAAGACATACAGCAGCATACAAACTGAAGACCAGTACTTCAGGACAGCAAATATAAAGCTGCTGATGACCTACGAGAGCTCCGTCATGGTCCGATTTTAATTTTGTCAAACCCTGTAACGAGCAAACTCTACAAAGATCAAGGGTACCAGAATAACTGAAGACCCAGATCACTAGGGCAACTCGTGCTACTGACAACCATGTATACTTAAAGGAAGTATACCCCTGAGGTTGTCTATCATTTAGCACTACTCAGAGGACATGGACTTACAATAGGTCAATTCTTACGCTGACTCATCCGAAGACATACAGTAGCATACAATCTTAAGATCAGTACGCCACGACAGCAACCACAACAACTATAAAGCTACTTCTGACGTACAAGAGTTCCGTCATGGTCCGATTTTTAATTTGTGAAACCTGGTAAGGGGCAAACTCTACAAAGGTAAGATAAAGACTACCAGGAATAACTGAAGACTCAGATCCCTGGGGCACCTCGGGTTCGTGAGACCCGTATATACATAAAGGAAGTATACCACTGAGGTTGTCTCTCATTTAGCAGTACACAGAGGACATGGACGTTTACAGTAAGTCAATTCTTGCGCTGAACTATCCGAAGACATACAGCAGCTAAGAAACTGAAGACCAGTACACCACGACAGCAACCACAACAGATATGGAGCTGCTGCTGACCTACGTGAGTTTCTTCATGGTCCGATTTTAATTTGGTCAAACTCGGTAAGGAATAAACTCTACAAATGTAATCTCAAGACTACTAGGAATAATTGAAGACCCATATCACTCAGGTGAACAAAAGGCGTGTGAAGCCCGTGTATATCTAAATAAGATATACTCCTGAGTTTGTCTCTAATTTAGCCCTAGGGAGGACACGTACGGCTTGAGATCGTGGCCTCGGACGAGAGAGACGTTGTCCTCCATGGATTTATAGTAAATAAACGGTAACTGTAGCATTCTGTGAATAGTCAAGAAATATTTACAGAATCACATTTGCACTCTAGAAATCGATACAGACAGTGAACAAGAATACTTATTCCTAAGGAATTGTGCAAATAGCGAATTCTTATTATAAACTGGAATTAGTAATACTAACTTTTACAGAAACAAGGATAAACAATTTATTTTCATAGAATAAATAACGAATTCTATTTAATTTAATTTATTAATTTATAAAATATGTACTAAAGAAATAAAAGTATTTTATTTCACGATTTAAACATATTAAGTTGTTAACTTTATCTTTGTGGGGTAACGAAAAATATATTTTTAGGATCCGTTAAAAATATTATTGTCAATTATTTTTTACTTACTGAAGTCATTTCTCGATTATATGTAACGATAACTAGTTTCAAGCACAATGGCACTATTCTATGCCACAGTTGGTTGCTGCATATTTCATTCAGATTTACTCCGTGAATATTCCCAACACCAGCAGGTCAAATCCATTATTAGTCTAGTTGTGAAATGTCAGGCTTATTTAACACTTGTCAAAGTTAGTATGCATACGTTATCCTTACGTGCTCCGGTTTACAATCGGAAAATGTACACAGAATAATATTAGATTCAAAGCCACAGGAAGATTATAAAGTATCGAATACTTTTATAAACGAAGAGAACTTCATTTGAAGGAAACCCGTCATTGTTGAGAAATATATGAAAATAGACTGCATTACATAATTATTTGTATTAATAAAAATTTGAAAATTTTATAGGTGGAAAAAATCAATATAGTAAATGTCCAAAAGGGAATTTTAGTTATACGTCTAAACTAATGATATTTATCAAGTCGGGAGTGTATTCCCATTGAATTGAAATATTATTCCTAAAACAGTAAAGCTTAGTGTTATTGTTTAAAGCATTTAAGTCAATCATTAATAAGCTGAAAACCTGATATTAACACAAAACATTTACAGTTTTATATTAACCTTTTTTTAAGATCACCTTAAATACTTACCACCAACGTTGCTATTTTTAAGTGTCTGTTTTAAGCTATTTTAATATCCCTAATTAGCTCTTATCTGTAATTAAGAACTACAGAAATAATAAAGAAACTTGATAAGCGTCATGATCATGTAACCTAATTAAACAGAAATAGTTAGCTTGGGACAATGACTAGAAAATAACAGTAATAATCCATTTCTTCTGTACTTATTCGATTTATATTCGATTTGGCGTTTTTTAGATTCATATTAATTCCTTCGATACAAATTCCCTTTTAGATTGTAGTATTTGTAAAATAATATAAACAAATGTTATGTACTACAAAATAAAAAAGAAATTACAAGCATAAGATATTCTACCTTTTAAAAGTATCCATTAGGTAGTAATTCTCACCAAAACAGAAGTAAAAATGAATAAATTTAGTAATATAAATGTCTATACATGTTTAAAATTAATATCTATTTTAAAAATTATATATTAACAATATTAAAATTGGCTTTATTATTGATTCATATACATAATCCGAAAATACAGATTATATACCTTCTTGAAGACTTTCTTCTGCACTCATTTGATTTATTCGATTTGGTGTTTTTTAAATTCATACTAATTCCTTTGATATAAATTGTCTTTAATATTGTCGTATTTGTAGAATAAGATTAACAAATGTTATGTATTACAACATAAAAAAGAAGTTAGAAGCATAAAATATCCCACCTTTTAAACGCATCCATTAGGTAGTGATTCTCACCAAAGAAAAAAAAAATTTAATTTAGTAATATAAATGTATGTATAATTTTAAATTAATCTCTCTTTTACAAAACATCTATTAACAATACAAAAAGTGGCTTTATAAATGATATATATACATAATCTTAAAATACAGATTATCTAAGATTTCAACTGTAATAAAAATATAAAAACTATATCTAAAAAAATATATTTAAAACAAACATTTACACATAATTTTAAACTTGAACTAACAAAGTAAGTGAAAAAACTTAAATTAATATCTAGCTAATATTTATTTATACAGTAGAATTTTGGATCTTTTCATAGGGCAAAAATATCGCATACACTTTTGTGTTTATTATATTTTCCTTATGTTTGAAATAACTTGATATATACTTGCTTACAAGAATGAAATGTCTAGCTGTGTATGGGCTACAAATGAAATGATACATATATATATATATATATATATATATATATATATATATATATATATATATATATATATATATATATTATATATATATATTATATATTATATATATATATATATATATATACAGTGTGAAATATATATATATCATATATATATATATATATATATAATTATATATAAATTATTTAATTATATATATATATATATATATATATATATATATATATATATATATATATGCATATAATTATACACATTTGTGTGAAAATATGCATGTAGACAGTGTGAAAATGTGTACATTCAACTGAATGTTTTGAAAGAAATTTTTAATTTTATTATTTAAATGTAAAAAAAATCCTTTAATCTCCTTTTCAACCATTTTCTCGAGAAGCGTTTATTTACTCTAGGTATGATTAAAAACTTTCTAGAATGAAGAAGTTTATTTTAAGTGGTATGTATCCTAAGTCTGACGTTGATTAAACTTGCTGTATTTCGTGAGTTATCTTTCTTTCTCGGAGAGAAGTGCTATTAAAATTTCATACAAGTTTTTGTTTATTTAAAGGAAAACACAATCAGCTTTTTAAGAAAATAGAAACAGCATTGGAAAAGTAAACTTAAGAATAGTTTAACTATAGTTTAAAAAAAACTTTTAGTGTTAATCAAAAAAAAAAGGAAGTGAAATTCTAATTTCTAATTGTAAAGATTAAACTTTGTTTTTGTTATGTTGAAAGAGAAGCAAAAATAAATAAGAAAATAACATTAAAGAATTTAAGAGGCAATAAACTTTTAAATTAAAGAAGAAAGAGCTTATTTCTTTCCAGATCACAATAACTTGGAAGATTTAATCTTCTTTTCTAATTCGAGTTCGAGAAATATAAACAAGTTTATTAACACGTTTAAAATTTCATGTCATTTATCGCTGTATATTTCATAGAATGCATAAACTAAAAACTTTAAAAGTTAATCAAGAAATTTGTACTGTTAAAAATATAATGTGCTTTTGAATACACTTATATTATTATTTAGGGGATATGAAGACTATTTTTATACTGTTTAAATTATTGTATTCAAATACAAATTTAACAACCATTCGAAACACAAGTTCTTGGTAGATCATAGTACTGATCTAAATGATTGTACCAACTTTTTTGGAAAGTCTGTAGTAGTCAGCAAGGAGATAGCTAGTGGTAGTGTAATTTTGTGATATTTAGTTATTTTTTTCTAGTTTGTAGCTTTTATATTTGTGAAACAGTTGGATCTGTAAACTGTTAAATCATATGACAGCGTGAATTATTTCAATCTGAAATCTTGGAAATTTAAATTAATTTTTGAAACATAGCTAACAACAAGGGTATATTGTATCACAAGTGCATATGTTTGAATATGAAATAATAAATTTTGACATTGGTAAACAATTTCAAGTTAAATTCGAGTTGAAATAAGTTATTGTCATGTTTTTCAGATTACTTATATTTACAGGTTACTTATATTTAATTTTTCATCGTTTGTAAATAGAAAACAAAATTAAAAGTAAAAAGGGCTTTGTATGTGATTAATTCTGGCAAAGTTCTCTGTGGAAAATTTAGAGACTCCAAGTCAATTTCTTTTATGTGAAAATCTGATAACAAACCTGCATACGTTCTTTTATTTATTATTCCAGATTTTTAAGTCAGTAAACTTTAGTACACAAATGAAGTTGGGGGAAAAGTAAAAGATTTGATTCATTTTCTGTGAAATAATCCAAACTAATCTGCTTGCAAGCCATTTGTAACTTCCTAAAGAAGTACAAAACTGACATCTGCATTATTTCGAACGTCTGACGGTTCACTACTGCGTAACTTAAACTGACGACAGGCAAAAGGCGACGACTGATAAATATATTCAACAATGTCTATTCACACTGGGCACTTGAAGGCATGTGATACGTTAGGTGAGAATGACAAGATCTGAAAGACAGAAATTCTAGGTTTTATCTGCTTCTACGGTATTAATTTATAGCTTGTTGTAAAATCTTTATATCTGGGATTTTTTCTGGATTTGGCTTTTTTTTCAGTATCTCCTCCAGCAAATGGCACGCAAGTTGCAAAATTTAGGGGTGTCATATTTCATCTATCTCATGTTAGATGGACAGTTACCTATGGAATGCCTTATACTAAGTTTACATAAACGTCAAGGATTTCGTACTTATTATTATTTTTTTTTTGCTTTGTTCAATTGAAAATATACCTTTTATTTTTAAATAACATGCATAATTTTTGTACACTTATGTATCTTTTTGAAAATTATATTAGAGCACATAATAAAATACCAGCAAGCAACTAATTGATCCCTCCCTCCCTCAAAATGGGCCTGATTTTATATATATATATATATATATATATATATAGTATATATATATATATATATATATATATATATATATATATATATATATATAAATCTCTCTCTCTCTATCTCTCTCAATCTCTCTCTCTCTCTCTCTCTCTCTCTCTCTCTATCTCTATCTCTCTCTTTCTCCCTCTCTCTCTCTCTCTCTCTCTATATATATATATATATATATATATATATATATATATATATCAGTATATAAATTTATCAATATATATCAAATATGTATCAATATAAATATATCGGTTGTACATTCTACAACCAAGCATTTGGTATATTGTAAAAACTTTACATTGGGTTGTAAAATTTGTTTGCCATTTGTGGTTTGCTTGTTGTTGTCTTCTTTTGGTGTTGTTGTAAAATGTATATGTGTTGTTCATTTCTATATTTTTTTTCTATATTTGTTGTAATTTTATGTTGTTTATATATTTGTTGTTGTTGTTGTTGTCATTTGTTGTCATATTTGTACTGCAGCATGGTACTTGCTGCCTGCTATGATTTCTATTGCATATGTCACGTTCTGCTTAACTTTCCGGGTCTTTTTGAAAGCTGTATCCCGAAAAAAAATCGGATTTTGAAAATAAACAAAAATTATGCCTTCTATTTATTACAGTAATAGATTATTTATAACCTTCAAAAAGCACATATTTTAAAAAAAGTCAAATAAAACCTTCTACATTTATCTAACTTATAACCATTTATGCTAGTTTTATAGTCTGTATGCATTAATTTGAATGAAGTATTTTACAAACAATAAAATTATACCTTCTGTATATAATATCGTATATGCTTTGGATTGTTTACAACCTTTTAGTAACACATTTGTTAGAAAGTGAAATGCAACCTACTACATTTATGTAATTCATAACTATTTGTTATTTTGTGTGCATCAGTTTGAATGACATATTTTACAAACAATAAAAATTAGACCTTCTGTATTTAATATTGTATACGTTTTAGACTGTTAACAACCTTCAAATAACACATATTTGTAAGAATGTCAAATGAAACCTACTACAATTATGTAATTCATAACTATTTATGCTAATTTTATAGTCATTGTACATCAATTTGAATGACATTTTACAAACAATAAAAAAGGAACTTCTAAATTTAATATTGTATATGTTTTAGATTACATACATTTGTAAGAGAGTCAAATAAAATCTACTACATTCATGTAATTCATAACCCGTTATGCTATTTTTATACTTAGTGTATATCAGTTTGAATGACATATTTTACATACAATAAAAAGAGGAACTTCTGTATTTAATATTGTATATGTTTTAGATTGCATACAACCTTACACATTTGTAAGAGAGTCAAATAAAATCTACTACATTCATGTAATTCATAACCCGTTATGCTATTTTTATACTTAGTGTACATCAGTTTGAATGACACATTCTACAAACAATAAAAAGAGAGAGAAACGTCTAAATTTAATATTGTATATGTCTTAGATTACTTACAACCTTACACATTTGTTAGAAAATCAAATAAAATTTACAACATTCATGTAATTCATAACCCGTTATGCTATTTTTATACTTAGTGTACATGTCTTTGAATGGCACATTTTACAAACAATAAAAAGAGGAAAGTCTAAATTTAATATTGTATATGTTTTAGATTGCTTACAACCTTACACATTTGCAAGAAATTCAAATAAAATCTACTACATTCATATATTTCATAATCTGATATGCTATTTTTATATTTAGTGTATATCAGTTTGAAAGACATAATTTACAAACAATAAAAAGAGGAACTTCTAAATTTAATATTGTATATGTTTTAGATTACTTACAACCTTACACATTTGTAAGAAAGTCAAATAAAATCTACTACATTCATGTAATTCATAACCCGTTATGCTATTTTTATACTTAGTGTACATCAGTTTGAATGACATATTTTACAAACAATAAAAAGAGGAACTTCTGTATTTAATATTGAATATATCGTAGATTGCTTATAACCTTCAAATAACACATTTGTAAGAAAGTCAAATAAAGCTTACTACTTAGTGTAATATTCATAACCATTTATGCTATTTTTATAGTGAGCATGCGTTAGGTTGAATGACATATTTTACAAACTGGAATAAT
Source organism: Pardosa pseudoannulata (assembly GCA_032207245.1). Taxonomy (NCBI): domain Eukaryota; kingdom Metazoa; phylum Arthropoda; class Arachnida; order Araneae; family Lycosidae; genus Pardosa; species Pardosa pseudoannulata. The sequence goes on from CM063501.1 coordinate 20,683,729, forward strand.
TCAAATAGAAGTTCCCACTGTATTAAATATTTGGTAGGGAGTTTTCAAACTTCACACTCGTGACAAGACGAGATGAAAATCGTATTTACCCTAGGTTTAATATCATCTGAGATCTTGAAGCCTACTCTTGACACATAATTGTCTTTGCACGGAGATATCATTTCAAGTTTATATTATCATGAAATGTTTGTTCTTCCCCTAGCATGGTGCACGTGATGAGAGAAATCCTGCAGCAGATAAGAAATTTTCCATTGCTTCAAAGTGTATATTTCACTCTAGAACTTTTAAACAGAAACATATAACACGCCAAAGAGATTCCAATTTTTTATAAGCTATTTAAGATAGTGTCACAATATTCCATTTTTTTCAACTTTAAAATATTTATGTGATAAAAATATCTGACAAATAGTTCTCTAAGCAATTTAGACAAGATTCCAAGCAACTGTATGGTTAGATTAAATTTTCTTCTTTATTTACAAGCACGCAAATTTAAATAAACTGTTTGTACACTTATATATAAACTAGCATATAGCCCGTCATATGACGGGAGCAGTAAAAATTTTAATTTTCCAGAAATGTAAAGTACCCTATGAGGCTGTTAAAATATGGCTTGTGTTTTGGCTGAGAATTATCTGGTACACGCTCAATAATTTATCTTCATAATCCTCTAAGTACAGTACTGTGAATGCAGTTTGGAATCACGTTGAATTTATTTAGAAAGATAATTCAAAGTTTTCTTAGCTAAGTCGAAATGATAGTTAAGTTCTTCCCATTTTTCTTGCCACAGTAATTAATGGAAGTAAAGGAATGAAATTAATATTTCCACCACTTCCTTGAGGGAGATTCGTGCTATCACTGGTGATACAATTTTCATTGAAACAAAAAATAATCAGTGATTAAATTTAAAGTTATCACATATGTACCCAATCTATTATTTAAGCCAAGAATAAAAGAAAATTATTTACGTAATATCTAAATTCAGTGATAAAACTTATGAAAATAATGCAGACGATATTTAAGTAATTTAAAATAAGGAATGATTAATTGAGATGGTTAAAGGAATGACGTCATAATGCTAGTAAAAATGTTATTTTTACGTATTTATTACTCGACAAATTGATAAATTCAATCGCGTACTCTTAAATCTTGAAAATAGGGCTTGGAATAATGGCATGAAAATCTGTAAAAGGGGAAAGGCGTGGATTTTGAATGTTGCTAACCCTAACTCATCCAAAATCCAATATGGATGCTGCTATCCATTCCAGGTCCAACCGCTTCTTAAATTCGAAGACAGACGGACATATAACTTAGGCTATTATTATATAGGAGATATTTACAACAGAATAAGTATTACACAAACTTTAGAATTGGGTTAGATAAGTCACTGTGAATTTGATGTATATTTCTAAAAAATAAATTAATAAATAATGATTAAAGATAGATTATATATTTCTAATTTAAAAATAACCATAGAATTTCAATTAAAGGGTCCTTCAAATGTCGGATATTGCACCAAAATTAAAAATTACTATTTTTCTGAAAAAATTGATTTAGGTACACTATTTATTATAAGGAGATATTTTACAAACAGCATGATCATTTACTCCACTGAGACCTGTTTTTACAAATACACATCCTTACTTTAAACTTTCAAAATAATGTTATAATTTGATATTTTTGCATATAATTAGCATGCATATAATTATTGAATTATCCTAGGTGCGTTACATTTATGTGCTTCTTATTCAAAATTTTGTAGATTCACTACTGATGTGCTTGTCATAAACCTTGTGTTATAATTAGCATGCATAGAATTTTCGAATTATCCTAGGTGCCTTATATTTATGTATTTCTTATTCGAAATTTTGTAGATTCTCTACAGATGTGTTTGTCATAAGCGTTGCATTATAATTAGCATGCATATGATTATCGAATTATCCTAGGTTCATTACATTTATGTCTTTCTTAATCAAAATTTTGTAGATTCTGTACTGATGTGTTTGTCATAAACCTTGAGTATCTTTTTTTTTAAATCGCAAATATATTTCTCGAGTTACAACGGATTTAATACCGTAAAATTACTTAAATGTGTGTTTAGATATCTTTTTCATTAAAATTATAAATTCGATTAAAAAAATCTCCTTTTAAAGTGCAGTATAATGATAACGATTTGAAGGTATAAATGAA
>CM063501.1:20688415-20703415 GCA_032207245.1 Pardosa pseudoannulata
AAAGCACAACACATTATATTTCTGGTGAGATACATAAAACCCTACAACAGGCCAGAAATTCCAGAATATTCTGCCCACACACCGTTTTAAGTAGGGATTTCTCAGGTGAAAGAACTACGAATAATCCCTAAGCACAATTGAACAAGTTATAAAAATACACTTGTTTAAAGAGAAGGGGTTTAATATTGGCTAAAAAAGTACAGACAGAGACTGAATTAATTCTATATCATGTCTGGAGGGAAAAATCAGAATTACCGAGCAAACCCCAACATAATTTATAAACAGAAGTTATTAAATTAATATTAAAATATGTAAGTAAGGGATTTTAATATTATGTATATATATAACTACCTTTTCTGCCATCATCCAACTATTAGTTTTTGTAATAATATATATAAGATATGCAAAGATATACAAAGAAATACATAAAGATATACAAAGAAAGAGAAGCGATATAGATATAAATACAGTTAGAGGGAGAGGGTGAAGTGGGGGGAGAAAAAGAGGGAGTTCTATACCTTCGAAAGGAGCAATCTTTCTTTCCCACTTTCTTCCCCCTAGGTCACTTTCCGTGATCCACTGTGTAATCCACTTTCAATATAGAAAAAAATTTAAATCAATGTTATTATTTTAAACCCAATTTATTTAACTATAATAGGAAAAGTTCCCTTACACATTCGTTACACAATTTTTTAATGCAGAGGAACAGAAAATTAAAGTTAGTAATATGCACATTATAATAACGAAATCAAATATTATAACTACAATTTTCTCTCGAATGTCAACATTCAGGCTACTAAATGATTTTATTCTTATAGTTTTCCGAATACTGTAACAGTTTTTGCAATAAATGAACACCAAAATAAGAAATTAATATACTCAAGAAAGCATGAATAAATAATTTAAAAGAACTTTGATAAATACCAACTGAAATGTTAGAAAATATAGAGCTCATCTGTAAAGTTAAGTTGTTTTAATGGACATTCTGAGATCATTATTGCTTACGCAATTGGAAAGTGACGCTTAACGATGTGTCAGGCAAAGCAATTAAGATCTCGATCGAGATAAGGAACTTTTCACTCATATCAGGGTAAGTGCATTTAGATAACCTCCGGTAAAGTTAAATGTTGATTTATTGTACAAGCGGAAAGTTTACAGCGGAGATCACACTTTGAACTGGAAGCCAACAGGAGAAGCAATATTATGGTGACAGCTCGAAAATTTATCTTAAAGAATATTTCACTTCCAGTTCTTATAATATTACATTAGATTTCGGCGCTACCAGCTGGTAACTTGTAGAAGGTCTGAGGCATCAATCAAAGTTTGTACTCTGTAAGGGTTTATACTACACGAAAGGTTTTCTATTTGAATGAGGATTAAATTTAAAAATATATTAAGAATGGGAATACTTAATATAATTCATAAAACTTAATTTAATTTATTTTATATTTAAGAAACTTTTTATTCGTATGCTTACATGTGTATTAAATAAAATAAGCTTGAAGTATTATGTAAAGACCACATGTTTATATATATATATATATATATATATATATATATATATATATATATATATATATATATATATATATATATATGTGTGTGTGTGTGTGTGTGTGTGTGTGTGTGTGTAATATTAAAATCTCTTATTTACATAGTTTAATATTAATTTAATAACTTTTGTTCATAAAGTACGTTGGGGGTTTGTGCGGTAATTCTGATTTTTACCTCCAGACACGCTATAGACTTAATTCAGCCTCTGTTTGTCTATACATAAATCCTCAATTTTCATTTCCGTTAAATTGAAAAACGATGCTTTGAGGTTCCAATATATATATTTTACTTAAAAATACCTTTATGCACCTCAGATCAAATAAGTTATTTATTAAATATTAATCTTTAATATTCTTTAATTTGAGTACTGCATCTAAGTAAATAATTTATTATCAGTAACACGGTTGTACTTAATTTATACATAAATCTCCCACATTTTTCATTTCCATTCCCTTGAAAAAAACGATGGTTCGAGGTTCCAATGTATACGTTTTATTTAAAAATTTCTTCATATACCTCAGATCAAGTAATTTATTTATTATATACGAGTCCTTAAATATTGTCCAATTTGAGTACTGCATGAATTTATACAAAAATCTCCCACATTTTTCATTTCCGTTCCCTTAAAAAACGATGGTTCGAGTTTCCAATGTATATGTTTTATTTAAAAATGATTTTATATACCTCAGATCAAATAATTTTTTTTATTAAATATGAGTCTTTAATATTTTTCAATTTGAGTACTACATCTAAGTAAATATTTATTATCAATAATACAGTTGTACTGAATTTATAAATAAATCTCCCATAATTTTCATTTCCGTTCCCTTGAAAAACGATGGTTTGAAGTTCCAATGTATACGTTTTATTAAAAAATGACTTCATGTACCTCAGATTAAATAATTTATTTATTAAATAAGAATTTTTAATATTCTTCAATTTGAATATTTCATCTAAGTGAATAATTTATTATCAATAACACATTTCTACTGTATTTATTCGTAAATCTCCCACAATTTTCATTTCCGTTTCCTTCAAAAACAATGATTTGAGTTCCGAATGTATACGTTTTATTTAAAAATAACTCCATATACCTCAGATCGAATAATTTATTTATTAAATACGAATCTTTAATATTCTTCAATTTGAATACTACATCTAAGTAAATAATTTATAACAATAACACAGTTGTACTGAATTTATACGTAAAATTCCCACATTTTTCGTTTCTGTTCTCTTGTAAAACGACGGTTTGAGGTTCCAATGTATACGTTTTATTTAAAAATGACTTCATATATCTCAGATCAAATAATTGATTTATTAAATACGAATCTTTAATATTCATCAATTTGAGTATTGCATCTAAGTAAATAAGTTATTATCAGTAACACAGTTCTACTGAATTTATACACAAATCTCCCACATTTTTCTTTCCCGTTCCCTTGAAAAACGATGAATTGAGGTTCCAATGTATACGTTTTATTTAAAAATGTCTCCATATACCTCAGATCAAATAATTTATTATATACGAGTCTTTAATATTTTTCAATTTGAGTATTGCATCTAAGTAAATAATTTATTATCAGTAACAGTGTAGTACTGAATTTATTCTTTAATATCCCACATTTTTCTTTTCCGTTCCCTTAAAAAATGATAATTCAGGTTCCAATGCATACCTTTTATTTAAAAATGTCTTCATATACCTCAGATCAAATAATTTATTTATTAAATACGAATCTTTAATATTCTTCAATTTGAGTACTGCATCTAATTAAATAATGTATTATCAGTAACAGAGTTGTACTGAATTTATACATAAATCTAACTCAATTTTCATTTCCATTAAATTGAAAACGATGGTTTGAGGTTCCAATGTATACGTTTTATTTAAAAATGACTTCATATACCTCAGATCAAATCATTTATTTATTATATACGAATATTCTTCAATTTTAGTACTGCATCTAAGTATTTTTGCTTCATGTCTTGAAACACTTCTTCTATCATAGGATATTTTCTTGCGACATAGACATATTTTCCCGCTTTCTGTCAACTAAAGAACATTTTAAAATCTTTATCTATGACTCAACATCAGAGTCGCTTGAAAGCGGCAGTCAAATAGCGTGAGGTAGAAAATGTGCTTATCATTTTGCTAGTAAAATGATTTAAAATGGACCCTAAAATGATCGAAGAGAGTCTGAGCATGGAAGCCGTAAGTCAAATGATGTGAACCAACATCTTTTTTTACGAGGCGATAAATTTTCGATAAAATAATTCAAACTTTCTAGCAACCGTCGGAACGTGTAACTTACACCTCTGCTTCCATAATAAAAAATAAAGGATTTTGATGCAGTCTGCCGATGCAAGAGAGTATTTTTTTGGTTGAAAAATTATTATATAGAAAATGATTTCGAATATTTTTTTAGTCGGCTTGTCTTGTGTCAAGAATTTTAAAAGGGTTTGCATTGTGTTATTAACAGTGTGGATTTATAATTATCGAGATTAAAAACTGATAATTTGGAACGTGTAACTTACACCTCTACTTCCATAATAAAAAATAAAGGATTTTGATGCAGTCTGCTGATGCATGAGAGTTTTTTTAATTATTATATAGAAAACGATTTCAAATATTTTTTTAGTCTGCTCGTCTTGCATCAAGAATTTTAAAAGGGTTTGAAATTTGTTATTAACAAAGTAGATTTATAATTATCGAGATTAAAAACTGATAATTTTGAACGTGTAACTTACACCTCTACTTCCATAATAAAAAATAAAGGATTTTGATGCAATCTGCCGATGGTGGAGCGTATATTTTGCTAAAAAAATATTATATAGAAAATGATTTCCAGTATTTTTTCAGTCGGCTCATCTTGCATCAATAATATTAAAAGGGTTTCCAATGTGTTATTAACAAAGTGGATTTATAATTATCGAGATTTAAAACGGATAATTTGGAACGTGTAACTTACATCTCTACTTCCATAATTAAAAATAAAGGATTTTGATGCAGTCTGCTGATGCAAGAGAATTTTTTTTAATTATTATATAGAAAACGATTTAAAATATTTTTTTTATTTGGCTCATCTTGCATCAAGAGTTTTAAAATGGTTTGCAATGTGTTATTAACAAAGTGGATTTATAATTATCGAGATTAAAAACTGATAATTTGGAATGTGTAACTTACATCTCTACTTCCATAATTAAAAATAAAGGATTTTGATGCAGTCTGCCGATGCAAGAGAGTATTTTTTTTGCTAAACATTTATTATATAGAAAATGATTTCATATATTTTTTAGTCATCTATTGTTGCATCAAGAATTTTAAAAGGGTTTCCAATGGGTTATTAAATAAGTGGATTTATAATTATCGAGATTAAAAACTGATAATTTGGAATGTGTAACTGACACCTTTTCTTCCTTAATAAAACATAAAGGATTTTGATGCTATCTGACGATGCTGGAGAGTATTTTTTGCTAAAAAATTATCATATAGAAAATAATTTCGAATATTTTTTGAGTCATCTAGTCTTGCATCAAAAATTTTAAAAGAGTTTACAATGCGTTATTATCAAAGTGGATTTATAATTACCGAGATTAAAAACTGATAATTTGGAACGTGTAACTTACATCTCTACTTCCATAATTAAAAATAAAGTATTTCGATGCAGTCTGCCGATTCAAGAGAGTATTTTGTTGGCTAAAAACATATTATACAGAAAATGAATTCCAATTTTTTTGAGTCCGCTCGTCTTGCATCAAGAATTGTAAAAGGGTTTACAATGTGTTATTAACAAAGTGGATTTATAATTAACGAGATTAAAAACTGATAATTTGGAATCTGTAACTTACACCTCTACTTCCATAATAAAAAGTAAAGGATTTTGATGCAGTCTGACGATGCTGAAGAGTATTTTTTTTTGCTAAAAAATTATTATATAGAAAATGATTTCGAATATTTTTTCAGTCGGCTCGTCTTGTATCTAGAATTTTAAAAGGCTTTGCAATATGTTATTAACAGAGTGGATTTATAATTACCGAAATTAAAAGCTGATAATTTGGAAGAGACCTATGTTTTATAAAAAAAATCTAAATAAGAGTTTCATTACTTCTTCTAATTTAAAGTGTTATTCAGAACTTAACATATATCCTCTTGATTCATTTATATAGAATATATGTTGATATATTGCAGTAATATCTATGCACTTTTTTTATATTTGGTTTACCAAGAAATTTTGTAAATACTCGCGGGAAAGCATCCTGATAATTCTAAGAATACAAATAATTCTAAATCCAGGATAAGTATGAAGTGTTGAAAATTGAGATTTTCTGCATAAAATTTATCTACAAAACGCAATGCTATCAAATATTTATGTACAAAAAAATATTCATATATTAAAGCAGATATATGTAAAAAATTAGTCCACGCTTAACTTGTATGATTTTTACAATAGAATCTTGTTTTTGTTGTTGTCTTATGCCCCTTGGTCAAACCAAGCTCGGTATGAGTAAGATGCTACTCGATTTAAAGCAAAGTGATGCGCCTTTCGTTTCAACGTACACCTAAAGGGTGAAAGTATGAATTATGCTCAAGCGGGTCCTCTTAAATTTGAAGGACGGACCAAGCAGAAAACCCATAGGCTTGGATTGCCTCTCCCAGAGGTTTTGGATGAGAATTAACCCTCTGACTGCTGAATTTGTAAACCGAGATCTCTTTAAAAATTGCGTATTATTTTTGCATAGTTTAAGTATGTATATATATATATATATATATATATATATATATATATATATATATATATATATATATATCTATATATATATATATATATTTATATATATATATATATATATATATATATATATATATATATATATATATATATATCTGTGTGTGTATGTGTATGTATATATGTATATGTATATGTATATATATATATATATATATGTATATATATGTATATATATGTATATGTATATATATATATATGTATATATATGCATATATGTATATATATGTATATATATGTATATGTATATATATATATATATATATATATATATTTATATACATATATATATATATATATATATATATATATATATATATATATATATATATATATATATATATATATATATATATATATATATATATATATATATATATATTGGAGAATTGAAATACTAATTCTTTTCTAGAATAGATTTTTTATATTGACTTTTATCATGAGAAAATAAGCTTTCAGAAAAATTAATTTCAGATGTTATCACATAAAACATTTATTGTATAATAAATTTCAACTTTAACATAGTTAGTTTCTATTTATAACATACTATCTATCATTCTGTTATCTAATATAACTATAATAGTTCTAGTCATATAATTCTATTTACCTAATTAAATGTCTAATACTGTGTATAATTTATTCCACTGGTTAAACAGTGAAAAGGCGGAATGTGCTTCTTAATAAAGGAAGAAAAACACATGCCCGCGAAAATCGCGGGATGAGCAAATTTTGCTACATTTGGATTGCCCGTGGAAATCGCGGGATGAGCAGTCAGAGGGTTAAGAGAACATTGTGACTACAAATCTATTTTACTCCCCCCAGTCACCTTTTGCGAACACCGCGGATCTTAGGCCGGCCCGGGTTCCGAACTCGCGACCTTTCATCGATAAAATCATTAATAGTTAGCATTGTTTAGGCAACATTGTTTCACATTTCTTTTATTTTTACCAAGTAAATTTCAAAAATACTAGAGAAAGCATTTGAAAGTGCTAAGAAGAATACAAGAGATCTTAACCCCTTCCGGTATGATTTAATATATGATTTAAAACTGTGCATGAAATAACCATTTAATTTTTATTTAAAAAACTTGTTTCATTTTACAATTCTTACATATTTTTAATTAAAATCCACTTTTTACATAGTGTTAAATAATATCAGAAACAGGAAAATTAAGAAAATACCAAAGCAAAACATTAATAAGGTATACAGATAATAGTCTTCAAGCTAGTGGTACTTTTCAAAACAAAGTGCAAAGGAATTCTTAATTGTTTACACCACCAAGTAGTCTCACTTTTAATTTGACTCTTGTAACACACACGGCATTTCTTAGTATGTTTTCTGTTATTCTGACTCATTAATTTGGCAATGAGTTGTACCAAAAAATTTTAAGTAAACAATATGCAATAGTGACTTGTGATTTTCACAAGTGATAAAAATGTTGCGAAATTCAATACACTAGAAATTTTAAACTAAATTAATTATCATATTTAACAGTAACTTTAATCGCATGACGAGTGTAGCTCGTCATTGTGCGGTATGGAATGAAAAACTAATGACGAGCTAGACTCGTCATTTTACTGGAAGGGGTTAATAATAAGGACCAACTATTAGGACCAATTTCAGATATCCTTGATAAAAATGCATCTTTGCAAATGCAAATCAAACCGTAATGCTATCAAATTTTTATATACACAAAAATATTCAAAGAAGATTGATCTACTTTATTCATTTGGAATAAAACATATCTTATAATTCTGAATTATTTGCAATATATGTGAACATAATCTCGCATGAATAAGCCTCACTCTAATATTTGTCCAGCTCTTGCTTCATAAAACCGTTCTGCCAAACATACATGACTGACTTTAAAAGGAGGATTCAGAACATTCTATGATTTCCAAAATATTAAATTGAGACGATGAACATTCGTATGTTCATTACAGCTATTTCAACTCTCGAAAGAGGAAATCAAAGAGCACATGACAGAAAATACTCGCCATTTTGGCGGTACAAATGACTCAAAATGGAAGATAAAGTGACAGACAAGAGTTTGATCGCAGAAACCATAAATGAAGTTAATGCGAATCAACTTCTTTCTTTATGGCATAATAAATTTGAGATATAAAGTAATTTCTGTCTATCTGCTGTCTGTAGTTGTTCAAAGTTGTAATTTTAAAATAAATCTAACTTTATCTGTAATGAAAGCTTTTGATATCGAGGAATAGCATCAGTTATGTTAAAATTAATCAGGTTTGCATGTTTAAGATTTATCATACCTTGAAACTAAAATTTAGAGCTGATAGATTAAAATGACTTAAATGAGGAAATTTTAAGAACATTAAATTTTACAACATAGATTCATATTTGGTTGTTTCTTATAAGTTGAATACAATATAGAAAAATATATGATTTCTCAAACGGATTCAATATTTAAGACTGTATGTACTTAAAAAACTTATTTAATGAAATTTTCTTTTTTTTTATATATAAACATCCTTTGCTGACGACTTTAAAATGTTAAAAAATATATCTCCATTAACAAAATTAATTTATTAAGAAATTTATAAATGGTGTGTAGCATTTGGTTCAACAATAGAACTTCATCAAATTAAAAAAATAAACGTTGATTTATTCTATGATATTTTAGACTATTTATATTACATTGCTTGTTGCTATCCAAAAGTTACTACTTTTTGGAGTAATTAAACTTTGAAAACAGTTTTTAGGGATATTCTTTTAGTGTTCTTTAGTGTGTTCTTTTTTTACATAGATTCCAAAGAGGAGAGATAACTGGTTGGGTTATATTTTCTTTATTTATTCTCTTCAAATTTCATGACGTTTTCTCCTGTAAAATCGCTTGCTGGACTTTTCAGTGAAATTGAGAATTGTACAATATCATCATGGTGAAATCCCATCTGTCCTAATACCATTTGTCCTTACCTAAATTTACCTTACCTAAATTAAATAGATCACCATTTTCTTCACTACATCACGGGATCATAAATTCATATTCACTGAATGGAAAATAACTGATTAAGTACGGTGTATCAAAGAGAATTTTTGCTTTCCAGACTTTTTAACCGCTTAGAATTGGCTTCATGAAGCTGGCACTGCTCGTTTCAGCCTTCGTGCAGAAGAGAAAAAGAACATTACGCTCAAAATCAGCCAACTTAAATTGTCTTTAGAAACCATCGAGGTGAAAGAAATAATTCTCCAAGTTAATCAAACCTGCTCACTTCTTGAATTTTTCAATTCTGTTGGCAACTACAGAATATAATGTGAGTATTTTTGTAGTTCAAAACCTGGTAAACAGCCTGTTTAATTCCATCTAAGCCTCTTTACTATTTTAAGTAATTTTTTTTAATTTAAAGTTGGAATTAATTATTATCTTTAAAATTCTAACGAACACTCTTTCTTTCGTGTTTGCTTCTGATCGATAAAGAAACATCTAGTAGAGAAACTTTCAATATAGTCTAACTTAGTTTAAGAGATCACATATTAGGCCTAATTTTATGTGTTAGATCTTGAAATAAGACGTTAAGTTTGCTAAAATTTAGAATTATTTGATATTTATTTTTTAATTGAAATGGGAAGACGTTATTGAGGTGATAAAGCTCTTTACAAGTCATATATTAATTAAATACATTAAAATCAAGACATATTCTTTGGAAATGTGTATTCCCTGTTGGCCTGCATAATTACCTATTTCTTTATGTCATATTCAATACTCTTTCAAGTTATAGCAATACTAAAATAATTTAAAACGTTTTGAAAATTGTTCATATCACATTCCAAAATTTAAATTATTCAAACATTTAAAATGTGCGTCAGTTTAATATGAAGTGTCTCAAAATTATCATGCTCCTAGAATGCAATTACACATGTTCAAACACAAAGCTTGAATAATACAATTTCACAAACTTTATATTAATTCTCACTGCTATATGCTATATTGCATTATTGATTGTACCTGCGAGATGATTCCCACATATATTTTACCCAAATATTAAACATGAACGTGGGCGTTTGTCTTTGTTTAAAATTCGTGTAAAAAATGAAAGCCTTGTTATTACTAAGCTGCATTGATTGTCTTTAGTTATTTAACAAAACTACACTAACTTGTCAACAGAGCAAATGTTTCTGCCATATTCATCAGACTCGTTCTGAAATATAAATGAGATGTTGATAATTTTGAAATTTCTACTAAAAAAACTTTTTGTTTTAAACCTTGTGCATTTTTTTATATTTTTTTTTTGTTTTCCTTGAATGTATCTTCATAAAAAGTAGTGCCATAGCATTTATTTTAAAAACCATCAAGAATAACTAAGAAATGTATAAAAAATGTGTTTCCTGAGTATTTAGCAGTTTTATGAACAAATTAAAAATAAAACGCAAAATTCAGATTTAGAAATTTCAAGGGGACAATGAATATTCCAAAGGAATTTATTTTATGTTTTACGAATATGTTTTAAAATTTAAAACACTATTATTAATAGGTTTAATACTCTCTCTTAGATTAATTTTTTCGTTAAATCTTAATTTAAGTGTTAAAAAATAATTTGCAATACATTTTCAATCTTTCATCTTCAAAAAGCCTCAAATAGGACATCAAATTTGATTCAGTACTTGATAACAGTTTTTAGCACCTGATAGAAATATCGATGCCTCGCGTTTGTAGATGAAGTTAATGCAGATATTCTTCATTTCACGTGATACTTCCTTCAATGTTTTCCTGAAATCAAGCAAATTAATATTAATTATTGTTATTTACTACATTTTGTACATTAGGATCCATTAATATGCTGAATACTTTTAAGTAGGTATCTAGATTATTTCTTAACACTTCACGTCAGGGCAACGTATTTTTACGTTTTTTGCAGTCTGTCACTGGAGAGCAGGTCACGTAAAAATACGTATTTAGTAGATTTGTGGTGGATACCCGCTAACCACCACAAATCTACTAAATACGCATAATTATATGTATTTGGGACTTTAAACGCGTGTTATTTGTGTCGCTATGCAATACTTTGCATTTTTTTTTCCCACAAGTTATGATTGTCGAGTTACTCGGTCTTCTGTTGCGTTATTTCGTGTTCAATGGAATTTCTAGCTCCTGAACATACAAGACGTGTTTTGTCAATTGGAAGCTTGGTTTTTTATTGTTGAATACAAAATTGGTAAGCCGAACGATGGCCGATTGGTTAGGGTGCTGGCCTTTGGTACCGGAGTTCGTGGGTTCGAATCCCACTGTGGCATGGATATTCGTAGCCGTTCGGAATCGGCTTTAAGCTGTAGGTCCCGGTCTCATTAGCCCTCGTGTTGCAAAAAGTAGACCGTAGCACTCCAAATCAAACCAAACTAAACCAAAATTGATAAAATGAGCCGTTGTGACAAAGGTAGTGATGAAGTAATATGCGCTGACAGATTATCGGACTTTAATTTTAAAAATCGTTTATTTTTGTGATTTCGTAAAAATTTTGTTTTTTTTTTCGTTAAATAATCATACAGTATATATTAAAGTGTAAAATAAAGAAAGTTTCGTTCATAAAAACAAAGAATTTTTCAACTTACTGCGAACTTTAACGCAGTTCAGGAAAAAACGCCCGCTGCACGCGTAAGTTAGAGGTGAAAGATACCCGCATGCCAAGTGTTAATAATTATTGCAACTTTACCATTTCCTTACATACGCCTTTGTCAATAGTAAAATTCATTTGTAATGCAATATAAGATTGTGCTTATGTTCCCCAGAATCACGAATAAAATCTGAAACATAAATATACATTTTTCAAAAGAAGTCTTTGTCTGCCGAGAATGGAAGAAAACGCATTTCATTTCAGTCCTATATAATTTTTTTCTATGAGCGAAAAAATAGAAAATATTGTGAAATTGCACACAGAAACACAACCATGTTCTTCAAGATTATCAATCCTGTGCTGAAATATCTTTTTTGATGCTTAGAGAGAAAACAAAATGTTTCGAAACGCAGCTAATACGGACTGATGCAAATTTCGAAACAAAACAAAAAAGAATCCTTATAGCGACATTCGTAATGAAAAATTTTCAGGAAAAGCTAAATAAGCCTCGCTGAAATTTTAGATTCAGCTGGAAGTTTATAACTAACAGTTTCTATTTTTGTGATTTTCCCCGTTTTGCAATTTAAACAAAACTTTAATATTCCAGAAATCTGTTAATGACATTTTTCATAAACGAGAATAAACCATATTTCAGCTTTCCTGTGCTCTCCTTATTATTTTATAAAACTTCTAACTTTTTTTTTTTTGCAAGGATGAACTATTTAATTCTTTCCAAAAAAGTTTAACATTTTCCGGAAGTTAAAAAAAAAGAATTAAAATTTACATTCAGACAAGCTTTGTTACTTTTTTTTTCAGAAATAGGAAATAGAATAAACAAAGCAAATCTCAAACTTAAACTCGAAACTTTGAGCAATCATATGTATTTTTCTTTCTAAATTTAGTTAAGAAGCATTTTCTCCAACATTGTTAAAATGGGTTTTTGCGAAACAAACAACTTATTTAAAATTCAGCTATACATATACACATTGTTTTCCTTTTGATTTGGTTTTTTTGAAGTTGTATTACATAAGATATAGAAATATCTGTCTGGAGTTTTGTTATGCATTCTTAAATTGTACGTACAAAAATACATGAATACAAAGGGATATAGGATAGCTTTTTTGCATGATTACTTTTAAATAATATGTATTTTTATTTATTTAAATATCTGTAGTTTTTCATAAATGTATCGTCTGAGAAATATTTCAAATTATTTAGTTTAACTTTCTCGCTCACTTACTATATGATTAAAATCTATGAAAAAATATTTTAGGAATTGTTATAGTTAAAAGTTTTTCTATATTATGTAGAATATATAATCATCTTGATCGTAAAAATTCAGCTGAAGCTGCCAAGGAATTAAACAATTGAAGATAATAAAATTTTAATAAAATTTTAACTATAAAATCATTTTAACAATGTTTACATTTATTTTCAACAGTCTATTAAACTAGCATATTATTTCTAACAGATTTTTTTTAATTTGGCAATATATATATATATATATATATATATATATATATATATTATATAATATATATTCAAGAAATAATAGCAATGAGCATTTAAATGATTTTATAGTAGTACTTATGTAATTAATGACCCTATTAGTCTTTCTAAAAAACACATAACTTATTCCATTTTAATTGCTAATATAATAATTATATACATAATTTGATCATTATTTATATGTAAATTGCTTTATGTTAACTTTTTTTCCTCCTTTTATAATAGAAAAATAAATCATTAAATTTAAAATAACAGTTATTATTTTTTACATGTAAATATCATTAAAGTCATCAAATGACAATGTTGCATTTTTAGTTAATAATTATTCAATTGGCTGTTTTTCCTTACATTTATTCATTCATGATTAATATTAATATCAAATCATTATGAAATGTAAAAATTATTTATTAGGATAATGTAAACAAATACTAACAAAATTATGTTGGAATATTCAAAATTTTAAAAGTTTTTTTTTGGGTAAAGTTTAAGCTGAAGCTACAAAGGTATATTTGGAATAATATATATAAATACACTGCATTTAGCATACACTGCATATAAATTTTATGTGAATATTTTGCAGTATAATAAAAGTGGTATTTAAAAAACAATTATATTAATAAAGATACAAACGTTAACACACATTGTTTTGTGTTTTTATCTATTTCTTTAACATTTTAACTTATTATTTATTTTTAGTAATGGTATTTCATAATATTTCAGAATTCAGATTGATTTGAAAAAGAAATTCGTTGAGATTTTAAGGTAAAACTAATTTAGTTTCAAGTAATTTAGAGTCAAGTATGCTTACCATTGCATATTAAGTTCTATTAAAAAGTAAGAAACTTAAATTTTTTCCATTTTATACTGTTAAAACATTCCAAATACTAAAATACTAATAGTTTAACTTTCTCGCTCACTTACTATATGATGAAATTCAAAGAAAAAATATTTATAGTTAAAAGTTATTCTAGATTATGTAGAATATATAATCATCTTGATTATACCAATCTCGAAAGAAGTTCAGATAAATGGAAAGCTGAAGCTACAAATGCATGTTTAGAACAATATAAATAAATACATTGCATGTAGATAAATTTTGTGTTAATATTTTGCAATGCAATAAAGGTAGTATTAAAAAATTCTATTGTAAACATACAAATGTTAACACATATTATGTTGTTTTCTATGTATTTCTTTGACCTTTTAAAGGGTCATGCATTTCTAGTAATGGTATTTCAATATTTTTTGGAGTTGAGATTGATTTAAAAAAATTCGTTGAGATTTTTAGGTAAAACTAATTTAGTTTTAAACTCTATTTTTATTTGGAGTCAAGTATGCTTACCATAGCTTATTCCTTTTGATTTGCTTTTTGAAGTTTTAACGCGCAAGATATAGAAACAAATTTGTCTGGAATTTTGTTATGCATTTTTAAATTGAACGTACAAAAATACATGAATACAAAAGGATATAGGATAGCTTTTTTGAATGCTTACTTTTATATAATACGCATCTTTATTTATTTAAATATTTACACTTTTTCATAAATGTATCGTCTAAGAAATATTTCAAATTATTTA
>CM063501.1:20705915-20730915 GCA_032207245.1 Pardosa pseudoannulata
TTAAAATTTACTTATTCTGAGTTTATTAACATCAAATCATTAAGATTTTAAGTTTAGAATATTCTCTAACATTATTCATGAAAAGTGATCTCTTGTAAAAAAAACGCTACCTTAGGGATTTAGTAATTGATAAGTAATGGAAATTTGTATTAGCAAATTTATATGGATTTTTAAAGTGGTTATATTCAAAGACGAAATGCAGTTTTAATGTTTATGGAGTTTTAAGTAATAGCAATTCAGGATTAAAAATTTACATGACTATCAAAAGATAACTGTGTAAATTACGGCTTTGATTATTTTGCTTAAACATTTACCAATGCTGCGTAATGGATTAAAATTTGTAACACTTTAAATGTTTAAAGATTTGCAAACAAGTAACTCCTAATTACATAATTGTAGAGAAAAAGAAGCAAGTAAGATTACATAATTCAACACAAAATTTGGAAATGTTCTTTTAGTATTTTATTGTCCTGAAATATACAAGTTAAACATATGCGTTATGAGAAAATTACATTTTCAAACTTTAACCGCTTAACGTGCCAGCTCGAGTTAACTCGAGGGTGCTAATAGGTCCAAACTATGGACACTCGAGATAATTCGAGCGGCGTTGTACTTTATGTTGCTATAATTTTTCACACTGGATTGCAATCTAGAATTGAAAATAACAATGTGAAAGGAAAAAAAATTATATTTATCATTTACATGGGAATGTAAGCTATAGCACTTACTTATTCAAGTATAAAATAAATTTTTTTTTACTTTATTTTTTCCTCGTGTTTTTTACATTAAAAAATTGATTTTTTTGGGCTTGCTTTAAAAAAAACTGTGCATTAAGGGATTAATGATTATTGTACTTCACTGAAACTATTCTTTCAGTCATACTTCTTTATTTAAAAATTTAAAAATCATTTTTGCAGTTATGTACTTGATATCGTAATAATGACTTAAAAATATTACAAGTGTATTACATTTAGTATTTTATTGTCCTTAAATGTACAAGTTATACATACGCTTTATGGGAAATTAACAATTTGAAACTTTAATGATTATTTTACTTCACTGAAACTATTCTTTCAGTCATACTTCTTTATTTAAAAATTTAAAAATCATTTTTGC
The DNA here is from genome assembly GCA_032207245.1 of Pardosa pseudoannulata. Taxonomy (NCBI): domain Eukaryota; kingdom Metazoa; phylum Arthropoda; class Arachnida; order Araneae; family Lycosidae; genus Pardosa; species Pardosa pseudoannulata. The sequence goes on from CM063501.1 coordinate 20,707,032, forward strand.
AGTTGTGTACTTGAAATCGTATTAATGACTTAAAAATATTACAAGTGTATTACATTTAGCATTTTATTGTCATCAAATATACAATTCAAGCCTACGGTTTATCAGAAAATTACCCTTTGAAACTTGAATGATTATTTTACTTCACTGAAACGCTTCTTTTATTCGTACTTCTTTATTTAAAAATTTAAAAATCATTTTTGCATTTATGTACTTGATATCGTATTAATGACTTTAAAATATTGCAAGTGTATTACATTTAGTATTTTATTGTCCTGCAATATACAAGTTAAACATAAGCTTTATGAGAAAATTACATTTTGAAACTTGAATGATTGTTTTACTTCTCTCAAACTCTTCTTTTAATCGTACTTCTTTATTTAAAAATTAAAAAAATATTTTTCGAGTTATGTACTTGAAATTGCATTAAAGACTTAAAAATATTACAGGTGTGTTAAATTTTCCTTGGTCTTTCTCAACTTTTCGGACATTGGCTAGGGAAGTATTTTTATTGGAAAACTGGGTATGGTCTATTAATACCTACTGCGTGTTTTTAAATGTACTTTATTCAAAGTCACCATCTATTTTTTGCTCTTAACCTCTAAAAACGATCAATTTAATGTTCTTTTGAAGAAAATAATCTAAAAAAAATTTTTTTGAATATTCAAAATTGCATTTTTACATTCAATTTTTTTAATCTTAATTTGTTTAAAGCTGTTGAAAATTACATCTACTTATTTCTAATTTGTAAATAGCCACTTATTACTTGTAGATAAAAAATAATTTTTTTGGTATTTCATTTCACTCTATAAATTATTGGAAAATAGACTGTAAGCGGCTTTCAAGCAATAGTCAAGTACAAAACGTAAAAATCTAGTAAAACTTGTCTTCTTTGTAAAGCTGCAGCCTTCTATGAATAATTTCTAGTATTTAGCTAGTTTATACAATCTTCGTTTTAAACTGTGCAGCATATTGATTACAATCTTTCTATACGCCTTTTTTTAAAAATAAAATCCTGGAGATGCTAGTTTAGAGACACTATGAAATACTCAGTGAAGTATTGTTTTAAAAAAATACATCCGAGAGCGAATAAGATGCTTCAACTGAAAGCGAAGTATTTGGAATAAGAAATTCTGTTGATTTCCAGATTTGCATACCTACCCCGAGAGAAGAATAATTTTCACTGCTTGTCTTCAGTAATCAATATCTCCCCACCCGACCCCCTCCCCCTTCGAATGAACAACTGCATTCCAGACCTCATATACCCACGCCTATACCAAAAGGGTAAGGAATTTTTCTCTCTACCAAATCTCAGACTTGCAAACAAATATCTCCAGATTCCACTGCCTCCGAGGGTTTGTCATTTCCCACTTAAGTTAAGGCGCGACTTATTGAGACTTAATATCGCCGGGACGTCCATCAAATCCGAACCCCATCGCAAGCGGAAAAGATTCCCCCTCTTGTTTATAGAGCAATGGGGGGATGTATTTTTTTTCAGGGGGCTGGATTAAAAAAATAAAGGGGGCGGGAGTCGCAGATATTGGACTAATAACATATGGAACGCTTTTGTAAATAAAGGCTTGGAAGAAATTTTCATTTTCCGCGAGTTTCAGATGTCTTGAGCAGAGAGGATTAAATTTGGTGGAAATTGGTTTCTGGAGTAGCTCGATTTTGTTTATGGCATGTAGAGGAAGAATATGAGAATTATTTCTTCTTAATAAACTGTTGACGGCAGGGAAATGGAAGTTTATGGAAGAGATTGTTGGGAAAAAATCCCTGGTGCAAAATGAAACTTTCACATGTGATAATCCAAATCTTAATGACGTCATTTTTTCTAAAGAAAGGGCACATTTTGAACACAGATGCTTCCAGAAATCAAATGAGTTAATTTTTCTGTGTTCAAGAGTTTCCATATGATATCAGTTGTAGATTTGAAATAGTTTGAAAACTAAAATAAAGCAGAAACTATAGTTTTATGTTAAATTTAGACTGGAATACTGAATTTATTAGACAAGTTATTGGATTACATTAACTTATTTATACTGTGGTTTAGTACAAAAGGCATTAAAATAAATCTGCAATAATTGTTTAGATATCAAAATAATTACAATAATTAGCAAATGAATAAATTTTTACCAAAGCAATCAAACACAATGAATAGAAAATAAAAAGCAATCAAAGAGTATTTACAATACTTATTCATCTAAAAACTCATAAATTACTCATAAATAAATACATCTTTAGATGTCATTGTGACTTTTAAATCCATACTATCAACTCAGCTCATGCTTGTATAAAGCTGTAGGTACACGCTATAGTTTCGTAGTAAGGCGATTTCTTGCAAAGCCGCGAACTACTATAATGCCCTTCCCATTTATTTTCATGTTTACAACAGCCAATAGATAAACAATAAACTGACCTTCCGTTTGAAACTAAAGCCAGGATTGTCATAATTTGAGAATTTGCCCTACTGCGTGAAATAGATACATATTAGATACATATTAGATTTTTATTTAAATACTGATGAATATATTGATTACTTTATTTCAAATGGCAAGAATTTATTTCAAATGAAAATGAACTATTTTTCCTCTATTCTGTGGATTATTACACAAACATTTCCTTTGCTCCTTGTACACTACACAGGATTAATCCAATGAACATGTTTTGGGAGAAGATTTTTTCATGGATATAGAGTTCATGTTCATGTTACACGTAAGGAAAAAATAAAGATAGCAGTTGTAGAGTCGCGACACAGGTCCGAGGTTCGATCCCCGGGCTGAGCAAGGTGGACTCAGCCTTCCATACCTTCAGTGGGTCGATGAACTGAGGACAAAATTGCTTGGGAACTAAAACTAGGGGTTTCACGTAAGATTGACCACCTAACCGGAACATATGCTTCGCACCCCAGTGCCTTTGGTCACGTAAATGGAGATTGGCACAGTAGGCCATGCCCTCCAAGGGGCTGTTCCGCAAAGGAGTTTAGTTTTTGTATTGTCGATATAATTTAAAACCTAAAACAAAACAGAGACTATCGTTTTATGTTAAATTTAGACTAGATTACTGATCTTATTACAAATTATTAGATTATGTTAATTTATTTATGCTGCAATTTAGTAAAAAAGTCATTGAAAAATATTTGCAATAACAGATTAGAACTTAAAATAATTACAATTATAAACAGATGGATAAATTCTTACTAGATAAAATGCAATCAAAGAACATTTTCAATAATTATTCATATATAAACTTATTAAATTCAGATTGACTCCCTGTTACCTGTTGCTAAGTGAACTTGAATCCCTTATCAAATTATAATGTCAATATGACTGCAAAGTACATTTTTTGCAGAAGTTCGTTGTTTCCGGAATAATCTTACTCATCATCTGAACACATTCCATTTCAATGGATGTCTGTGATCCATCTCATTTTAATCTGTTTGGTTTCTTAAAAGATGTTGTCTTTTATGCTTATATTTGCGCTCATCGTCTTTCTGTCTACACATTTTTTACTTCTATTTATTGTCTGCTTCCTTTTATCCATTGAATTCCGTTATTCACTCTGCTCTTAACCTTCTTGCTAGACTTTTTTTTTGCTTTGTTTAACTCAATATATCCCTAGATGTTTTCATGACATTAAACTCCAGACAACTCAACTCTGCTCTTGCTTGTATGACCTAGTTTTTCAAAATGGATATATATATTAGTAATATATATTAGTATTAGGCGGTGATTATATATAAAATATTTTCTTTTAAACGGCAGGAATTTATTTCCAGTGGATATGCATTATTTTCTCTTAATCTGTGGATTACTGTTTCAATATTTTCTTTGTCCCTGGTACATTACAAAGGGTTAAACCAATCCCGCATGTTTGTGGTGAAGGGGTTTCCATGGGTAGAGCTCATGCTCATGTTACACGAAACAAATCTTCGAACCTCCATTCTTACAAAATTATTTCAATTATTTTTATTCTGAATTTATATAGGAATTATATTACAAAAGAAATACACTATATTGTTGTTTCATTCACTTCGGCTTGTTTTTTTCTGCCAAGGATGAGATAAACATAATTAATTTTCTTTTCTGCATGCATTGGTATCTAGTGAAATCACCTTCATGTATCTTGAACTTCTGCTTCTGCGCATGTTTGGGGTGAAGTGTTTTCCATGAGTAGAGATTATGCTCATGATGCATTAAGAAGAATCCCAAAACAAATCTTCGAACCTCCATTCCTACAAAATTATTTCATTTATTTTTATTCTGAATTTATATAGGAACTATATTACAGAAGAAATACACTATATTGTTCTTTCCTTCACTTCAGCTTGTTTTTTTCTGCCAAGGATGAGGTAAACATAATTAATTTCCTTTTCTGCATGCATTGGTATCTAGTGACATCACCTTCATGTACCTTGAACTTCTGCTTCTGCATATGTTTGGGGTTAAGGGTTTTCCATGGGTAGACCTCATGCTCATGATACACGAAGAAGAAACCGAAAACAAATCTTCGAACCTCCATTCCTACAAAAAGTTTTCAATTATTTTTATTCTGAATTTATATAGGAACTATATTACAAAAGAAATACACTATATTGTTCTTTTATTCATTTCAGCTTGTTTTTTTCTGCCAAGGATGAGGTAAACATAATTAATATCCTTTTCCTCATGCATTGGTATCTAAAGAAATCACCTTCATGTATCTTGAACTTCTGCTTCTGCTTCTGCGCATGTCTAGTGTGAAGGGTTTTCCATGGGTAGAGCTCATGCTCATGATACATGAAGAAGAAACCCAAAACAAATCTTCAGACCTCCATTTTTACAAAATTATTTCAATTATATTTATTCTGAATTTATATAGGAACTACATTACAAAAGAAATACTTTATATTGTTGTTCTTTCATTCACTCCAGCTTGTTTTTTTCTGCCACGGATTAGATAAACATAATTAATTTCCTTTTCCTCATACATTGGTATCTAGTGAAATCACCTTCATGTATCTTAAACTTCTGCTTCTGCTTCTGCGCATGTCTGGGGTGAAGGGTTTTCCATGGGTAGGGCTCATGTTCATGATACATGAAGAAGAAACCCAAAACAAATCTTCGAACCTCCATTCCTACAAAAAGTTTTCAATTATTTTTATTCTGATTTTATATAGGAACCATATTACAGAAGAAATACACTATATTGTTCTTTCATTCACTTCATTTTTTTTTAAACCTAGCATGAGGTAAACATAAATATTTTTCTTTTCCGCATGCATTGGTATCTAGTACAGTCACCTTCATGTATTTTTAACGTATGTTTCTGAAAGAAACAATAACATTTTGTCAATGCTTTAGAAGTAATACTCTAAAGCTACGATATGAAAATGTATTAAAAAATTAAATGAAATATGTCCCACGCACTCATATTAACAATGATAACAATAAATTGATACTCGGTACCAATTTCATTGTTAACTTAAATTCATTTATTTAATAAATGTATGAACCTCTATTTAACCTCAACAACACTTTAAGACAGAAAATTAATGTAACTCATATTGATTCTAACAAAAATTTAATTTTTTTCTCTAAATAACTTGCTAAAATATTGAAAAAATAATGATATTCTATGTAAAACTTTTGAACTTTTGTTTAATTTAAATAAAGACTAACTTTGGAATTGCACAATAGATAGATGGTTTTAGATGTTAACTGGTTGTTAATCAAGGTATTCATGTGGATTTTGTTGTGTAATTTCTCTCTCTCATATATAATATATATTATATATATATATATAATATATATATATATATAAAATATAATATTAAAGATAATAATATATATATATATATATAATGTAATTTATATACATATAAATACATAAATTATACTTTATACATATATATGTACATATATATAATTATATATATACATATATAGATATTAATATATATAAAATATATATATACATATATATGTATATGTTATATATATGTTATATATATATATATTATAACATATTTATGTTATATATGTATGTATGTATATATATACATATATATATACATATATTATATATACATATATTATACATATATATATAATATACAATATATACATATATTTATATATATATATAAAAATATAAATATATATATATACAGAAATATGTAATGTATATATGTATATATATCATATATATATATATATATAATACATTATATATTCATATATAAATATAAATATTTATATATACATAATATATATACATATATATTAATATATATATAAATATATATATATATATAATATATATATATATATAAATATATTTTATACATAGATATATTACATATATATACATATATATAATATACATATATATATACATTTATATATAATATATATTATATAATATATATAACAATTATATACCTATATAAATACATATATATATATACACATATTTATATACATATAATATATATTACATATATATATATACATATAAATATTTCATAAATATAATATAAATAATATATATATTATATATATAAATATATAATATATATATATATTATATATTATATATATATGATATATATATAAATTATATTATATATATACATATACATATATATATACAATAATATACATATAGATCATATATAAATATATACATATATATATACAATATATATATATATAACAATATATATATATATAATATTTATAATATAATATATATAATATAAAAGATATAATATATATATATATATATATATATATATATATATATATATATATATATATATATATACACCTGCAAATACTGTTATCTTCAGATAACTTAATAACGTTGTATACAACTATCTCTTTGAAACTGTGAGATAATTTAAATACCAGGTAACAATTGCTCTTTTTGTAGCTAGCTCGAGATTGATTCGGCTGTTTTAGATTTACGCGACTGGCAACATAGAAAGAAATTGAGTTGAAAAACAAAGTGGAGCGGAGGTTGTCGCCGACGATGTCTAATACATTCTTGTTGAAGAATAAAAGCTACTTTAGAATCGAAATTGACCCCATCTTCTGTTTAATACTTCTCAATGTTTATATCTGTGAGTACATCAACAATTGAATAAACTCTACAAAAGCTCTCACAAAGACTATGCATTTAGAGAATACAACACCTTTCATCAGTGACAAAAAAAATTAGGAGCAGATTAAGTAAGGCTATTACATGCTTTTATTGATTTAAACAAATTAAACCAACACTAATAAGAAGTATTATTCTTCAGAAAACAATAATTAAATCTGCTGTTCTTTATGCGAATACGAGAGACTTAAATCTGTAAGTTATTTCCATTTAAATTAGCCGAACGAAGGCCGAATGGTTAGGGTGCTGGCCTTCGGAACCGGAGGTGATGGGTTCGAATGCTACGGTGGCATGGATGTTCGGAATCGGCTTTAAGCAGAAGATTCCTGTCTCATTAGCCCTCAAGTTGCAAAAAGTAGACCATAGAGCTCCAAACTAAACCCTCTTAAATTAAGTTTAACGTAAATAAAAATAAATTGCATCCCTGTTTTCGAGAATGACCTGTTGAGTTTTATCCCTTCAAAAACCAAAAGTTTAACGTTTTGTATCTCCGACAATTGTGTAAACAAACTACGAATTTCAATGTGAATTTCAGCATGTGAAACAACGTCACAGTTAATAAAGTTTTTGATCTGAAATGATGTCATTATCACAAAGTAATTGTTTTCATAGCAAAGGACTTTTCAGAAATAGGGCGTTTAGAATTTGACGATTATCGGCAAGAATTTTGCATGTCCTAAACAAATATAGAACAAATAACATGATTTTTCTCATTTTTATGATAAATGCATAATGTTTAAATTTAATTATTTCTGTTTTCAATATTCTATGTTACATAGTACGACACTTCTAACTTAAATATCTTTAAATTTTCTTTTCCATAAATTTACTTTAACTATGCAATAATCAAAGTTGATTATTAAACTTTTGATTATATAAATTTTCTTAATGCATCGTTTTACAACAATCCCTTGAATGGTGTATAAATAGTGTTTTACTGTATAATAAATAATGATTAGAAGATATTACTAGTCTTAGATAACTAAGTACCAATGCTTACTAACACAGGATAAATGAAAGTCGTTAGAATTCCATATTCAAATAAATTATCTTCACTATACATTAGGAGTCAACTAGATATCATCATTCATCTGTGTTGCATAGTTGGGATTCCATGCTTTTTCTGGACTATTACATTTGTGGCGTCTTTAATATGTCAGATAAACATTGAGCAAAAACACCCAATATCATAGAAGAGACATTAAAGGTAAGGGAGACGAAATATTCCAGAGCATTACAGTTCTGTTTAGACACAAAAATTAACCCTTTTTATCTGAACAATTCCGAAATAAAAAATTTTTCTATAACAGTCGGAATACATAAGGTCAAGCATGCCAAAATAAGAATTCAAAAAGAGTCTTGAGTGTTTTAAATTTTCAAAAATATTGAAAATATGTAATAATGGTTTTTAATAAGTAATTCTCTACAAATTTAAAAAGCACTCTACTAGAAGAAGTATTTTAAGAAGGGGAGTTACATCATTTATAGGATGCATCATACATGATTTACATGGTAAACGGGGTTACGTCACATTTAGTGGTAGTTAAATTTTAAAGGACTTTTGACTCCCAATTTTTAAAGATTTTCACACTATCTGTAAGATTTAAAAATTCTATAATTATAAAACTGTTTAAAATTTTTCGAATTAGAACATATATTTGTTGTCTATAGAATAAAATAATATAATAAATATATTCTGATATTTTCAACATTTGTAAAATGTTTATCCCTACGCAGCTGACAATACGTATATTTATACCTATATGCCAACACATGGCTTGTAATCTGTTATTCATTTAGCACCAGTCGAGGAGCACGTGTAGCTTTAGGAATGCTATGGAAGACAATAAATTTACCTCCACTGGGTCCCCCACAGGGTCACACCTCCTTTAGGTGTGTACGGGCTTCAAGACCTTAGGGTACCTGAGTGATCTTTTCTTAGCGTTCTTCCTTTTAGTCACGAGCTTGCCTCTGTAGTGTTTGCTCCATATCGGGTTGGACCACATTAAAATCGGAGAATAACTGGCCTATCAGCGGTGGCTTGGTAGCCATTTATGGAGTCACTGTCGTTGCACGGTCATCATAGTTGCTGCTGTATGTCTTCGGATGGGTCAGCGCAAAACACTTGCCTCCACTGGGTCCTCGTAATTTAGAAGTAGGGACCAATCAGAAGAACCATAGACTTGGGCTGCCACATCTAGATCTATCATTTGAGAACTTGGTGGACATGAAACCACGAACACATTTTAACATGCGTACCAGTTAGCTTTAAAGAATACTAAGGTCTTTTAACACTTAAAACTTTAAAGATCTTAGGTCGGTCGAGCCCCGAACCCGCAACCTTTCACTTACGAGGTCTCTGCCTTTGCCGATTGAGCTATCGCGGTCCTCCAACAGATGAGTAAAACTACCTTATTTAGATATCTTTTGAAATTAGCAGTTTAACAAGGCCGTTAAAAATATTTGGCCTTGATAGTTGCTTCAGTTAAATATTCGTTGATCCAGCTCTGAGTGTTCTTAATAAAATATAAAATAAAAGTTATGGCTTTGTTAAGAATAAAACGTCTATAGAATACTAATAAGGGTCTTATTTTATTAAAATTACTTATTTATACTGTATAAAGTAAAATACTGTATAACGTAAAATTAAACTTAAAGTTATTCTTTTTTTTTTAATTTCAAATTATACATTAAAATATATTGGGCATGAATTTTCATATAAATAACAACTGTCTCCCGACTGCGAAAAATTTCAAACAGGTATTTTATTTTATTTATTTATTTATTTATTTATTTTTTTGTTAATTTTAAATAATATTTGATTTTAATAAATGCATTATTTTTAAATAATAGTTGACTTTAATTAATGCATATGAAATTGCATTATAAAAATATATATGAAATATATATATATATATGATATTAATTAATAAATATGAAAAATTATTATAAAAATATATAATTATTATAATAAATATAAAAAATATAAATAATAATTCTAATATTATTTTTTAAATATTTATAAATTAAAAATTATAAATAATTATAAATAATAAATAATTATTATAATAAATATAAAAAATTAATTAATATATGAAAATCTGTAAGTTGAACTTTTTTCTAATAATTTGGACATTTTACACAGAAAAGAGAGTTTAAATAAATCATAAAAAATTCTAAATTTAAAATTGATACTCAAATTTGTTTTAATATATATTAGAAATAACATATAAGACCCACATTTTTGTAGGAAATTAAGAAAAAAAATTAAATCACAAGGAGTGTTGAAAAGGAGAATGTTTTAAATATTTGATTTTATGAAAAAAATCCTATTAATCTGCATATACTTCAAAATATGCATACAATGTTCCATAACTCTAAATTATTCATGTATGAAAACTTTGCAGCATCAATATCTATTTAAATCAATTAGTAAAAAAGATTGATTCATAATTTAAATATTGTACTTTCAGTACAAATATTAGATAAAAATTTAAAAACAATCAATCAACTAAAGGAGACTTATCATTCAGATATTAAAATGAAGTACAAAAATAATCTTAATGTAAAATGAAATCGTATAATATCAAGACTATAAAGATAATAAAAAATCTGAAACAAAAAGAAATAAGTAATGTGAAAAAATAATATAATATTTTTTCTTTTTAGCACATATAGAAATGCGATATAACTCAGATATTTGTATTCAAATTTTTAGAGAAAACTGCACTTTGTTTCATATTTTTATTTAATAGCATGGAAAAGTTAATTCTAAATTATCATACATTTTTAAAAATTCCTCTGTCATAATTTTGTCTTTACAAATAATTAACTTTTATTGCACAATTTTTTAATATAAAATGTTTAATAGAATGCTATGCTTACATTTAACTAATAAAAGATATTTTTATTGATATGCATAAGTTATCTTATTATGAAGATTATACTAATTTATATTTGTTTTTCCAGAAGTTTTGTGTTTGTAATTTTTTAGCTAAAACATTTTTGAACGTTTTAGAATGTAAATTTAAAGCATATTCATTTTAAGTTTTCCTAATCTGTAAAGCATTTTATTCATTACGCAAATTATTTTTTAGTTCTTAGCAAATTTACAAAAATCTATCTACTACTAAAAAAGTAATCAGTTTGGGCTGAAATAATTTTGAAATACGTATTGAAATTATAATTGAAATACGTATTCACAAAGTCACATCACATAAATATAATATACTTTAAGATACAAGTTTTCATTTGTTTTCTAACATAACTGAAATATTGAAATGTTTATTCTTCTAATCTATATGATGAAAATAGGAAATTTACCCTTCCTCTTCAATCAGAAAGTAATTTTACTATAGCTAATAGTTTTGAACTCTCTTGTATCCTCAATGTCATACACACACAAACATACGCCCATACATACATATATATAGTATCTAGAAAGTTATAACTCACAAATAACACAAGAAAATTTTGCATTGAAAGTGCAAATCGTGTAAAAATTTAACTTTCTTCAGTTACCAATCATTCATGCATCCACAAAAATACTCTTTTTTCAGTTCCTAGCAAATTTTCCTTTCCATTTCAAGCTCCTGATAGTAATGTCATTTAGATAAAAAAAAACACCAATTATTCTCTAAATTTATAAATGTAATATCTGGTATGTTATAACTAAGAAATAAGACAGTGTAGATTTAAAGAGTATAGAAATTACGCTTATTACTCCTTTATAAGCCCATGAAAAACAATTTTTCACTGCACTACAAACTTAAACTTCTATTCCAAACTCCTGAAATTAATATGCTTTAGCTATAATATAAGCCACCTGATAGGTGGCTTTGTCAACCACATATCAGGAAAGTCATCAGTATAATGTATAGTATGCTATAAATAAGAAATGAGACAGTATATAATTAAAAAGTATACAAATTAAGCTTTTCTCGTTTATAATGCATTCATATATTCGCTAAAAACATTTTTTCACTGCCCAACAGTTTTACATTTTCATTTCAATTTCCTAAAAGTAATCGGATTTAGTTAAAATAATTCTTCAATCCCCTATCAACAAATCCATAAATATATTAACTGGTGAGTTATAACAAAGAAATAAGACAATGCAGAAATAAAGAGTGTACAAATTAATCTTTCGATATTTGTATTTCATTGATATATCCATGTAAAATATTTTTTCACTGTCAACTTATTTTTTTTTATATCAATTTTCTGAAAGGGATCTGATTTAGATAAAAGAATTCTTAAACTATCTATCAACAAAGACTTAAATGCAATGTCTGTTATAAGTTATAAGTTATAACTAAAATTAAGACATTGTAAATTTAAATAGCGTAAAAATTAAGCTTTCCACATTCATAATTCAATTATATATCCATGGAAAACATTTTTGACTTCCCAACAACTTCCATGTAAATCACCCAAAAATAATCTACTTTATATAAAATAATTCTTCAACCACCAATTTCAAAATCACAAATATATTATCTAGTAAATTATAACGCAGAAATAATGCAGTGCAGATTTAAAAACTGTACAAATTAAGCTTTCCTCATTTATAATTCTTTCATACATCAATGGAAAATATTTTTTTGCTGTCCAACAAATTTACACTTCCATTTCAATCTCCTAAAAGAAATCTGATTTAGTTAAAATAATTGTTCCGTCACGTATCAACAAATTTATAGCTATATTATCTGGTAAATTATAACAAATAAATAAGACAATGAAGAGTTAAAGAGTGTACAAATTAATCTTTCGTTATTTGTATTTCATTGATATATCCATGTACAATATTTTTTTATTGCCAACTTACGCTTTTGCATATCAATTTTCTGAAAGTAATATGATTTAGATAAAATTATTCTTAAACTATCTATCAACAAAGTCTTTAATGTAATATCTGTGATAAGTTATAACAAAAAATAAGACATTGTGCCTTTAAAGAGCGTACAAATTAAGCTTTCCACATTCATATTTCAATTATATATCATGGAAAAAAAAGTTTCACTGCCCAACAAATTTACACTTCAATTTCAATCTCCTAAGAGTAACTTGCTTTAGATAAAATAATTCTTCAACCACCAATTTCAAAATCACAAATATATTTATTATCTAGTAAATTATAACAAAGAAATAATACAGTGCAGATTTAAAAACTGTACAAATTAAACTTTCCTCATATATAATTCATTCATGTATCCATGGAAAATATTTTTCGTGGCCCAACAAATTTACACTTCAATTTCAATCTCCTAAGAGTAACTTGCTTTAGATAAAATAATTCTTCAACTACCAGTTTTAAATTCCTAAATATATTTATTGTCTAGTAAATTATAACAAAGAAATAATACAGTGCAGATTTAAAAACTGTACAAATTAAGCTTTAAACATTCATAATTCAATTCTATATAAATGGAAAACATTTTTTCACTACCCAACAAAATTACACTTCCATGTCAATTACCTAAAAGTAATCTGCTTTAGATAAAATAATTTTTGAACTACCAATTTCAGAATCCCAAATATAATGTCTAGTAAATTATAACAATGAGATAATACAGTGCAGATTTAAAAACTGTACAAATTAAGCTTTCCTCATTTATAATTCATTCATACATCCATGGAAAATATTTTTCGCTGCCCAACAAATTTACACTTCCATTTCAATCTCCTCAAAGTAATCTGCTTCAGCTAAAATAATTTAACCACCTATCAACAAAGTCACATACATAAATATAATATTTGGTAAAGTTATATTTATTCATTGGTTCCCTAACATAACTGAAATACCAAACGTTTTTTCCGCCGAACTATCTTTACGATGGAAGTTACAATGCAGCAAACGTCGAACCGAATACCCCTCGTAAATGTAAGAAAAATATTTTATTACGGGGTGTTAAAGATAAAAGGGATGTTTTTAGGGTGAATAAAAACTAATGTTTGTATTCAATAAAGTTATTATGGCGAAAACTTCTCGGCCGCTAATATTAGATATTCTGATATCTTCATAAAATGAGCTGCAAGGACAGATATAAGGCTTTAATCTTGAGGGTGTAAGACACAGTTCCAGTAATTCTGGAACGGTACTTTCTGCCGATATAAACTTTAAATGTCTTTAAAAATCATGTTATATTTGAGATTACTAGAAAGTTTACAAACTTATGACAGCTAAATTTTACTACTCTGAAAAGCTTGTTAATAACAAATGTATATATAAAATATTTTTATGTTTTGATGTCTTAAAAAGAATTTCAATTAGAAGGTCGCATATACCAAAAAAAGATATTAATTAAATTATAATTTTTATACTGACTGCTAATTCTAAAAAAGTTTTTCTCATTTCGGTTTTACTACGGTATTATTAATTTTTTATAACGTTTCCAATTTAAATTATCTCTCAAGCAGTATAAATGTTAATTATACTGCGATATATTTTAGTTATATATTATATTTTTTCGGATATTATATTTTGGATGATTAATAATATATTATTTATCACATATTATTTTTCATTTTATCCTATATTTATTTCTCATACAGTATAAATATAAATTACACTGCAGTATATTTTAACTAGATAAGAGAACTTCTTTTACTAAAAACACTTCATAATTAATTTCATATATGCAATATTTGTTCTGAAATAATATTATGCATCATACTTTAAGACATCATCTAAATTTTCTAAATACAACTGAAAGATTTTTTGATGTCTTGAAAACAACTTCAAAGAAGATCAATGATTCGTAAAAAAAATGATACTAATTAAATTATAATTTTTATACTGATTACTAATTGTAAAACATTTTTCTCATATCGGTTTTATTGTTATTTTAATTTTTATAACGTTTTCTACTATATTACCTTATTTAATTATTTCGCATGCAGTATAAATGTTAGTTATACTGAAGTATATTTATACTTTTATTTTATATTTTCATAATTAATATGTGTTATAATTAATATTATCTTATATTATTTTTCATTTTATCCTATATTTATTTCTCATACAGTATAAATATAAATTACACTGCAGTATATTTTAACTAGATAAGAGAACTTCTTTTACTAAAAACACTTCATAATTAATTTCATATATGCAATATTTGTTCTGAAATAATATTATGCATCATACTTTAAGACATCATCTAAATTTTCTAAATACAACTGAAAGATTTTTTGATGTCTTGAAAACAACTTCAAAGAAGATCAATGATTCCTAAAAAAAAAGGATACTAATTAAATTATAATATTTATACTGACTGCTAATTGTAAAAAGTTTTCACATTTCGGTTTTTACTATGTTATTATTAATTTTATAACATTTTCTACTAATATTACCGAATACTATATACTACAAACTATATACTACTATATACTACAATATTTGTTCTGAAATAATATTATGCATCATACTTTAAGACATCATCTAAATTTTCTAAATACAACTGAAAGATTTTTTGATGTCTTGAAAACAACTTCAAAGAAGATCAATGATTCGTAAAAAAAATGATACTAATTAAATTATAATTTTTATACTGATTACTAATTGTAAAAAGGTTTTCTCATTTCAGTTTTACTATATTATTATCAATTTTATAACATTTTCTTTTATATTACCGAATTTAAATTATTTCGCAGGCAGTATAAATGATAATTATACTGCAGTATATTTTACTTATATTTATATTTTTCAGGATATTATATTTTGGATAATTAAAAATGTCTTATATTATTTTATCTTATATTATTTTTCATTTTATCTTATATTTATTTCACATGCAGTATAAATATAAATTACACTGCAGTATATTTTAATTAGATAAGATAACTTCTTTTAGTAAAAATTCTTCATAACTAATTTCATATATTCAATATTTGCCCTGAAATAATATTATGCATCATAATTCAAGACATCATCTAATTTTTCTAAATACAACTGAAAGATTTTTTGATGTCTTGAAAACAACTTCAAAGAAGATCAATGATTCGTAAAAAAAATGATACTAATTAAATTATAATTTTTATACTGATTACTAATTGTAAAAAGGTTTTCTCATTTCAGTTTTACTATATTATTATCAATTTTATAACATTTTCTTTTATATTACCGAATTTAAATTATTTCGCAGGCAGTATAAATGATAATTATACTGCAGTATATTTTACTTATATTTATATTTTTCAGGATATTATATTTTGGATAATTAAAAATGTCTTATATTATTTTATCTTATATTATTTTTCATTTTATCTTATATTTATTTCACATGCAGTATAAATATAAATTACACTGCAGTATATTTTAATTAGATAAGATAACTTCTTTTAGTAAAAATTCTTCATAACTAATTTCATATATTCAATATTTGCCCTGAAATAATATTATGCATCATAATTCAAGACATCATCTAATTTTTCTAAATACAATTGAAGGATTTTTTATTTGATGTCTTGAAAAAAACTTCAAAGAATATCAATGATTCCTAAAAAAAAAGGATACTTATTAAATTATATTTTTTATACTCACTGATAATCGTAAAACATTTTTCTCATATCGGTTTTACTAAGTTATTTTTAATTTTTATAACGTTTTCTAATATGTTACCGAATTTAAATTATTCCGCATGCAGAGTAAATGTTAGTTATACTGCAGTATATTTTAGTTATATCTTATACTTTAGCCGATATTATATTTTCGATAATTAATATTATCTTATATTATTTATCTTATATTATTTTTCATTTTATCTCATATTTATTTCGCATGCAGTATAAATATAAATTACACTGCAGAAATATTTTAATTAGATAAGAGAAGTTTTTTAATAAAAATTCTTCATAATTAATTTACTGTATGCAATATTTGTCCTAAAATAATCATAATTTAAGACATCATGCAATTGTTCTAAATACAATTGAAGGATTTTTTTAAATACAAACCTAATGAATTTATGACAGCTATAAATTCTAATCTTGATAGTTCTGATAAATAGCATTAAAATAATGCTTCGAAAATGTCTGATAGCATTCATTACTATTCTAAATTCCATAAAGGACTTTCTGCAAATTTATTTAATATGTACAAATATATTTAATACATTTCATAAGTTAATTTTTTAAAATGCGTAAAATGCATTTGACGAATGCATTTAGTGCATTTTATGCGTTAGACACGTCTGTCTAACATCTGAATTCGAAGAAGGTGACGTGTTTGTGAAAATGTTAATATACCTACAACATAGTAAATGTTAACTAGATTTAAGCAGCATGTCGTATTGCATGATATTGCAGTCTTTGTAACTAGTATATAATTATTTAGTTATGATTTCTTCCTTTGCGTTATTATTGTGTAATATATACAGCTGATGTTGCAAGTACGGTTGAAAGTATCATTAAAATCCTAAAATCATTTAGACGTTAAGAGAGGATATCTTGTATAATATCTATTTTGTTAGACTGATGATTTAAGTATTTATAACACTGATAAATGTTTTCTTAATGCAACTTGAAATATAGATATCCTATGGCATAACGGCTGTGAAGCGACTCATTTACGGACATTGCCCCAGCAGGGTCCTCGTAATTTAGAAACAGGGATCAAGTATGAAACCCAGCTTTTTCCGCACATTTAGAGGTATTGTTCGCGTACTTGCTGCTACGAGTATTTTACATGCCTCATCAGCCATTAATAACACTGTTGTCTTTGCCCGGTTCGAACCTCAAATAACCACCCTGACGCTAGAAGAACCTCATTGCAATGAGATACTTATTTGAAAAAAAAAATTAGACATATTTTTGTAAAGTTTAAATCGTCACATTAAAGAAATTCAAACAAATAAATATATTTAAAACCATTTTTGCTCTTTTTTTCCTTAACCCTTTAACACCCAACGTCAAAACAGTCAAAAAATTTATTTATAAATTTCTTATTTCCTTGAATCGATTATTCATTTTAACAAAGCTAGATAGAAAAAGAAAATTGCAATTTTTGATTGAATTCCATTTCAATTTTAAGTGCAGTCCATCAGAATTCTTATTACAGTACATCGATGTTCTTATCAACGATAGTAAAGAATCTATTGTGCATTTTGCCCAATTTTCCATGGAAAAAATTGTATTTAGAAAGTTTGCAGCCGTTTTTACTCTAGAGGTTGAGAAATAAGTGTTTAAGCATGTTGCGTCCCAAGATTCTAATAATACGTTATATATAAAATTAGCTGTAAAAAAGCTGCAAAATAATATGTGAAGAAGAAATTCCAGTTCACTATAATCGGGTTTTGATTATTTTAGGATATCATTATAAACGTTAAAAATAATGCTACTTAAATAGTAGGTCCGTTGAGAGCAGCAAGAAAGTTCCAAAAAATCACTACAGTATGGTGGGACTGTACTTAACAAGCATCTACTATATAATAATAGCCTAAGTTGTCTGTCCGTCTGTCAGCGAATTTATGAAGCGGTTGTATCTGTAATAAACAGAGGCATTCATATTGTATTTCTGTTGAGTTATCGTTAGCAAAATGTAAAGCGAGTTCGAAAACATGCGAAATCCACCCCTTCAAGAGTGTTTAATGCCATTATTTCAAACTTTGTTGTCCCAGGTTAAGAGCAGACCATTAAATTTACCAATTTATCACATAATAAATAAGTAAAAGTAACATTTTTTCTAGCATTATGATGTCATTCCACCTCATTTAATCATTTCTTATTTTAATTTATTTAAATATCGTCTGCATTATTTTCATACGTTTTATCACTGAACTTACATATTACGTTAACAATATTCTTTTATATTTGTGTTAAATAATAGATTAGGTACATATGTGCTAATTTTAAATTTAATCATCGATTCTATTTCGTTGCAATGAACACTTTATCACCGGTATTTACAACAAATTCTTTTCATAAAAATCTAGGAGTCTATTTCATTTACTAATAAATATACATTTAAATTATATATCTTTGAAAATTAAGACGTTTGTTCGTTTGTGTGTTTGTTTTTCATACATAACCACACGGTTTGCAATCTATTCACTATATTTGGGACATCATATATGCCGCCAAATAATCCCTGTCAATATTAAAACCTCTGCTCTCCATCCTATCATGTAATATGACAAGATAAATTAAAGCTGGCAAGTAACATGCGGTCAGTAAAGATAAACAAAACATTGAGCGTGTACCAGATAATTCTCAGCCAAAAACAAACTATTACTTTGCCTTACAGGGTACTTTACAATTCTAGAAAATTAAAAAATTTACTGAGATCGTCGTATGACGGGCTATAAACTAGTTCTTAAATAAATATTATAATTTACGTAACAATATGTAGGATAAAAATGTTTCAAACCTATAGTTGATTACTTAATGAATCATGTTATAAAGAACTAGTAAATAACTTTACAAATTTATACAACGCTTTATAAAATGAATTAAAAACTCTATTTTATAGGGTTAACTGCCTAATAGACATTATACACCAGGCAAAACTTTATTAAAGTGAAATGTTCACTCATCTTTACTTTCGACAGGAACCAATATGAAGAAGTTTGTATCTGATTTTCGAAAACTTAGGCTCGAAGATCTTTGTCTCTGAAAGATAAATAGAAACTACTGCAATATCTCCTAAACTTAGCTTATCTTCAGTTCTAGGGAAAAAATTCTTTGGTACATACTTTGTTTCTAGATTAATAACTGCAATTCTCAGATATATAAAAATATATTACTTATACCTGTGTTATAAATTATTTTATGTACTTTTTCTTTCAATAATTTGATTCAAGATATATGAGACGTGAATGTGCTAAAAAGAAGCACAGTTAATAATCAATTATTAAGCGACTGCTTTTATCGTTATACATTATCACAACATAAATTCAAATAAATATGATTAGTATACACATTAAATGATTCGGTAATATAATCAGAATTGAAAAAATTATGTAATTGAAAAAATTATGTAATTGACAATAAAAAAGTGAATAGATTTTTAAGCTTTTATCATTCTTTATGACATACGTAAAAATTAACACTAAAATTTGTTGGTTTCCAAAAATGTTAAATTAGGATATTTTATTTTAATTTACAGTCTGTAATTATTTTAAGAAAGAAAAAAATGGCATTTGTAAAAAAGGGAACTTTATATGTAAGATAGAGATGATGAAAAATTACTTTAACAAAAACAATATTTAATTTCATGATTTAGTAACATTTATAGCTCTTATACGTATCATGTACAGGTAAGCATGTGCAAGTAATAAGAGAGTATTATCTGTCATTGGGTACTAATATAGACTTCCATAAAAGGATGATATGGTATTATATAATCCTATATCATGTGCTTGCATAAGTAAAGCAAACTTTAGATTTCCTAACAATGTATTTTTGACATTGATTAAATTTAAATTTCCTCATCAAATTACAAGAATAACTAAAGATTAGATTTTAATAATTTATCGTGATAATTTTTTATCATATATATATATATATATATATATATATATATATATATATATATATATATATATATATATATATATATATATATATATATATATATATATATATATATATATATATATATATATATATATATATATATTAATCTCAAAGCGCTACGCCATTGGGCTTTAGTATC
Organism: Pardosa pseudoannulata; assembly: GCA_032207245.1. Taxonomy (NCBI): domain Eukaryota; kingdom Metazoa; phylum Arthropoda; class Arachnida; order Araneae; family Lycosidae; genus Pardosa; species Pardosa pseudoannulata. Next base: position 20,727,826 of record CM063501.1, read on the forward strand.
ACTAGGGCTTTAAAATCGAGTGCTTGTGTAGTTATTTTTAACCTTTTTACATGTCAAAAATTCATTTTATTTCTTTAAAAAGTTTTTAAAAAATTAAATAAACTTTTACTTTTTTCTTTATAAGAAATCTTATTTTTAGAAACAAAGTAAATTCAACAAAACTAATTAAATAAGTATAGAGAACAGATGCTGAAAATTCCATGTATTCACGATAACAACGAAAAAAGATATGATAAAGAAAAAAATAAAAAAAAAATATTCTATTTAAATTTCTACAAATGTGTTTGTCCCCTTAAGGCTTTTTACATGTTTTGCAGAAATTTGAAGATAATTCGCGTAAGTTTGTAACCAGAACCCAAGATCTTCTCTCTTATATTTGTATTTCAACATATAATCTCTTAATAATTCAATCAGTTGTTTCTGTTCTGTCAGTAATAAATTCTGACTAGTAAGAATTATACTGTCAGTAAAGAAATTCTGACTAGTAAGACTTGTATTGAAAGTAAAGAAATTCTGACTAGTACTGTCAGCAATGAATTCTCGGTAATTTTGAAATGGATTTTTAATGGGTTCATTTGGTTAATTCAGAATGATACGTTTTTTGTCATCAATTTTCATCACTTTTATGAATATCTTATCTGTGTTTATGGAAACCTTCAGGAATATTGTGAAACCCCAGAGTTCCATGGACTATAGTTCGAAAACCACTGCAGTAGGCACTCAAACAAACACACACAAACATCTCTCGACGAATTAATCGATTCCTGCAACACTCTCTGAATCGATGACAGAAAGTCATCATCGCGCTCATGCGATTCGAAATTCATAAATCAGTGATTAAGCAAGCTCTAATCCACCGGCACGAGCTCGCTGCGAGTAATTATTATTTCTTGGGGGAGTTAAAATTATCGAGGCGCGCGCGTATGCGTTGATTAACAGTAATTGCTCGAGATATTTTGGTGAACGTCTTTTGCTGCTGCATTTATATGAATCAAACTGAGTTAAAATGTCTGACTTACACATATTCCCTCACTCACAGATTTGCGTACCATTTTAGGACATATTAATGCTAATTAAAGGAAATGTTTACGTCTAGAGTGAATGCTGCAAGAAAGGGGTGAGTGCGATAGATAGTGAGGAATTTTGATGTAATCAAATCATTTTGAGTTCGAAGAGGTGTTGAGGTAAATGGTGTTTAATGGGTTTGAAGAGCTACTTTGCATAGCTATCCTAGATGTCAGCTTAAAAACTACTTTACATATGCATTTTCGATTTAGCTGTCGTCGCACACATATGACACGTGTATTTGGTGGAGCGTAATTGATTATCGAATTACGGTAATAAATTAATGATAAAGAACTCATGATCATGATATGGGAGCATCTATGATATTAAAATAACTGATCATCAATATGTAATGGGGCTATTTTATCCTATATATCTGACATATATAACATGCGTCTAAATTATCAAATGAAATTTGACTGCTATATTAATATTGCAACATCTAAGGGTGTATTTATATATAAATAATTTGCTTTGTGTAATAATGACTTAAGTGCAAAGTAATAGTGTTTCATTCTTTCACTGAGTTTAATTGTAAAATTTATGTTTTTCCTTATAATTCTCTGACACACAGCCATGTTGCTTTACTCTACTATTACATTTAACTTTAAAAAGTATCTTATTTATAAACTATTAATTTACAGTAATCGCATTTTACTAAATAATAACTTTTATTTTCCATTAAATATGCTCCTATTTAGAAACTATGATAGACCATAATAACGTTCTATGGCATTTCTGACTGTACATAAAAGAAAAATTAACTTCATTTTTAAATAAATGCACTTTTAATTGTTCACAGGTTAATATCTGTCAAAATATCTGTCAACATGTAAGGTTTCCTTTATTGAAAAAGGGAGTGTTTTGTGTAATAATGGTTCTAGTGCAAAATAACTGTTGTATTTCAGCACTGAGTTTAATTGTAAAACAAATGTTTTTGCTTGTAATCCTCTGAGAAGCAGCAACATTGCTTTATTCTTCTATTACACCTAGTTTTTACAAATATGTTTCACATATAAAAACATTTATTTACAGTAATGGCATTTTACTAATTAATAACTTTTATTTTTTAAAAAAATTTGTTTTTCTTTACAAACTCTCGTAGACTGCAATGCTTTTCCAATTTTTTTTTTGGATATAAGTGCAACTCTCACTGTGCATCAAAGAAAAATTATTTACTACATTAATATGTCCAGAACTAAGGTTGCGTTTATTTAAAAATTAAGTAATTTTGGGTAATACTGGCACATGTGCAAAGTAATAATGTTTTATTCTGTCACTGAATTTAATTGTAAAACAAATGTTTTTGCTTGTAATCCTCTGAGAAGCGGTAACATTGCTTTACTCTGCTATTATACATACTTTTTATAAATGTGTATAATTTTTTATAATAATATATAAACCATTTATTTACAGTAATTACATTTTACTAATTGATAATTTTTATTTTTTATTAAATATGTTTTTCTTTACAAACTTTCGTAGCTTACAATACCGTTCCACTGTGTTATTTTTGTGCATAAGTGCATTTCTCACAGTGCATCAAAGAAATTTTTTTTACTATATCAATCTGTCAAGAACTAAGGCTGCGTTTATTTAAAAATTAAGTAATTTTGGGTAATAAGGACACAAATGCAAAGTAATAGTGTTTTATTCTTTAACTGAGTTAAATTGTATAACAAATGCTTTTGTTTCTAATCCTCTGAAAAGCAGTAACGTTGTTTACTCTGCTGTTATATATATTTTAACAGGTACGTATTGCTTATAAAAAAATTGATTTACAGTAACGGCATTTTACTAAGACTATAATAAGGTTCCAATGAGTTATTCTTTTTATAAATACCTCTCTCATTGTACATCAGAGGAAAATTAACTACTATATTAATCTGTCAACACCTAAGGCTGTGTTTATTTAGAAATAAAGTATTTTTATGTTATAATGTGAAGTAATAATGGTTTATAATTCTCTAACAGGAAGCAACGTTTCTGGAATCTTCTGTTGCACTTATGTCTAACAAATACGTT
>CM063501.1:20733415-20740915 GCA_032207245.1 Pardosa pseudoannulata
TACAATATTACTATAATGTAATATTACAATATTACAATATTGTAATATTTGTAAAACTGAAATTAAATATTGTAGAATATATAATTTCTATTTAATAATTTTTGCTATTCTTAAGCACCTCGTAAAATAATTTGTGATATCTCATTTATTATGTTGTTGATTCATTCTATAGAAATGAAAATATATTAGACTATATGCTATATTTCAAACAAATACATGACTTTCCTTTTTTTTAAATCTCAATGATATATTGCAACATGTGCTTAGGAATATTAGTACCTAATTTAAAATAATTAAAAAAATAAATTCATAGTATTTGATATACATTATATAAGGGAATTTTTATATATCTCAGAAGTCATATAAAAGAATCCCATTAATAAATATATCGAAAATTATATTTGTTAGTCAATAAGAATGTTTGAATATTCAATAAAAATTATGTTTTAAGAAATCGAAATATATTACTTTGTGATTCAATACATAAAATAATCAATGCTTAAGAAGCAATAATATTGCATAGAAATGTAAGATAAATAAAATAAATTTTCTGTGCAATTTATGATATACTATACTTGATTTTACTTAAAATATTTTCAGTATCGGGATTCAATGAATTTCGAAAGAACTGCAATAATCAGCTTATTAAAACTTAAGTTCACTATTTACTAGGATACCTTTAAAATTCATTAGAAAAAAGGAATCCATTTTTAAAGATTCGAAATATGTGATTTTCTTATTCAACACTCAATAAAGAAATATAATGTAAAATAATTACAAAAATTGTTTAGAAATTTTAGAAAATATTGAAAATAAGTAAATTTAAATTTTTCTTTTTAGTTTGATATATAGTGCCTTTGATTTCTGTTATATACTATTTTTTTTTATTTATATCAAAATTAATTAACATTTGAAATAATTACAATGAGAATTTTATTGAAAATTATGTTAGTTATTCCTTATGATTTTTCCAATATTTATTAAGAAAGAAAGAAATTTTCAAAAAATCGAAAGATATGATATGATTCAACCTCTTAATTTCAAAAACCAATATATTAAATTAATGACAATGTATAGGAATTTTAAAACTGTCTATAATAAATAAATGAAATTCCTCTACTATTTAATATACGTTGCATTTGATATACAATTTTTTATATAGAGTATTTTAATTTATTACGCAATTTAGTGAATTCGGAAAGGATAACATTAAGTTAATTGAAAATTATGTCTGTTATTTATTATGACTAAAAAATTAAAATTTATTAAAAGAAAAGTCTTGATTTATATGATCTCCTCACCCTATCTGTCACACATTTGAATGAATTATAAAAGTATTTCATTGATAAGTTTCATAAGAAAATTATATTCGGTATCTGTTATGGTTCTCTAAACATTTCATCAAAATTGAAATGCATCTTAAAGAAATCGAAATGTATGCTGTTGTGAATCAACACTCTGGCAATTTTCTCCACCATAAATTCTTGGCATGCACATTTTGACTTGGGTGAATGCTTTTAAAGGGCTCATCACAAACTTATTTTGGATTCAAACCAAATTGTGGAAGAAGTAGGGGGGTGGTCCAGCTGTCTCTACCATTACAAGCTATTGTATTATATAACTGACCGATCAATGGAGATAACTGGCAAATCTTCAGATTTATTATATTTGTAAGAATGCCTCAGACATTTTTTCTTTCCATTTCAGTGTAAGAATAAAATGTTTCCATTAAATTATTTCCCTCTATCACTTTTAAAGAAAAATCATATTTTTATACCGTTTTTAAAACATTTTTATTTTCTCAATGTTTTTAAATCATTTTTACATCATCTTATTTTTTTCGAAATTATTACAGTATTAGAAATATATTTTTCACATCTAGAACATCTTTTAAAGCATTTACAAGAATAAGGCATTAATGAAATTAATAAAGAATTTTTCTTCTCTGAATAGTGCTTAGTCCTTTTTTTCTTCATATTAATTTTTTGAAGCTATTAAAGTATTAGAAATTCTTTCTTCAATTCTAGAACCACTTTTAAAGTATTTACAAGAGTAAAACACTAAGGGCGTTTACAAAACATTTTTTCTTCTCTGAATGATTCTGTATCCTCTTTTACTTCATCTTAATTTTTTAAAGCTATTACAGTATTAGAAATATATCCTTCAAATCTAGAACATCTTTTAAAGTATTTACAAGAATAAAGCATTAAAAAAATTCATAAAGAATTTTTCTTCTCTGTATAGTGCTTAGTCCTTTTTTTCTTCATATTAATTTTTTGAAGCTATTACAGTATTAGAAATGTGTTCTTCAAATCTAGAAACCACTTTTAAGGCACTTACAAGACCAAAGCATTTAGAGCGTTTATAAAACATTTTCCTGCTCATAATGTTTCTGGATCATCTTTCATTTCATATTAGTTTTTATTTTTATTTTTTTAAGCTATTACAGTATTAGAAATATATCCTTCAAATCTAGAACATCTTTTAAAGTATTTACATGAATAAAATATTAAAAAAATTCATAAAGAATTTTTCTTCTCTGTATAGTGCTGGGTTCTCTTTTGCTTCATATTAATTTTCTTTGAAGCTATTACAGTATTACAAATATGTTCTTCAAATCTAGAACCACTTTTAAGGTATTTACAAGACCAAAGCATTTAGAGCGTTTATAAAACATTTTCCTGCTCATAATGTTTATGGATCATCTTTCATTTCATATTAGTTTTTTTAAGCTATTACAGTATTAGAAATATATTCTTCAAATCTAGAACATCTTTTAAAGTATTTGTATGAATAAAACATTAAAAAAATTCATAAGCAACTTTTCTTCTCTGAATAGTTCTCGGTCCTCTTTTACTTCATATTAATTCTATTTGAAGCTACTACAGTATTGGAAATATGTTCTTCAAATCTAGAACCACTTTTAATTTATTTACAAGAGCAAATCATTTAGAGCGTTTATAAAGCATTTTCTTGCTCATGATGTTTCTGGATCATCTTTTATTTTATATTAGCTTTTTTCCGAAGCTATTACACTATTAGAAATATATTCTTCATACCTAGAATATCTTTTCAAGTATTTGCAGGAATAAAGTATTAAAAAAGTTCATAAAGGATTTTTCTTCTCTGGGTAATGCTGGATCCTCTTTTGCTTCATATTAATTTTCTTTGAAGCTATTACAGTATTAGAAATGCCTTCTTCAAATATAGAACCACTTTTAAAGTATTTACAAGAGAAAAGCCTTTAGAACCTTTATAAAGCAGTTTCATTTTCATAATGTTTCATTTGTAACACTAAGTTACGGAGCAAAAGAGTTAAGCTTAGAGGCATATTTCCACCATAAAGCCATCAGCTCGTGGACAGCATCTCTCTTCACCAAATAACTCACAAAAAAAGGCTTAAATAGAGTACCACACATCATCCCACGACGTTAATAAGTGCATTTTAATTATGAATAGACTCTCCTTGAAATTTAAATTTATGCTTAAAAACTAAACATATATCCTCGAAATGTCTAGAATGTTCTAAAAAGGTAAAAAACATGATTCTAATAGTGTCATTCAAAAATACCACCAAGTCGCCAAATTTAGAAGCACAATTTAATATCCAAAATCTTTAATAATATACCAAAAACACATGCATCTACATCTTACCTTTAAGTGACACAGTTGTTAAAAACCTTCTGTTCTACAATAACTATAAACAAAAAAGGGTTGCTTTCCTCTTGTCGAATCAGGCAGGGCCTATATAAATGTGTACATAATATATATATATATATATATATATATATATATATATATATATATATATATATATATATATATATATATATATATATATATATATATTATATATATATATATATATATATATATATATATATATATATATATATATATATATATATTATATATATATATATATACATACATATATATACATACATATATACATAAGTATATAGATAGATAGATATAGATATAGATAGAGTGATAGACAGATATGTATATAGATGTATATATGTATGTATGTACATACATATACCGATTTAGATGTATGATTATGCATACTGCTGAAATATTCTATTTTTGTATTCTCTGCAGGTATAAGCCGAAAGGTACCTTTTCTCCAACAGCCTACTCAAATATTTGAATTCAATGTAGAGTTCCCCGTGAATCTAGTCCATATCTCTAATGCTCCTCCAAAACATTCCAAAGGCATCTTTAAAAAAAACTGAATCTCTCAGATAAAGAAAATAGACGAAAACATAAATACCTTTCACTGCAATAAAAAACTTCTTCGTAGATTAGTTCTCTCCAAAACTCTAGCAGAAAATGATTTGAATATAGCATTTTCATACATAAAAAAATTACAAGAAAAAAATGCATTTTTATGCATCTCTCTCTTCTCCTATGCCAGGCGTAGCCTCAGACGTAAGCAAGATGATTCTCCCAGTAGCACGTAGCAAATCCCTCGGACAGAAAAGCAGAGGGAAAAAAATATAGTCTGATAAAAAAAATGCAACCTCACCCGACAAAATAAAATAAGGATCAGATCTTTCCATAGAAATTGTTGAATGTGGTAGGGGAGGGAGCGAACGGGGCTTTAAAAATCAATATGACACATGTTTGATCTGTCTTAGGAGTAGGTGAAGAGGGGGTGGAAAAAGTAGTTTTGATGCCCTGCGGCATGTAGGACTGTCGCTTACGAAAGACCGTGGGGGATGTATGTGAATATTAAAAATGTTGTTTTTAGTGTTTGCTTTGCGATACGAAAACAAACAAATAAAAGGCTGCATTCAGGATTTTTGTTTTATTTTTCTTTTCTTGGATATTCCGGCAGTTTTTATGATGGACATCGCTTGATGTTACTGTAGACAGTAAAGACCTTCTCTGGATCTCAGTAGAATGGTAATATTGCAACGCACAAAGATAAAAAGATAGCAAAAGACAGAGTAAATGATTTGTAATGCACCGTATAAATCTTGAATAAAAGGTAGAATACCAGATCCTGCATAATTATTTATCTGTTTTGTCTTCTGTATCTCATTTTTTCAATTCTTTATACTTTTTTCTTTTATGGAAATGCCCAGGTGACAGAATATTTTGTTATTACAATTTGCTTTGATGAACTGTAATTTGGACTCTCAGATTGTAGAGGTGAAAGCTTTTATTATTAAATGTATTTGTTTAATGTTTGGTTTGTGATTTGAAAACAAACAAATAAAATGCTACATTCAGGATTTTTGTTTTATTTTTCTTTTCTCAGACACTAAGGCAATTTGTATGTTCGTTATCACTTGATGTGACTGTAGACAGTAAAGACCCTGTACTATTGCAAAGCAAAAAGAAAAAAAAAGAGAAAATAATTTGTAATGAACCGTATAAATCTTGAAAAAAGTATAGAATACCGTATTCGGCATAATTTATTTGTTTTGTCTTCTGTATCTCATTTTTCCAATTCTTTATATTTTTTTTTCTTTTATGGAAATATCCAAGTGACAGAATATTTTGGTATTACAATTTGTTGTATTGTAACTACAATTTGGACACAGTTTGTAGAGGTAAAAGCTTTTATTATTAAATGTATTATGTTTAATGTTTGGTTTGTGATATTAAAACAAAGAAATAAAAGGCGGAATTCAGAATTTTTGTTAAATTTTTCTTTTCTAGAATATTTCTGCAGTTTTTATTATGGACATCACTTGATGTTACTGTAGACAGTAAAGATCTTCTCTAGGTCTCATTAGAATGGTAATATTGCAACTCACAGAGAGAAAAAAGATAGTAGTAGATAGAATCAAATGATAACAGAAGGGATAATTTGTAATGCACCATATAAATCTTAAAAAGGGTAGAATACCGGATGCTGTTTGATTAGTTATTTGTTTTATATTGTGTATCGTAGTTTTCCAAGTTACATACATGTTTAATTAACGAAAATATGACAATGATAGAATTTATTTGTTATTGCTTTTTGCTGTGTTGGAACTTTAATTTAATCTTTCAATTTGTACAGATTAAAAAAAATTGTTAATAGTAAATATATTGTTTAATGTTTCCTTTGTGATACAGAAACAAACAAAAAAAAGTCTGCATTCAGGATTTTTGTTTTATTTTTTTTTCTCGGATATTCCGGCAGTTTGTATGATGGACATTGCTTGATATTACCGTAGACAGTAAAGAATATCTCTGGATCTCAATAGAATGGTAATATTGCAACTCACGAAAAAGAAAAGATAGCAAAAGTTAGAGAAAATAATTTGTAATGCACCGTACAAATCTTGAAATAAAGGTAGAATACTGTATCCTGCATAATTAGTTATTTATTTTGTCTTCTGTATCTCATTTCTCAAATTCTTTATTCTTTTTTCTTTCTTGGAAATGTCCAAGGGTCAGAATATTTTGGTATTACAATTTACTGTGGTGTAATAATTTGTAATGCACCGTATAAATCATGAAATAACAGTAGAATACCGTATCCTGCATAATTATTTATTTTTTTTGTCTTCTGTATCTCATTTTTCCAATTCTTTATACCTTTTTTCTTTCATAGAAATATCTAGGTGACAGAGTATTTTGTTAATACAATTTGATGTGATGTCACTGCAGTTTGGACTCTCAGTTTGTAGAAGTAAAATCTTTTATTATTAAATGTATTGCTTTTCATGTTTGGTTTGGATCAGTAAAATTTTCAATTTTCTAGAATTGTAAAGTACCCTATAAGGCAGATAAAAAATGGTTTGCTTTATATCTGAGAATTATCTTGTACACGCTCAATAATTTGTTTATCTTTACTGACCACAAGTTAGTTGCCAACTTTAATTTATCTTGTCATATTACGTGATAAAAGGGACAGCAGAGATTTTAATATTAACAATGATTGTTTGATAGTGTTATATATGAATGATGTCCAAAATTAAGCGAATCGATTGCAAACTGAGTGGTTATGTATAAAAAACAAACACACAGACGAGAAATCTTCTTAATTTTCAAAGATATATAACTTAAACGCTAGATATTTACTATTCTGTGAAATAGACTACTAGACAGTTCTGAAAATAATTTGTTGTTAATACCAGTGATAAAATTTTCATTGCAACAAAAAATAATCGATGGTTAAATTTAATAGTATCACATCTGTACCTAATCTATTATTTAAGCCAAATATAAGAGAAAATCATTTACGTAATATCTAAGTTCAGTGATAAAACGTATGTAAATAATGCAGACGATATTTAAATCATTTAAAATAAGAAATGATTAAATGAGATGGTTAAAAAAAATGGCGTCATAATGATAGAATAAAATGTTATTTTTAAATATTTATTACGTGATAAATTAAAAAATTTAATCTCCTGTTCTTAACCGGTGAAAATTGGACTTTATATAATGACATTAAAATATCGTAAATGGGGGAAGAGGTGGATATCGAACGTTTCGAACTCGCTTTGAATTTTGCTAACCCTAACTCATCAAAAATCCAATATGGATGCCTCT
>CM063501.1:20745915-20770915 GCA_032207245.1 Pardosa pseudoannulata
ACTATTTTCGAGTATGGAAAAATAATTACTGTATTTAGCTTTTGGTGAAGAAATTTTGATGTTTTCTTGCTTTCTTAAGAGAGAAATTGAAAGCAAAGAACACTCTATTTGTTTGCATTCATTGAGGTAAGTGGAATTCTTACCCTGTTCCGCCAAAAGCCATGAAGCCAATCATTGAGGTAAACAACAATTTGATGATCGTCAATGTACAATATTGTCTTTTTCCCAACCGATTCACTGGATGTAGCTGACTCATATTATCTTCTCTCAAACTCATCAATTTTGCATAAGAAATTAAAAACTAAACAATTTCATCAAAATCTAAACTAAAACTAAATTTGTGGAAATAAATTTTCAAAAACTAAATTTGTGGAATCGCAAGTGCTTTTTTCAGCTGGTCACAGCACAACTTGCTTAAATGCTTTCTTTCACAAATAGTATTTATGAAACAGACCAAAATATGAGATGCATATACACATTAAGTTGACTGTGATCATATATGTACACGTCATACATGCATTTTAATATCCGTCGCTATAAATGCAACAAAATAATAGGAAAAGTTCTATTACATTTGTTATACTGTCGGTACTATTAAGGTATAAAATTAGTGCAATGTGATTACATCATATTAAATAATTTTTACAAATATAATTAAAGTAAAATTCAATTAGTAACCCTAAGCTTAATGTGTGGAATCCCTATTGACTCTTTCATACTAGTGATAGCACGACTTGATGAAAAAACTTCAAAAACTTGTTCAAAATATCTATCAAAAAGAATATTTCTAAAGGAAACTGAATTACAAACAGCATGTACATGACAAGTCTTCAATGCTCATGTATGTACCCGTCATACATGCCCATCGCTCTGCACGCATGGACATGAAATAATAAAATAGTTGTGTTACATTTTTATACTGTCAGTACTCTTTTAATGTATAAATTAGTCCAATGAGATTATTTGATATCAAATAATTTCTACATTTATAATTATAGTCAACATTCATTTAGTAAAAAAAGGGCTTACTGTTATTTATAAATCCTCTAGGTGTGGTGGGTGGTTGCGAAATATTTTAAAAATTCAAATCTACTATAAAGAAGGTTGAGAATCACTGTATAAAATAATCATGGTGGGTGGTTGCGAAATGTTTTAAAAATTCAAATCTACTATTAAGAAGATTGAGAATCACTGTGTAAAATAATCATGGTGGGTGGTTGCGAAATGTTTTAAAAATTCAAATCTACTATTAAGAAGGTTGAGAATCACTGTGTAAAATAATCATAAAATTAGTGCAATGAGATTATTTGTTATCAAATAATTTCTACATTTATAATTATAGTCAACATTCAGTTAATAAAAACAGGGCTTACTATTATTTATTATTCCTTTAGGTGTGGTGGGTTGTAGCGAAATATTTTAAAAATTCAAATCTGCTATTAAGAAGGTTGAGAATCACTGTGCAAAATAATAATAAAATTAGAGCAATGAGATTATTTGTTATCCAATAATTTCTACATTTATAATTATAGTCAACTTTCAGTTAGTAAAAACAGGGCTTACTATTATTTATTATTACTCTAGGTGTGGCGGGTGGTTGAGAAATATATTAAAAATTCAAATCTACTATTAAGAAGGTTGAAAACCACTGTGTGAAATAATCATAAAATCAGTGCAATGAGATTATTTGTTATCAAATAATTTTCCCATTTATAATTATAGTCAATATTCAGTTAGTAAATACAGGGCTTACTATTATTTATTAATCCTCTAGGTGTGGTGGGTGGTTGTGAAATATTTTAAAAATTCAAATCTACTATTAAGAAGGTTGAAAATCACTGTGTAAAATAATCATAAAATTAGTGCAATGAGATTATTTGTTATCAAATAATTTCTACAGTTATAATTATAGTCAGCATTCAGTTAATAAAAACAGGGCTTACTATTATTTATTACTCCTCTAGTGTGGTGGGTGGTTGAGAAATATTTTAAAAATTCAGATTACTGTAAAGAAAGTTGAGAATCACTGTGTAAAATAATCATAAAGAATTTTCAAAATAATTTATTAAATATTTAGCTTAACTTTTAAAGAAGTATTATCAATATGGATATAAATGGATATAAATTTACTGAATAAATTACAGAAAATTGTGTGTATTTTATAGTATAAGCTGAACCAGTTTCAAAATTTAATTTTGAACTTGCCTTTATAAGCTTTCTTACAACTTGTTACCTATACTAAATATAGTTTTTACTCCACCAACCTATAAAAGAAAAGATTTTTCTTTACCCAGTCGACTATATTTAGACACAGAAACTTGAATGATAAACTGCCACATTAAGAGGCTTGAAATACGGTTTCTCTTCCAAGCCAGTTGGTAAATTGAAACAAGACCGAAACGGCATAATCTTTCAGTGGAAAGCATTAATACCGTCAAAAAAAGGCGAACTCCAGCTACCGTCTCGGATTAATAAAAAAAATGCATCCGAAAACCCTTCTCACTGACAAAAAAGAAATGGATTTCTGTAAAAAAAAAAAATTGTCCCCGATTCGACTCTAATTAACTGGTTTGGTATCCTCATGGAGTCTTAGCCTCATAAAGAAGATCATATTTTACAAGTCATGGTACTTACAATCTGTCCTCTTGCATGGCAGAAGGCTTGCCAGGGAAAACATACCAGGGACATTATGGTTTCCAGTTAGTAGTTTAAATGCGGAAAACGGCGACTAAGGATTTATTATTTGCAAGCCGGCAGAGAGGGACTTGGATGGGAGAGCATTATGGGACTTCTGGGAATGTGAAGGCAAATTGTAGTAGCTTGTGGTGGAAGAGAGCACTTTTGAAGGAGAATCTTACTTCAAAGACGATTTTAAATAGTTTATATTTTGGTTTGAAATATCCAGAACTTCTTCCGAATTTTCTTAATGAACTTTTTTGGAGAGAAATCAAAAAATGAAATATAGATACGAAAAAATTAAAAATCTCAGATTTTATGAAATTCCATTCATGTAAAATTATATGCATGCAAAAACGGAATATTTTGCATTACTTTTATTCCCAAAAAATATTTTCTCTCTCTGCGTGTTTCTCATTCATTGGCCCGCGTGCACATGCACACGTCATGTATATGTATACCAAAATGTTAAAATTCAGTACTGAACTAAGTATGCAGCAGCTAAGTATAAAGCAGAAATGCAATAAAATAAAAACTATAAAGTATTGTCTGTACTAAACTAAATATGATTATTAACCCCTTCCGGTAAAATGATGAGTCTAGCTCGTCATTAGTTTTTCATTCCATACCTCACAATGACGAGCTACACTCGTCATGCGATTAAAGTTACTGTTAAATATGATAATTAATTTAGTTTAAAATTTCTAGTGTACTGAATTTGGCAACACTTTTATCACTTGTGAAAATCACAAGTCACGTATTGCATATTGTTTACTTAGAATATTATTACTTAGAAATGTTTAATTATTACATATTGTTTACTTAGAATTTCTTGGTACAAGTCATTGCCAAATTAATGAGTCAGAATAAAAGAAAACCTACTAAGAAATGCCGTGTGTGTTACAAGAATCAAATTAAAAGTGAGACTACTTGGCGGTGTAAACAATTAAGAATTCCTTTGCACTTTGTTTTGAAAAGTACTACTAGCTTGAAGACTATTATCTGTATACCTTATTAATGTTTTGCTTTGATATTTTCTTAATTTTACTGTTAATGATATTATTTAACACTATGTAAAAAGTGGATTTTAATTAAGAATATGTAAGAATTGTAAAATGAAACAAGTTTTTTAAATAAAAATTAAATTGTTATTTCATGCACAGTTTTTCATTATTAAATCATACCGGAAGGGGTTAAAACATTGTATGCGGGACACATACTAGTACGTTTTCTGACAATTGATATTTGAGCTCGGCTCACGTACTAGTACGGGTTATTGTAACAACATGGTTTGTTTGTGGGTACAAAAATAACGGTATATACAGGAAAACGAAGTCGAATGTTCTTGTCTACTACATAGATTCTGGAAAAAATTAAACAAATCAAAAGTAGTTTTTACATCAGTCGATGCGGAACCACAGAACGGGAAAAAATTAAAACTATATATTACTATTTCTGTTTGATTTTTCCTATTTTTGACACTATTATAAATTTATCCACTAAAAAATATATTTTTTGTTTGCAAAATCTTATGGTTGTTATTTATATATTTCTATTTATATATCTTTTTATATATTTTAATATAAAATAAGAGAAGTTGGGTACAAATTAAATATATTTCCATCTTTTGAGATTTAACTGAGTAACTAAATTTGCTCACAAAACACCCGCTCCCGGTACAATTCCGCTGCGAAATGTACTCGCACAAAATGTGTTAAATTATGTCTATGAGTAAAGTATGCATAAAGCAGAAATGTAGTAAAATTATAAATATAAAGTATTTTCAGTACTGAGCTAGGTATGCTTACTAAAAAATGTGAATACATAAATATGTAAAAAAGCAGAAATGTAGTATAAATGAAGACTATAAAGTATCTTCAGTCCGAACTAAGTATTATTATTAAAGTATGTTCATGGGTAATGTATTTATAAAAAGCATAAAAAGGAGATATATGATCAAAAAATCTAATGTAAAAATTCAGA
This sequence comes from Pardosa pseudoannulata, assembly GCA_032207245.1. NCBI lineage: Eukaryota > Metazoa > Arthropoda > Arachnida > Araneae > Lycosidae > Pardosa > Pardosa pseudoannulata. The sequence continues at coordinate 20,750,575 of CM063501.1, forward strand.
AAACATGAAGCAGAACTATAGTATAAACTGCAATAAAGTATTTTCAGTTTAAACACAAATAAGAGAAGCATTTTTATATCTAAAAATTTTAGATGATTTCAAGATTTATCTTTAGATCAGTTTAAGATTTACTTGCTAACAGCAAGAACAAATTGTACGAAATTAATGTTCCTCCTGAGTAGAGATGATTTAAAAAAAATGCATGCAATTCTGTTTTTCTATCTTAATATGTTTTAAAAGCACTGAAGTGTTAAGAATATATATATATATATATATATATATATATATATATATATATATATATATATATATATATATATATATATATATATATATATATATATATATATATATATATATATAATGCCACATTTCAAACGACACTACCGAGCTCCATGGCGCAATGGTTAGAGTCGCGGGCTACGAACCGAAAGGTCTCCGGTTCGATCCTGCGTCAGGACAAATTTGTTTCCTTAATTTTATGTTCGATTTCTTAAGTAGTCAAGAAGACTTCTAAATTATGCTAATTTTCTGTTGCATTAAAATATTTCTAGAAGGTTCTGTTACCTTATAAAAGCCTCTGTAAAAACTGCGAGCGGCAGTTGTTGTTTTGAGTACGAGCTAGGTAGCTTGGGCTTTAATAAATTGTTATTTCTTAAGCTTGACTCTTGATTGTGTTCCACCTGTACTTTCATCTACGTGACAATATATTTATAATATATCTATATATATATATATATATATATATATATATATATAGTATATATATATATATATATATATATATATATATATATATATATATATATATATATATATATATATATATATATATACATGTATATATATATATATATATATATATATATATATATATATATATATATATATATATATGTATATATATATATATACATGTATATATATATATACATATATATATACATGTATATATATATATATATATATATATATATATATATATATATATATATATATATATATATATATATATATATATATATATATATATATATATATATATATATATAGAATGGAAAGATGAATGAATGGAATTTAGTGGCATTGAATCCCAAATGGAATATATTGTGCCAAAACGATGAGTGCCATAGACAGACAATGTAATAAAAAGTAAAATGTAGAAATGTAAAAATATACAGGGCACAATAGTAAAAATTTTAACACAAAATCCCTATAAAAAAGTAAGAAAAAAAAATATATATAGAAAGAGAGAGAGAGAGAGAGATTAGTAATTGTTTTAAATTTTTATTTTTAATTCTAAAGTTTCTGGTAAAATATTCTTTTTCATTTACTACACTTTATTACAATTTTTTTTCGCTTCTAGATTTTTAAATAAAGCCTGTATTAGCTTATTTCTATTTTTATCAACTTCTTCACAACACTCATCTTTACTCCTACGCAAAATCGTACATTTTCTAGGCATAACATACATAACTGTCCTTTTCCCTTTGTTTCATTAATAAACGTCGTTATAATTATATTCACCCAGCGTTATCGATATTGCGAAAACACATGGCACTTGTTAATGGTATACCACATTGCTCACAAAGTAATAGATGGACAAATCTCAATTTCAATGTTTAAAAAAAAAATCGTGACTTTTTTTTGTCTACTTGATTCATTCATTCAAAGCTTTTCAATCTTCATATCGCAACAATACTCCACTTTGTGCAACCGGAATGAGTCTGGTAATCACTCATTCAGACATCTCACCCCGGCTCTCTAACGTGTCTCCTGTTGCTTTTAAAGACCTCGGACATGCGGACCTCTTTTTTTCTTTCCATTTCTGACATCACTGCCAAATTTTCTCCCGAGTAATGGGTCCGGGGTCGGGAGGGCCACCCAATTAATCAGTCCCGTCAGGAGAATAAGGGGCCCGCTTGTCAGCCACCCCCCTCTTCTTTTTTGGAACTCATCCGAATCTCCATCCACCTTTGCCGAGTCCGTCTGTCAAGCGATGCTTTTTATGGAAAGGCTCCCATTTATGCAGACGTTATTCTTATTTTCACAGGTCTTCTCTTTCCGTTTGTTTTCCACATTTTTGTTGTCTATCTTGGTCTTTGGCGCAGCGGTTCACAAACTTTTTTTCGACCCATGGTATTCTGGCTGCGATAAAATAATTTTATGGTCCTTAAAATGGTTTGACTAAGGAAGAAAAAGAAGAAAAAACAATACAAATTTTACACTCATTTATGTTTAATGCGAAGAAAGAAAGTGTTTGGAGGAAATTTTCAGTATCTCCGTCAAGTTGAGGAGAAATACAATTAACACATTGTATGCGGGACATGTACTAGTACGTTTTCTGAAAACTGATACTTGAGCGTGGGACAAGTACTAGTACATTTTCTGTATATTAATTTTTCAGTGTGGGACACGTACTAGTACGTTTTCTGAAGATTGATACCTGAGTGCGGGTAACGTACTAGTACGGTTTAGTGTAACAACATGTGTTGTTTGTGGGTACAAATATAACGGTATATACGGGAAAACAATGCCGAATGATCTTGTGTACTACGTAGATTCTGGAAAAAATTAGACAATTAAAAACTAGTTTGTACATCAGTCAATAAGACTGATGTAAAATTAAATAATTTTTGATCTGATGAGATTTAACTGAATAATTAAATTTACACGAAAAACGCCCGCTCCCGGTACAATTTTGTTACTATAGAAATTCTAAAGATGAAATGAAAAATTATAAGCTATTTGTTAGTACGCTGTTAGTTCATACTAAACATTTTAAAGGAATACTGCTGGACGATTTAATATATATCAAATAATTTCGTATTTTAGTCAAACATACTTTTCTAATAGGTTTTAGTGTTTTACCTGTTTTTATAACAACTTTATATAGTCTCATAATAAAAATATTGTTAAAAAATAGAAAATCCTCAAAAAGGAAATTCTAAGTCCCTTGTACCTTTAAACTATTTATATTTCTAATAATACCTTTTTAAATCTCTCTCTAAATATAAAATCTACTAGTATTTAATTACATTACTCCTAAATATTCTCTAGAATAAATATTAATATTTTACAAAAGTTTCTCTATTTTTGATGTCAATAAGGTATTTGCACCCTTTAAAGAAAAAAAAATGTTTACTCTGTTTTCGAATTTCACTTCTCAGTTAAAATTTTATAGGATTTCTTTTTTGATTTTTAACATAAACAGCCTTTTATTGGTTAAAGATCTATTCTTTTTTTAATTCTCTTTAAGTATATAGTTTACAGGTATTTAAATAATTTGTTCCGAAATACTTAAATGTACAATTTTGGATTTTAAACATCTTTTTTGAATTCTGAATAGCACTTTTTTGAATTTCTCATTAAATATAACATTTAGTAGTATTTAAATAAATTTCTTCTACAATATGCTCTACAAAATATATAAATATAATATATATATATATATATAATATATATATATATATATATATATATATATATATATATATATATATATATATATATATATATATATATATATATATATATATATATATATATATATATATATATATATATATATATATATATATATATATATATATATATATATATATATATATATATATATATATATATATATATATATATATATATATTTATATATATATATATATATATATATATATATATATATATATATATATACACACACACACACATATATATATATATATATATATATATATATATATATATATATATATATATATATATATATATATATATATATATATATATATATATATATATATATATATATATATATATATATATATATATATATATATATATATATATATATATATATATATATATATATATATATATATATATATATATATATATATACATATATATATATATATATATATATATATATATATATATATATATATATATATATATATATATATATATATATATATATATATATATATATATATATATATATATATATTAATATTATTTTACGAAAATTTCACTATTTTAGTTTTGTACACCCTTAAAGACAAAATTTGTAGTCTTATGTTTTTAAATTTATTTTTCCTGAGAAAACTTTATAGGAATTTCTCTTAAACTATTTAACTACACAGCCTTTCATTGAGTGGGGAAAATCTATTCATATCTAAAGTGACTTATTACTGTCTGACAAATCTAATGCCGCAAATTATTTTAAGGATACTTCTAAAGGGAAACGCCCTGGCTCACTTAAAATTCATTTTACAGTCCATAAATATCTCTCAGTGTAAATGACATAGTACGTTAAGCAAAACGCATGAAGCCCAGCTGTAAAGATCCGCATGATTCTCTGGTTGTTAGCAATTGCCCATGAATCACTCTTCTGACAGTAGACGGCCCGGAGTCTTTTCAATTCCTACCAATAAACAACGTGACTTGTTACCAAATACTCAAAAACAATGTTTTTTTGCCAAGTTCCTGCTTTTCACTTGTTAGTCCCCTGCTGTTTCTGTGATATTTTGTTTTCCAGGTTTTCTCTCTTTTGGGGAGTCCAGTGTCGGGGGCGGGGGCGAATCCTTCAGACTGCACCTCCCGAGAAAGAAAAACAAGGAGTCTTCAAACAACAATCGAATGTCTAAGTGACATGCTTTCATACTGTTCCAGCCGTCGACTGGATCCAAGTAAATGTTTAGCAATGATTTTATCTGGAATCTCCTTTTCAAGTGGCAATGGACTTTCAAATCTGACTTTTTAAATCTACTTTCTTATTAATATGTTCATGGCCATATTATTATGTGATAGTGACTGCAATGTTCAGTTTAAATATTAGTTATTTTAGAAGTTATTGTTTCAGGGGTAACTTCATTGAAAATGTTGCCTGATTCTTTACACATATTTTAAGCCTTTTACACCTTATCTGATACTGATTAAAATTTTCAGTTAAAATATTAGTTATTTTAGAAGTTATTGTTTTAAACGTAGCCTCATTGAAATTCTTTCTGATTCTCTACCCACATACTAAGCTTTTTTTCTCCTTATCTGATAGTAACTAAAATTCACAGTTAAAATATTAGTTTTTTTAGAAGTTATTGTTTTAAAGGTAGTCTCATTGAAATTCCTTTCTGATTCTTTACCCACATACTAAGCTTGTCTCTCCTTATCTGATAGTAATTAAAATTTACAGTTAAAATATTAGTTATTTTAGAAGTTATTGTTTTAAAGGTAGCCTCATTGAAATTCCTTTCTGATTCTTTACCCGCATACTAAGCTTTTCTCTCCTTATCTGATAGTAACTAAAATTCACAGTTAAAATATTAGTTTTTTTAGAAGTTATTGTTTTAAAGGTAGCCTCATTGAAATTCCTTTCTGATTCTTTACCCGCATACTAAGCTTTTTTCTCCTTATGTGATAGTAACTAAAATTTACAGTTAAAATATTAGTTATTTTAGAAGTTATTGTTTTAAAGGTAGCCTCATTGAAATTCCTTTCTGATTCTTTACCCGCATACTAAGCTTTTCTCTCCTTATCTGATAGTAACTAAAATTCACAGTTAAAATATTAGATTTTTTGTCTGTATCACCTGCTGCATTGGAAAAATTATTAATTATATTAGAAACTATTGTTCCAAAGGTTTCTTTATTGAAATTGCTTAATAATTCTTTCCCTACATTCTAACCGTTTTACTCCTATTTCACAGTGACTAAAATTAACAGTTAAAAAGATATTTTAGAAGATATTGTTTCAGAGGTAAACTTATTGGAAATGCTTTGTGATTCCTTACACATAATCTAAATTTTTTCTCCTTATGTGATAGTTACTGAAAAATCCACTTAAAACATTAGTTATTTTAAAAGTTATTGCTTCAAAGGTATCTTCATTGGAAAGTATTCGTGATTCTTTACACATATTCTAACATTTTTACTTCTTCTTACAAAATAAAGAAATAATACCAAATAGAACACAACGATACTATAACTTGAAAACTATAAGTGTTTATTACGACTATTGCTGAATTACGTTTTCATCAAGACACCTGTAACATAGGTAAAAAATAATTAGATGCAGAATGTTAAAATTTTGTATTCAGAACTACTGTAACTTTTATTTTGTATTCTTTATAGTTGCATTTTGCACTCTATATAATAAAACACTTTGTAACATATAGTAACTCTGTACAACCTAACTGATATGCAACATAGAAGATTGAGATTTTTGTTAAGGACTGTTTTATTATCTTATTGACTACCAGCATTTTGTAATGCAATCAGCACTGTATATGACTAAATATCTCAATACAACGAATATTAATCGCCTTATTGCATTGAATAAATAATATCAGTATTGTACTTCTACCCATTGTTAAGCTAATATATACTGGTATTTCTTGAATAAATATTTTATGATTTTTTATGGTAATAAAAGTTAATATTTTAGCATTTGTCTAACAGTCCAAGTTTAGATGAAAGTACCTCGCAAATAAAATAAGTTCTGTTAAATCATTCAAAAATGTGAAGAGCCACTTTAATTAAAAGATTTGTATTTATTCAAATTTATGTTTAGGAATATTTTATATCATCAGTTATAAAAAATATCAGTTAAATTATATTTTGTAAAATCTACTTTTTAAAGTTTTATCTTCTATGAGTTTCCTTAATAGAACTATGAAATTTATTTTTTATCTTTAATATCATTTAATGTATAACATTTCATATAAATAATTTATTCCTTTGAATTCAGTATATTACAGTATATTCAGTATAATAACTGAAAGAAAAACTTAGAATATGTTCTTACTACCTTATCTCAAAGTGTAAAATCTAAGCTTTACAAATTTGACTGGCCGTTTATTTAGTTAGTCAAAATGAAAAATCCTTTATATTATAAGTAATTTAAACAGTGAATTCTAAACAGTTCTCAGTATCAATTCTTTGTTTTAAATAATATATAAAATATTCTTATCATGCTTAGGTACAGCTGAGAATTTTTTTAAGTTCAAGTTACCGTGAAAACAATGAGTTAAGATATAGAACCTCGACTATATAGATACACTAAAATAATCAAATTTGGTATGAAATGCTTTGGAAAAATTTTAAGATAACATTCTACACTAAATATGAAAAAAATGATAGAAAAAAGATAGATTGAAAGTTTTTTTGTTAATAATTAAATATTCAATGCAGATAAATATCCCTACTCGATATGTATCAGTATATACGGTAATCAATTAACAATCTCCTCATTTATCTATGATAAGACGAAAAATTACTTTTCCGGTCTGCTTAATTACTGAAATAATTAAAAACGAAGTTCTTGGAACATTACTAAGAGGAGAAAAAAATGGCTTTCTCAAAACTTTCAGCTGAATGATAAAAAATAAGGATATTATTTTGTATTTAGAAAGATATCTGCGAACTTTTGATGAAAATATCTTTTTCTTTAGTTTAATGGAAAGAATAATTTCTTTTAATAAGGCAGTATGTTCGTATTTTCTTTAAAACGGTTGAAAGATCATTTAAGGAAGATTTCAAAGCGCTTTTAGAAATATTGAAAGAAATTATTATTAAAAAAAAAAGCTCTCGCAGAAAAAAAAAATGTATGCTGGGTGAGTATAAAAATAATGCTTTATTGTTTGAGATATATTTTTATCACTATAATTTTTTTATTAAATCTTTGTTATATAAGAGAATCATGAAATAAAATCGATTTTTGAGAAGTGTTATGCATTGGTGCTTTTTCAAACTGATTACCCATTATTTAGCGAATTGTATGAAAAGAAAAAATATTTTTCTTTGCTTATTAGTGCTTTAAGTATTTATAATTAAGTTACAGAAACTAGAATGTATGATAAATAATACAACAGAACATATATATTTGCAATAATATGGGTTACATTTGGTGACAGTAACAGCATGTAAGTGTAAGATCTTAAAAAATAAGCTTTATAATTAATACCATTCACCTCTGTGTAGTTGAAATATAAATTAAAATTGACACATTTTTCTTTAAAAATTACAATTAACTACGCTTTGTTAACCATTATAACATGCTAGTAATATATATATATATATATAGATATATATATATATATATCTACAGTCGAACTTCGATAACTCGAAGTCCAAGGGGATCCCCCAAAATATTCGACTTATCCGAAGTTCGAGTTATCGAAGTTACCTACCATTCCTCTCAACTGCACTTAAGATGGGTCGACATGGTTTAAATGGATTGATATGTGCCATAATACTATAGTTGTACGCAGTTAAATTTTTTAATAGGCTATGTAAATTACAAGAGAAGAATGGGTTCAAAAGGTTTAAAACTTAAGAAATTTGGCCTCATTACATATTAATTAGTATACATACCATGTAAACCTCATTTGAAAAAAGCAGTTATTTTTAAGGTTGTTGGCATTCAAAAAGTCACCTAATTTTTAACACAGTTAAATAGGGTGTTGTCTGTACCTTCGGTGGTCTCCAGGTATTGTAGTAAGATGTGAATAACGTCCTGTGCTTGCTCGTGACCTCTCACTTCGAGGTTCTCGAAGGTCACGAGTGGACTGGCATTCGAAGTTTTGAACTGAATTGTGTTTTTTACCAGAGAAATATATCAAACAAATTCGAGTTAAAAGATGTTCACTTCGAGTTATCGAGACAGTTTTTAAAGAAAAGTATAGAAATAATTCGGGACTTGGTTAAAAGTTCGAGTTAAAGGATTATTCGACTTATAGGGAGTCGAGTTATCGATGTTCGACTGTATATATATATATATATATATATATATATATATATATATATATATATATATATATATATATATATAATCTGATAAGTGCATTTGTAAGATTTTTTTTTGTGGAACGCCTTGAAAATTATTTCTTGTACTATCTCTATCACTTAATTTTTTAATTAGTGTGTTGTTACATAATCATAAAGTGAAATCTGATTAACCAATATTTTGTGAATTACATGAAAAAAAACTATTTTTCTTTATTTATTAGTGTTTCAAGCATTTATATTTATGTTGATAGATTGTGCAATTTAAAACGTGTGAGAGCGAATATAGCACAGTACAAAAACATAAAATAACGTGTTGTTATAAAATAATAAAGTGAAATCTAATTACCCAATATTTTGTGAATTATGGGAAAATGTTTTATATAAATATTTTTTATAGTTATTAGTGTTTAAAGCATTTATAGTAAAAGACTGTGTAATTTTAAATATGTGAGAGCGAATACAGTACAAATATATGCCCCGTTATTTTATAAAACATAAAATAACGGGGCATATATTTGATTACAGTTCCAAGATTTATAATCAAAATCATTTATTTATGTGTTAGTTGAGATGATTTAAACGTGAAAATGTTAATCTAAAGAAAATTCTAATTTACTAAATTCAATAACATTAATAATTTATCTAATTTCATAAATGCACTTACAGAAATGCTTAACTCTGAAAAATATCGTACCAGTCAAACGCAGAAAAAGCGATATGAGAGAATACTTCTAATAATACAGAGAGAACAAATGAATAAATATAAAAATGTCATAAATATTATCAAAACAAATGTCAAAATGTATAAATGATGAAGATTTTGCATATTTAAAAATAAGATTTTAGGCTTCACTTCCAGATATCTCATTGAAATTTCTTATTGCACAAAATATTGTCAATTATATTTTTACTAAACAAAAAAATTGCAATATTAAATTCTCTCTGAAAATATATTAATTTATTTTAATTCATTAATTATCGTTTCAAATGTATTCCAAATAATGAGCTTTGCAATTAGAGCGTATATCTTGAAAGACTGAAGGAGAACAGTTAAATGCAAATTTTGAAAATATTTTCACCAAAAGAGGAATAAAACTGGTACTTTTATTTCCCTGGTGTACTATATTTTCTTTGTTATATTTACATCGAAAAATTCACAAAAATATTTTATTTTCTTTCTTAAGTTTTCTGATTTATAATTAATTCTCCAGGGTGAATATTTAACAGTAAGAAGCATACGTAAATACAAAACGGGGAAAATTTCCCGATATTTTTGTCTACAGAAGAAAAGGAGGTTTCAACAATCACAATGAAGGCAGTACCATAAAAAAATGAGAAAATTTATAAAGAAAGAATATAAAGAATAAAATTTTCTTTTTCGAATATTTACAGCTATGTACTTGAGATTTCTCATTATTTCTGTACCGCTATAAATTAATGTTAAATTCTAAAGAATGTAGTACTGTTTAAATTCCTTGAAAAAAATATTATCGCTGATAAATATAGTTGCCAGATATTTTATTCGACTCACTTTTTCCAATATCATTTTTAATATTTTTGAGAATCTGTTCCACAAACTTTCAAGAAATTGAGGCATGGCAAAGCAAAAAGTCTAATCAACAAATTTTTTACTCATACAGCGAAATAATTTTCCAGTTCAAGTAATGGTACATGAATTAGTATGTTATCTACTTTTTATTGTAGTAGCCACTGCCCTTAGACAAAACTACTGTCGAAACAAAGTTTAACCGAGAAATGTATTCAACAGCAATATAACGATATGTTTTGATAGCGAGAAATTTCACAGTTTCACTGGATACCTTATTGTCATCCAGAATGTTTATTCGACGTCCAGATGACATTCTTGATGTTTAAAGAAAGGTATATAATGGTTGAAGCCCAGTGGTGTTGAGGTAGCGCTTCAAGCTCCCACGACACAGGTCCGATGTTCGATCCCCGGACTGGGCAAGGTTGACTCAGGCTTTCATCCCTTCAGTGGGTGTACAAATTGATGATCAAGCAAGCTTGAAAACTAAATACTGGGGGTTCCACGTAATGTTGACCACCTAGCCGGAACATATGCTTCGAATCCAAGGGCCCTTGGTCTTGGAAATGGAGATTGGCACTGTACGCCTTGGCCCCCTAAGTGCTGTGGAGCCGAAGAGTATATAATTCTTGTTCTTCTTTGTTGACTCGATAGATCTTTATGGACCACAGCCTTCTTCAAAATCATACCTACTTTTCTCTTTTCTACAGTCTTCCAGTTGGACACTCTTGTACTTTGAAGTCCACATCAATACAATCCTCCTTCCTTAGTCGGGGACTTAGTTTGAACTTGAAGACTCTGGATGTTAAAGAGGAGTTATTCCTGAGTTTAGTTCCACATATCTACTTTATTATAAGAACACAGGGAGTAGTACGATTTGACTAACGAACAGGGTACACCCTCCAACTTGGAGATAAAACTAAGCATGGAAGCCTGACATTTTCACCTGATCTCGCCTATGTAAACAATTTGTATCTATATTATAATTTTTATTATATTTGTATCCCTCTCTCCTTGTGCAACTCTTTTCTTATACATTAAATGTAAGTCATACTAAAAAAATAGATATAATGAACCATTGGTTCATTTTTATTAATTTGGATCTATTGGCTTTGTAAACCATTGAACACTCTTTTCTCCCTTTTCACAGTATATAAAAAGGTCTTACTTTTTAGAAACAAAGTAAATTCCTCAAAACGTATTAAATAAAAATCGAACACACATGATAAAAATACCATGAATTTAGGATAATAATTGAAAATATATGATAAAATGAATAATAATAATAAAAACCTTCATTTAAATTTTTTAAAAGTGGTGCGCTCTCTTAAGTTTACAATGGGAGAATTATCTTGAAACTGATAATAAAATATTAGCTTAGCATTTTATTGACTGTTACTATCCTATGTATAGCAGTAATTGTTAATGAAGTATTACTCCACCTTTTTCGTATATTCCTTTAATGCTACATGAATACTAGCTTTACATATATTAATAAAGCCTTCATTGTTAGTAAATAACTTAAAAACAGTTATTTTATATAGTTATCTAGTAGATTAACAAATTATATTATAAAAGATTGTTAACTAACAATTCTTAAAAAGAGTTGATTACACTGTATCCATTCACACACAGAGACAAATATTTCTCTATAAACGGAAATAAATAATTAATTAACTAATATTAACTTTTAATGCATAAGATACAAGTACGATTACAAAAGTCAATAATCCCTCACCCAATTAAACATTACTGTAATATAATTCGATAAAATATATATCGAAGGAAAAGCGATTAACAGGATTAAGTAAACTTGATGCATTAGTAACCGAATATTATGATTAATATAAAAGAGTTAGTTATAAGTAAAAGGTTAGTTGCATAAATGAATACCTGCAATCTTTGTGTTATTTATAATAAAATTGGAACATATATGATGTGTTCATAAATTTGTGAACTAATGAGTGTATTAACTTATTATTTAAATCTTTATCATCTTGGCTTAACATACAGGAATGATTATCTTAAAGTTATCCTATTATGGAACTGAGAAAGCAATAAAGACATGGATTTCAAAGAGCTTTATATATTACAGCCCATCTTTATCAATAATTAACAATAATTTTAAAGATCATAAGATGTTATTTACAAAAATGAAATTTTTGGCGATACAAGCATTACTTACTGTAACGTGTAAACACACTGTTGTAAAGAGATAATTTATTAAATTCATTTTTTTCTGTGAAACATAGCTTCCCAGTTAACAAAAATAAATAAAAGAACTTTTCGAGACAAACAGTCCTGGTGTGTGAAGCATTTTGCCCGGTTAGGTAGTCAAACATACACGGAACTAGACAGTGTTTAGTTTCCAAGAATGCTTAGCCCTGAGTTTGACTGCCCACTGATAAGCTGAGTCAATCTTGCCCAGACCGAGGATTTACCCTCGAACCTGCGTCTTGGGAGTGAAATGGCCTAACCTAACGTCACTAGGCTTCAATTCCCCAGTTTAAGTTAACTATAATTTTCTTTAATTTTCTTATTTTCTCATACACTAGTTGCTGGTAATGAACTTACATATGTTTGTATTGGTGACAACATGCAACGAGATGTAACAGCATGCAACATTTTAATCCACGATTGATATCGAAGTAATTATGATATAATAAGTGTATTACAGAAGTTTCTAGAGCTGTAAAATGGTTCACACTACTTTTCATTTGCATAGAAATTCTTGTAAAATTATAAATTGCTAAAAATATAAGCCTGTTGTAATTGTTTAACTGATGTTTTAGTAATTTATAAAATTAGTTAATTGTACATAATGATCCAAAAATGTATGGAAGAGTTTATTATAAACCTGTTTGGGTAATTGCGGATATTTACTTTGGAAAGACTTTGTGCTTACTTAGATTTCCATAAACACTGTGTAATTACTATTGCTAGTTACAGGTAACACTACTGGTAATTGTTTAGTTATTGGCTGTTTACCTGCTGTTAAATTAACTAGCGTGAACATCATTTACTTGTACTTGAGTTACCAATTACTTGAGTTACCAGGAAAATACAAATATTGCATTAGTAAAACAAGGTAAAGTGTAAATTATGGCATTTTTGTCGTTGTTTCTGATGCCACTTGGACGAACCAAGCGTGATTGAGCCATATGCTACTCATATTACGGCAAAGGGGTGGGCCTTTCGTTTTTAATGAGAACCATTACGGTGAAAGAACGAGCTTGCTCAAGTGAGTCCTCGTAATTTTGAAGTAGAGACCAAGCAGAAGACCTATAGACTTGGCCTGCCACCCCCAGAGGTATTGATTGAGATCTTGGAGGACATTGTGACCACGAACATGTTTTACGTGCCCCAGTCACATTTAACGAACACGGGGTGCAACCTCTCAGTTACGTGATCGTTGCCTTCGCCGACTGAGCTATCGTTGCTTAATGACATTCTAAAATGCACTGTATCTGTACGACGTAGTTTACAATATACTCATTTGTAATATGTTATTTTTAGTGTTTTAAAGAATTATATGTTAACCTCTTGACATAAAATGAAGTCTGGAAGTCATTCCATGTTTGAATATACAAACCTCCCCGAGACGTCAAGAAATGTCTCCGGCAGACATCTTGCAGCATAATATTTAACCATTTAATAATTTAACTCATATTTCTGGTCTATTTTGAACAAAAAGTTCAAGATGTTAAATGTCTTTTAAAAATAATACAAATGGAACAACATAGAAGTGTGAAAAAGGTCAGTTCTTCAACCTATTAGACAATGCTTTGAAATATTTGATACTGTATAGGAATACTAAGTTTATACTATTACTTAATTATTATTCATTAACATTATATATATGACCCTCATTAAATGTGTTACATAGTAATGCAAATTTCAAATTAAAACGTTCTTTTCCTCAACTTGTGAATAACTGTTCTGATGATCCAAACTGAATAGTATTTTTCGGACACATCAAATTCAGTTTTATTTATATGTCAAGAAGTCAATGGCTGATTGTATAATATTTGCCGTTGGTTTGCCTAAATTAAGGGAAATTTCTTTTCTGTATCATACAATATAAATGCTTCTTTAAAACTAACAGTTAAAATGAATTTTTATCTATATTCAATAAGAGTTACTAGGCATTAATGGGCTATCACCTATTTATACATTAGTAGATGAATTTGTGCGTGAGTGTTTTATATACATAAACAAAAAAAATTACTTTAATGTATTAACTAACATAAATATATCTTTAAAACTAACAGTTAAAATCTTTTTTTAAACTAACATATAAAATTAATTTTTTTATTTGTTATTCAATAAGGAATACTAGGTATTAATGAGATATTATCTATTTATACTTTAGTATACGAGTTTGTGGGTGAGTGTTACACATACATAAATTAATAGAAATAACTTTAATGTATTATCTAATAAAAATATATCTTTAAAACTAACAGTTAAAATTTATTTTTATCTGTATTCAATAAGGTATACTAAGCATTATTGAGCTATTATCTATTTATACATTAGTAGATGAGTTTATGGGTGAGTGTTACACATACATAAGTTAATAGAAATTGCTTAGACGAACTATGAGCATATTAACATGCATTTAAACATATTTCAATGTGTAATTCACATATATATGTATGAATGCTTTCTACATTTTCGACATGTTACTTAACAATCTTCAGAATCATCTTCAAACAAACACAAAAGAATATTTAAACATGTCTCAACTAATGTAAATACATCTTTTAAACTAGCAGTTAAAATTTATTTTTATCTGTGTTAAATAAGGGATACTAAGCATTATTGAGCTATTATCTATTTATAAATTAGTAGATGAGTTTGTGGGTGAGTGTTTCACGTACATAAATTAATAGAAATTGCTTTAATGCATTAATTATAATAAATATAGCTTAAAAACTAACAGTTAAAATGCATTTTTATTTGAATTTAATAACGGATGCTAGTCATTAATGGGCTATTATCTATTTATACATTAGTAAATGAGTTTGTGAGTGAGTGTTACAGATGCATAAGTTAATAGAAATAACTTTAATGTATTAACTAATATAATACATCTCTAAAACTAACAGTTAAAATTTATTTTTAACCTGTATTCAATAAGGTATATTAGGCATTAATGATCTATTATCTATCTATACATTAGCAGATGAATGTTTTTGTGAGTATTACAAGTACACAAGTTAATAGAAGATGCTTTAATGTATTAACTATAACAAATATATCTTTAAAACTAACAGTTAAAATTTATTTTTTTCTGCATTTAATAATTGATACAAGGCATTAATGGGCTATTATCTATTTATACATTAGTAGATGAGTGTTTGTATGAATATTACACGTACATAAGTTAATAGAATTTGCTTTAATGTATTAACTGTAATAAATATATCTTTAAAACTAACAGTTAAAATGTATTTTTTATCTACATTCAGTTAGGGATACTAGACATTAATGGGATTTTATCTATTTATACATTAGTATATGAGTTTGTGGGTGTGTTACAAGTACATAGATGACTACTTTGGTTTTGATTACTTTAGCCTTGTTTGCGAACTATGAGTATATTAACATACATTTAAATATGTTTCAATGTGTAATGCACATATGCATGTATGAATGCTTCATAGAATTTTGACATGTTACTTAACAATCTTCAGAATCTTCTTCAAACAAACACAAAAGAATATTTAAACATGACAACATTTTATTTTCAATACATTAATTATGCTTTTGAAAAGTGCTTTTATTTACTTTAATAGTAATTTGAATCTAAAACTCGCTTCGGATATAATGGAGCTGTGAAAAATACGCTTTGGGAAAACAGAATGTCAAACAACATGTCTTGCTGATAAACACATTCCATATTCTTTACATTTTCTCTTTTTTTTATGCTAGTTTATTTTCTTATAAATTATTATTAACAACTATTTTTACTTCTTCTCTCATTTACCTTTTATTTCCTCTTGAGAAAATAATTATTCTCTAATATTTCTAATGAACAAAAAAGTATCAGAAGCAACAAGTATTTCAGAAATGAATATTACCCCATGAGTATGAAGTCAATTCACTTTTTGTTGCTGACATTTAATTAGGTATTTCTCTAATTTCTATTTGTAATTAATTACTTTACTTTTTCTTTTGATTCTGTATTTATTTTACTTATGTTGACTTCACTGATAAAATACTTTCGAGCGTTAATTAAGAAATTATAGCTTCGTGCATATTCGCTTGGATGTTTGTTTTATATTTTTCAAGAGCAATAATAATTTACTGGCAATAATTGAAATAAGAATGAAAAAAATAAGACTTTTGATTTCTAATTCGTAAAACTCTCTAGACACATACAAAACATTAATTAAAATTTACAAAGTTTAAAAAATCTTTAATGTGTAAGGAAGGGAATAGCTCTTTTTTTTCTTTCTAATTCGCTTTACTTTTAAAATGTTAATTTACATCTGATTATTCTAAAACTAATTTGCTATTTTTCTGCAATGAAAAACAACTAAAATTGCTTTACTTAATATAAAATAATTAGTAAAGCAGAAAAAAATGTTGATGTAACCCAATCTATGTGTCTTTTTTTTTTTTTTTTTTTTTTTTTTTTGTAAATGTATTTTAAATACTTTGAATATATGTATAATACTTTTAAAAAGGAATTTCGTTTATTTAATATTTTATAGGTTTTTTTACAATCAATGAATTATGAGCATATAAATTTTCTAATTGCATTTAAACAAAAGTTGTGTAATCCCAATTTTAATATAGTCTTTAGTTAACTTTCAACTTCAAAAGGTATTACAACCAGCAAGATTTTTTACTGTTTTCTTTTAATTTAATCATATTCTTATTTCTCTATCCACTAGACTTCAAAAAACAAACTGTAGACGTTATCTTTACTTAGAGATATCTCATAAAATTAAAATTCAAGAAAGACTTTAAGAATGCTTTCACAATAGGTAGATGAGCTGAGGTAGCTCTGTCGGTAAAGGCAACGATCTAGTAGCTGAGAGGTTGCAGGTTCGGAACCCGAGACGCCGTAAGATCCGCCATGTTCGTTAACCCTTTCCCTGTTTTGCCCGTACGCCGCACGGGCACATCTCTATGGCCTTTACTGATTTGCCCTTACGGCTTACGGGCAATCTGATTTCTATTTCGCTTCCACTGTTTAGGCATCATTTTTTCCAATTTTAGTAACAAATTATTCGTATAGATGTCCAGTAACTGATAGTTTGCAGTTTATTGTATTTTCTACTCCGATTGGATCAAAAGCGCAGATTTTTTTGCATGTTTTGTATGAGAAGACGAATTGTTATATTTCAGTGTATAGCTTTTTGGTGTTAGTTATATTTTACTAATCGCCTGATAATTTTATTGATGTAGGAGTTGAATAATATATTTTTACTTTTAAATAATGGATAATTCAGAGCTTATGGAGCTAATTTCTTGTGATTCGAAATGTGACTCGGAATCAAGAACTGAATTAACTGTAAATGATAGTAGCGAAAGTTTACTAGATGACCTGGATAGTAGTGATTCTTATAGTAGTACAGATGGAATCAGTCAAACAAAACAATTTTTTAA
Organism: Pardosa pseudoannulata; assembly: GCA_032207245.1. NCBI lineage: Eukaryota > Metazoa > Arthropoda > Arachnida > Araneae > Lycosidae > Pardosa > Pardosa pseudoannulata. The sequence goes on from CM063501.1 coordinate 20,768,530, forward strand.
AATTAGTTGTGATTATCCTTCGGATCTACCTCCTAGATTTGCTTTCACTGGAATGCCAAAAAATTAACTGGGATATCGATGAGATTAAAGGTAAACTTTAGTTTTATGATGCTTTAATAAAAAGAAAAAAAGTTGTAATAAATGCTTAAAAATATTAGAAATGTTAATTTTAATAACATATCTTTATGTAAAATGAACAAAAAAATGCAATTAAAAATGTGACACTTTTTTGATCGAATTCTGAAAAAAAATGAAATTGTCAAAGGGTTAAAGGTGACTGGGGCACGTAAAATATGTTCGTGGTCACAATGTCCTCCAAGTTCTCAATCAATACCTCTGGGGGTGGCAGGCCAAGCCTGGGGGTCTTTTGCTTGGTCCCTGCTTCAAAATTAAGAGGACCTACTTGAGCATAAGTCGTACTTTCACCCTTGTGATCCTCGTTATAAAAGAAAGGCTCACCCCTTTGCCTTAAAACGAGTAACCTCCGGTTCAATCGTGCTTGAATTCACCAAGTGTCAAAAGTCAACAACAATATTCAGGTTTTCCTCTAGAACAGAAATGATACATTCAAGCTTGAATTTATCAATATGATAGATCAATATACTCTGTGAAGTAAAACAAGTTATAACTATAAAAATGTATTTTTTGAAATATCGCTTTTATTGGAGATAATAATTTTAAAAAAAGATATGGTAAGGTGAAGAGTTAGAAATCTTCTATTTAAACTTAGTTAAAGGTGAAGTGCCATCTTAAGTTATTTATTGTTGAATGCAATTATTTTCATTGTTAAGTCAATATCCTATAAATTTTTGGTGTTACTAAAAAGTAATATTTCAGCAATGTCTCCTTTATGAAAGAATTTGAAACAATATATTTCATGCATATACAGTAAATGAAATACAGTAAAAAGTGTGTACTATTAAATATGACTTGTCTATAACAAACTTTTATCCATCTTATCAACCGAAAGAGACTCTAAACAAAACTTACAAAGAAATAACATCCTACATTTTTTTTGTAATTAAAGAGAGTAAACATACATTGAATTCCCGCTAATTAAGAACCCATTAAAATCGCTATTGATTTTTTAAAATCTACTGATAGGAAGATTTCACGCAATTTTCCCTCTTTCCACACAGGCGTAATTGGGAATACAGATTACCAAATAGTACAATACAAACAAATCTCATTGACTTGCTTGGAAGCACTTCTAAATGGATGACTGGAATGATCTCCCCTCTCTCTATCCCTATTTATAACAGTGCGGAGAATAAAGGTTTTGGGCCGAATTCGCTGCGTGTCAGCGGAACAAAGGCTTTTGTTACCCCGTTCTGTTTATTTGATTGAGAAAACAGCTTCGCGCAATTAGCATGAAATCAATGCATAATGTATGCCAGAGAATAAACCCTTCTCAGAAATCGGATTCCTAGAGATGTTATGAAAAGTTTTCGGTGACTGTTGTCCAACTGCGGAGCACTCTTCCGAGAGAATCAAAAATCTAGTATTGATATGCTAACAAAGGATATGGACCAGCGTAATATCGGAGCAGAGTAAACAGTCCATAATAAACTCAGTTTCTGAGACATTTTAATAGGGCATAGGGATGCATGCATAAAAGAATTAGATAAAAGAATTGGAATACTCAGAGGGAAATATAATGGATTGTTTTTTACAACTAAAAGACCGGGAATCAAGATCTGACAAGTGAAATGGAATTAATAGTATTTAAAGCATAATTAAATACGCTTGCTTTATTGGAGAATGCATAATTTTTAGAAATTCTGTTGTTATAGAGATATATGTGCAGCAAACCGAAAGTGTAATTATTTGTTGGGGTACAATATGTTTTCAGCGCTAACGTCTAAAATAACTTCAGGCATATTATTAGGAATATTCAAAAAGTAATAGTTTTATAAATTTCATTTCTTCTCAAATTACTTAAATGAAGAAGTCGAAATGTGGTAAAAGAGGAAGAACTTCATCTTCTCAGATTGAAGTCTTGTGGTTTGGATAACAGAGGTTAGTAAATCCTACTAAGATTGCTATTTTATAAATTATTTTTTAACACATTAGTAATACATCATTATACGATAATTTCTAATTTATAATCTCTATTCAATGTTTGTACTGTATAATATCCTTTTGTTTTTGACACAGTTTGGTTTGCAGTGGTACGACATGCATTTTTGATAAACAAGAGTTGAAGGAATCGGGAACAACTGCTTAAAGATGAATTAGAAAGGCTCTGATTATCAATACAAATAGTGGTATTCAAATACACGAACTCCCGTACTAAAGAGCAGTGATTCTCCCATGCTGCCATCACTCAGCCATGATTTTTATATCACCACCAGATAACCTCGTGATTTGTATGCTAAGTTAAAAT
>CM063501.1:20778415-20788415 GCA_032207245.1 Pardosa pseudoannulata
CTAAATGGGCTTTAAAGTATATTTCAATTATACTTAAACAGAATTTGCTTCTTTATAACAGTACCTCATTGCTGAAGCCGAAATTCGTATTATTGTAATGAACAGTTATCCATCTCATTTCTAAATTCTGACACTACATTTCAATTAAATACCATTTCCTTTAAAATCTATATATCCATTGAAAATTCTAAGTGTGTTTACTTGCTTTCATTATGCACTAGATCTTTGCTAATTGCTCCAGGGAAGCTAGGATCCTACGAAAGTGAATGAAACGACAGAAGCTTTTATTGAATTGACATGTGACAATGAGCATTTGTTGTAAATTCTTTTCAAAGAGACAGCTCTATAAAGAATTGAGAGAAATTCAAAGGTCTTACTGTGATCTTTCAGAAAGGATCATTTTTATGTCAGAGATTTCTCCGAAAATGTAACTTAAAAAAATTTCCTCATAAACAAATCTCACAAAAGTCATATTATTCTCTTGGCTCTCTTTATGTGAGCTAAGATAATAGAATGGAGCTACATAATGTTTCTTGGTAACATAAAATGAATAAGTGTATAGTAAAGAGTATTAATGTAAAAAAACATTATATTTTACATAATTAATTCTCTATTGCTTTTCAAGACAGAAACAGAGATTGCAATGCAGATTATTGTAGTAAAGTGTAAGTATTATAGTATAGTAAAGAGAAATGAATAAGTGTATAGTAAAGAGTATTAATGTAAAAAAACATTATATTTTACATAATTAATTCTCTATTACTTTTCATGAAACTGAGACAAAAATTAGAATGCAGTTTATGATATATATATAATTCTCTATTGATTTTCAAGACAGAAACAAAGATTGCAATGCAGATTATTGTAGTAAAGTGTAAGTATTATAGTATAGTAAAGAGAAATGAATAAGTGTATAGTAAAGAGTATTAATGTAAAAAAATATTATATTTTATATTATTAATTCTCTATTACTTTTCAGGAAACTGATACAAAGACTACAATGCAGATTATTACAGTAAAGAATATTAAAGTATAGTATAGTAAAGAGTACAAAAGTAAAAAATATTATATTTTACATAATACTCTATTACTTTTAATGAAAGAGACAAAGATTATAATGCAGATTATTATAGTAAAGAGTATAAAAATATAGAATACTAAAGAGTATTGAAGTAAAAATATTATATTTTACATAATTCTCTATTACTTTTCATGAAAGAGACAAAGATTATAATGCAGATTATTATAGTAAAGAGTATAAAAATATAGAATACTAAAGAGTACTAAAGTAAAAATATTATATTTTACATAATTCTCTATTACTTTTAGTGAAAGAGACAAAGATTATAATGCAGATTATTATAGTAAAGAGTATAAAAATATAGTATAATAAGAGTATTAAAATAAAAAATATTACATTCTACATAATTAGTTCTCTATTACTTTTCATAAAAATGAGAAAGATTACTATGTAGATTATAGTAAATAGTATTAAAGTATAGTATAGTATAGAGTATTAAAGTATAGTATAGTAAAGAGTATTAAAGTAAAAAATATTATATTTTACTTAATTAATTCTCTATTATTTTTCATGAAAGTGAGACAAAGATTACAATGCAGATTACTATATTAAAGATTATTAAATTATAGTAAAGAGTATTAAAGTAAAAAATATACTATTTACAAAATTAATTCTGTTACTTTTCATGAAACTGAGTCAAAGATTACAATGCAGATTATATATAGTAATGTGCTTAATTTCAAATAAAAATATACTTATCTTAGGATATGTTCTCGATTTTTCATACACACCACAATGAAGTATAATTTGAGAACTAAACTGTATCCAATTGTATTTTGTGTTCTATTTTTAATGATTAAATTTTAAATTTAAAAGTTCATTAAACACTTTAAAAATTTTCAAACTTTTGGCCAAATTTTGCATTTAATGAATCAATTTAAATAATCATTGTAACGCACTGACGCCTTTATAAAATTTAAAATAAATAATGAAATTATTTCGTTTTGGCCACTTTATGTTTTGTTCTTATACCCACCGACAGCCTAACAATAAATATGTTAATTATTTTATGACTGAATCATTTCTACTGAATATATAATAATGTATATTTTAATTCTAAAACAATATGGAATAACATAGCATAGTAAAATCATGAACAAGTTTATACAACAATACATGAATCACATCTACATAATATATATATATATATGTATATATATATATATATATATATATATATATATATATATATATATATATATATATATATATATATACATATATATACATATATATATATATATACATATATATACATATATATATACATATATATACATATATACATATATATATATATATATATATATATATATACATATATATATATATATATATATGTATATGCATTTTATATGTATTGATACACATTTTATATTGGTTTAGTTAGGAGAGTTACGGTTTATTATTACGCTCACGAGAGTTAATGGATTAAAACTTACTACTTAAAACCGACTTCGAATGCTTGCGAACATCCATGTCAGCAACAGAATCTCGAATCGGCGAACTACGGTAACAAAGAGTAGAACTCTACTATTCGACCATAGTTCGGCACATATTTTAGAAAGTATCCTTGTATATATGTACAGGCATTTCGTTAAAACTAGTCTAAAGAAATCAATACATGGTTAAATTTAGCCCTTCCTTTAAAATCTGCATACCATCTGCTGATTTTTTCGGTATTACATTATTTCCTTGATTTCTTACAATGATGTAAACATCGATATCCCCCCAAAAAACCCCTATAAATTCTATAAATTATATCTGAATTGTTTCAAATTAGAGCTACAATAATTAATGGGTTGACCCTGGGTTAAATATGGATCGATTTTCTCTAACATTCCCATTTAATGAAACTAAAATGACCTCTCCAGTGAAATGCCATCATGCTCTGGCTACAACTAACTGTTCAAAAATGCCCCCAGGACAAAACATAGGGGGAATATGCTTCACTGAGAATATTTCCCTGTTGTTCACAGTCAGAACTGTCCACTACCGAGGATGTAACATAAAATTCCAATCTCAGCAATGTCATGCCCGCATGGCCACTTCAACATAGATCTATGAGTCATTGAAATATATTTTCTATGGTACCATTTAGTATTAAAGAGTCACATATTTCCCATGTATTTCTAGTAATAAGTCAGATTAAGTCGAAGTTCCACTTGCTCATTATCGTTCCTATTTTGAGATTCTGCTCTTTACACATACTTGCTTAATAATTTTCTTATGTGTTTACTTGATATCGCGATTTTAAAATCTCCCTCTCTCGCCTTATCTCCACATTTTCCCTAATTTTTTTCTCCTTCTCTCGTTTTCTTTATTTCTTTTTCTCTGCGTTTTTCTCTCACTCTCTCTCTCTCTCTGTATATATATATATATATATATATATATATATATATATAGCTATATATATATATACATATATATACATATATATACATATATATACATATATATACATATATATACTAAACCTATATTCTAACATAAAAGAATAAAATATTTTCATTAATTAATTACATTATTAAAATTATAGCATAATTATTCAATTTTATAAATCCTTTTTTTTATTTTTGATATTTAAATAATTTACCCATTATTAAATAGTTATTAATTAATTTATATTAATTCATTAAATCCAAAACTACTAATGATATTTTTCATGAAACTAATTGGATAATTATTTTACGTAACATGTCACTTAGATTTATTGACATGTATATCTTGATCAACTTGATATATATATATATATATATATATATATATATATATATATATATATATATATATATATATATATATATATATACATATATATATATATATATATATATATATATATATATATATATATATATATATATATATATATTATATATATATATATATATTATATATATATATATATATATATATATATATATATATATATATATAAATGTATATATCAAGCATTCGGAATAATTTTACTCTTATTTGTTCCCTTATAGTACGACTTTCGGATTACTAAAACAAAAATAAACTCAATTACAATCCCTCAAGACGAAATCATTTCTTTCTCTTTTAGGAAAAATAGAAAATACCTAAAACTTATTTGGATATCACCCATGCTGTCAATTAAAATGAAAAGTACTTGATCTGTAATAAGACTATTTTATCAACAATTTGACTTGTCACATATACCATTTATTTTAAACCACTCAGAAATGTCTGTTCCAAAAGCTAAAAACACTTCAAGTAGTGCGATGGGAGTTCTTCATTTACTGAAAATACCGAAACAGCATATATAAATCTCTCTCAAAACATGATTCAAAAATCATTTTTCATTTGTCTTAGCGGCGTGAAATTTAAAGCATTTCTAACTGGCTCTTTGCGTTTGAAAATTAACTATGGAATGAAATTTTCTTCTCCAAATTATTTATTGAAATTCCGAATGGTAATAAAGCAGTTATTACACCGAGAACATTCCCATTTCTCTTTCTTTTCCGAAATTCTTCTACGAAATGTATCGTTTTTTTTTATTTAATAATTTTTCTGGATGTTTCAGCTACGAAACATGAAATTAACGTATGTCCCTTCATGTCATTTTTGTGACAGTCGACACTTATTACGTCTCCTCATTCGTGTGATTAGGATACTATCTTTCAGTGGATCGCAATCGATACACTGCCATGCTGTTTCACTATCTTTTTAATTCTCTAGATTTAAATAACTCGGGGACTATGCCACTTAGTATATTTTTTTTATTTCCTGATATGATTCTTTTGTAGAGGAAATGATATATTTATAATCTTAAATTTTAGATTCATTGGTATACTGTTATATTTTAAATTTAAAATCATGAATTTACTCTTGTTATGCCACTTAGTATATTTTTTAATTTCCTGATACGATTCTTTTGTAGAGTGGGTGATATATTTATTATTTTAATTTTTAGGTTCGGGGCTATATTGTTAAATTTAAACTTTAAAATCATGAATTTACTTTTGTTATGCCACTTAGTATATTTTTTAATTTCCTGATTCGATTATTTTGTACACTGGATAATATATTTAGTATTTTAATTTTTACATTCGGGGCTATGTTGTTAAATTTTAAATTTGAAATCATGTATTTACTCTTGTTATGCCATTTGGTTTTGGTTTTGGTTTGGAGCGCTACGGTCTACTGTTTTGCACACGAGGGCTATTGAGACCGGGACCTACAGTTTAAAGCCGATTCCGAACGGCTACAAACATCCATGCCAGCAGCGGGATTCGAACCCGCGAACTCCGGTTCCGAAGAGCAGCTCTCTACCATTCGGCTATCGTTCGGCGTTATGCCACTTAGTATATTTTTTAATTTCCTGATACGATTCTTTTCCAGAATGGATGATATATTTATTATTTCAATTTTTAGATTCGGGGCTATATTGTTAAATTTTAAATTTAAGATCATAAATTTACTCTTGTTATACCACTTAGTAAATTTTTAATTTCCTGATACGATTCTTTTGTAGTTTGGATGATATATTTATTACTTTAATTTTTAGATTCGAGGGTATATTGTTAAATTTTAAATTTAAAATCACGAATTTACTCTTATTATGCAACTTAGTATATTTTCTAATTTCCTGATTCGATTATTTTGTACACTGGATAATATATTTAGTATTTTAATTTTTACATTCGGGGCTATGTTGTTAAATTTTAAATTTGAAATCATGTATTTACTCTTGTTATGCCATTTAGTATATTTTTTAATTTCCTGATATGATTCCTTTTTAGAGTGGGTGATATATTTATTATTTTAATTTTTAGATTCGGGGCTATATTGTTAAATTTTAAATTTAAAATCACGAATTTACTCTTATTATGCAACTTAGTATATTTTCTAATTTCCTGATTCGATTCTTTTGTACACTGGATAATATATTTAGTATTTTAATTTTTACATTCGGGGCTATGTTGTTAAATTTTAAATTTAAAATCATGTATTTACTCTTGTTATGCCACTTAGTATATTTTTTAATTTCCTGATACGATTCTTTTATACAGTGGATGATATATTTATTATTTTAAATTTAGATTCAGGGCTATATTGTTAAATTTTAAATTTAAATTCATGAATTTCCTCTTGTTATGCTACTTAGTATATTTTTTAATTTCCTGATACGATTCCTTTTTAGAGGGGATGATATATTTATTATTTTAATTTTTAGATTCTATATTGTTGACTTTTAAATTTCAAATCATGAATTTATTGTTTTTACTCCCATTCACAAAGTACTAGTTGTACTAGAATCGCGAAAAATGGCAGCATTGTTGATATACTAGCTTTAAATGATGTCAAAAATTAAATCAACAATGAATATGAACTTATTCAACAATGGTTAGTTTGTAACGCTGCTGTCCATTATTTTGTTTTACGAGGGATGTTGAGGCAGTGACGTACTTATTTGTGTGTTCGAGGCTCGAGTAGGCAATAGTTCCACAGCTTAAATTAATAGCAGCAGGGATATATAAAATAGGTTTGTGTTCTAAATTATTAGGACATATTTTGTTTATTCATGTTGTATCAGGCAGTAATGTTAGCCGCCTATATGATGCTATTATAATAAATTAGCCAAAAAGAAAAGCACTCACAATAGTAGTGGCGAACTCTGTAAGCAGTTAGGAATGGGAAATATTTGACATTACTATAAATATATATCTATATCCATATATGTGTTTGTGTGTATATATGTATAACTTTCTATTTGTCTCTCTCTTTTTTCTCTTTCTCCCCTCCCTCTCACTATCTTTCTCTCTAATACATATACATACAGACACACACACACATATATATATATATATATATATATATATATATATATATATATATATATGTATGTATGTATGTATGTGTGTATATATATATATATACATACATATATATATATTTATATATATGTATATATATATATATATATTTATTTATATATATTTTATATATATATACATATATATAAATATATATATATCAAGCATTCAAAAGAATTTTACTCTTTTTTTATTCCCTTATAATGAGACTTTCAGTTTACTAAAACAAAAGTAAACTCAATTACAATTCCCTCCCGACAAAATCATTTCTTTCTCTTTTGGGAAAAATAGAAAATACCTAAAACTTATTTGGATATCACCCATGCTGTCAATTAAAATGAAAAGTACTTGATCTGTAATAAGACTATTTTATCAACAATTTGACTTGTCACATATACCATTTATTTTAAACCACTCCGAAATGTCTGTTCCAAAAGCTAAAAACACTTCAAGTAGTGCGATGGGAGTTCTTCATTTACTGAAAATACCGAAACAGCATATATAAAGATCTCTCAAAATATGATTCAAAAATCATTTTTCATTTGTCTTAGCGGCGTGAAATTTAAAGCATTTCTAACTGGCTCTTTGCGTTTGAAAATTAACTATGGAATGAAATTTTCTTCTCCAAATTATTTATTGAAATTCCGAATGGTAATAAAGCAGTTATTACACCGAGAACATTCCCATTTCTCTTTCTTTTCCGAAATTCTTCTACGAAATGTATCGCTTTTTTTTATTTTATAATTTTTCTGGATATTTCAGATACGAAACATGAAATTAACGTATGTCCCTTCATGTCATTTTTGTGACAGTCGACACTTATTACGTCTCCTCATTCGTGTGATTAGGATACTATCTTTCAGTGGATCGAAATCGATACATTGCCATGCTGTTTCACTATCTTTTTAATTCTCTAGATTTAAATAACTCGGGGACTATGCGACTTAGTATATTTTTTTATTTCCTGATATGATTCTTTTGTAGACGGAATGATAAATTTATTATCTTAAATTTTAGATTCATTGGTATACTGTTAAATTTAAAATTTAAAATCATGAATTTACTCTTGTCATACCCCTTAGTAAATTTTTAATTTCCTGATACGATTCCTTTGTAGAGTGGGGGATATATTTATTATTTTAATTTTTAGATTCGATGGTATATTGTTAAATATTAAATTTAAAATCATGAATTTAATCTTGTTATAACACTTAGTATATTTTTTTAATTTCCTGATACGATTCTTTTGTAGAGTGGGTGATATATTTATTATTTTAATTTTTACATTCGGGACTATGTTGTTAAATTTTAAATTTAAAATCATGTATTTACTCTTGTTATGCCATTTAGTATATTTTTTAATTTCCTGATACGATTCCTTTTTAGAGTGGATGATATATTTATTATTTTAATTTTTAGATTCGGGGCTATATTGTTAAATCTTAAATTTAAAATCATGAATATAGTCTTATTATGCCACTTAGTATATTTTTTAATTTCCTGATACGATTCTTTTCTAGAATGGATGATATATTTATTATTTCAATTTTTAGATTCGGGGCTATATTGTTAAATTTTAAATTTAAAATCATAAATTTACTCTTGTTATACCACTTAGTAAATTTTTAATTTGATACGATTCTTTTGTAAAGTGGATGATATATTTATTATTTTAATTTTTAGACTCGAGGGTATATTGTTAAATTTTAAATTTAAAATCACGAATTTACTCTTATTATGCAACTTAGTATATTTTCTAATTTTCTGATTCGATTCTTTTGTACACTGGATAATATATTTAGTATTTTAATTTTTACATTCGGGGCTATGTTGTTAAATTTTAAATTTAAAATCATGTATTTACTCTTGTTATGCCACTTAGTATATTTTTTAATTTCCTGGTACAATTCTTTTCTAGAGTGGACGATATATTTATTATTTTAATTTTTAGAATCGGGGCTATATTGTTAAATTTTAAATTTAAAATCATTATTTTACTATATTATGCCACTTAGTATTTTTTTAATTTCCTGATACGACTCCTTTTTAGAGTGGATCATATAAATTATTGTTTTAATTTTTAAGATCGGGGCTATATTGTTAAATTTTAACTTTAAAATCATGAATTTACTTCTGTTATGCCACTTAGTATATTTTTTAATTTCCTGATACGATTCTTTTATACAGTGGATGATATATTTATTATTTTAAATTTAGATTCAGGGCTATATTGTTAAATTTTAAATTTAAATTCATGAATTTCCTCTTGTTATGCTACTTAGTATATTTTTTAATTTCCTGATACGATTCCTTTTTAGAGGGGATGATATATTTATTATTTTAATTTTTAGATTCTATATTGTTGACTTTTAAATTTCAAATCATGAATTTATTGTTTTTACTCCCATTCACAAAGTACTGGTTGTACTAGAATCGCGAAAAATGGCAGCATTGTTGATATACTAGCTTTAAATGATGTCAAAAATTAAATCAACAATGAATATGAACTTATTCAACAATGGTTAGTTTGTAACGCTGCTGTCCATTATTTTGTTTTACGAGGGATGTTGAGGCAGTGACGTACTTATTAAGGTCGATTCCAACATATATTTATTTAAGGATGAGTAAAACTCAAATGTCGATAAAAACTGGAGCGGTTTAACAGATTTCAACATTCTACGTCTAATTGTTTTTGTGATAAAGGGATATATATATATATGTGTGTGTGTGTGTGTAATATATCAAAATTATTTATTTTTAATATTTCTTTAAAAACCTCCTCTCTCTCTTTCTAATTCCTTAAAATCTTTTTCCCACCCACTAAATGTCTTGATCAAAGGAGCGTTCTCGACTTAAAATTCTTTCGATCCATTTCCCAAACTTTTCTATCCTATAGATGTAAATTTCATATCTATTCAACACGTTTTCTAGTTGTCGCCGGCGAATGGGTCAGCGTTTTTTCCTGATCTTACACTTAAATTCGCTGAGTACATGGGAAAATTCTTTCTGTCTTCGCTCTGCACCTCTGTTCGAGCAGAGTGATTTTTGTGTCTTTCTCTTGCCTGCCGTTGATTAG
>CM063501.1:20790915-20813415 GCA_032207245.1 Pardosa pseudoannulata
GGTATTTTCGGTAAAAGTCTGAAGATTATTTTTTAGATGTTTTCGATTTTCCAATATTTTCTTTATTTCGTATACACAAGTAAAAAAATATTACTCTTCATATTTCTCCTTATATTGTTCTAATTAATATCTATTTTTTTCTGAAATTATAAAAGGTATCTTACAAGTAAAATAACAATACTTCCTGTAAAAGGTATATGCATGGTGTACTTTCAAGTAAACTAGTCCCCAAACAAATTAATAATTAATGTGCCGAAAATTAAATAATACTTTAAGTTCCCATTTTAAATACTTTTATATACGTATATTACTAAAAAATTATAAAAATCGGTTAAAAACAAATATTTATTTCCAGAATCGACCTTAGGCTTAACAAAATAAATTCCGATATTTTTTTCTGGAGGCACTTACTCTAACCAGATTAATTCGGTAATAGGACAAAGTTATTTTATATTTTACTTTTATTATAAAAAAGTCTCGTAAAAGATAAAGCAGACAATAAGCTTGTTTGAAGATAAAAACAAAAAGAGTATTACTTAAGATTTATTTCTGTAGAAATTTAATTCTATCTTACACTACATAACCATTAAACCCTTTATATCTAGCGCCTCTTTTAAGAACGGTTAAAATAGTTTGTAAAAATTTAATATTTTGTTGGGATAATTTTTGCATTTGGCGAAAGTATATAGCAACATTAAAAACAATTTTTATTATTTATTTTTAACTTTGGCGACATTTTATGTCTTTTCTTTAGTTTTGAAAATGAATATTTTTTTAAATATGATAGCAAATTTTTGTGCTTAAATATAACATGAAATCTCTTATCAATGATTTTTTTAAACAAAATCCTGTTATATTTAAATGACATATCAGTACTAATGACAACCTGTTATCAAGAAGTTATTGAAAGTTTCTATTTTGCTTTCTTTAAGGAGTCACTAATCACTAAGATGTCAGTATACAGGATCTCCTATCAAAACAGGATCGTTGTATGGAATACATAAAAAGTGCCAAATGAAATTTATCTCTACGACCTATAGTTTTCAAGAAAAATTCATCAATTTTAGTCAATTGTATTTAGTTTTTATATTTATCTTAGCATATTAAATGCATATATTTAATGCAATGATTATACAGTTTTACAGGTTCTAATTCAAATATTGCAATAGAAAAATCACCAATTTTTGTCAACTGCATTTAGTTTGTTTTATTTCCCTTAGAAGCTAGTATATTATAATGCAAAGATTGGATAGTTCTACAGGCTCTAATTTGAATATTGCAATGGAAAAATCACTAATTTCAGTTAATTGAATTTAGTTTTTATATTTCCCTTAGAAGATAGGATATTAAATGCAAAGATTATACAGTTTTACAGGTTCTAATTCGAATATTTCAATGGAAAAGTCATCCATTTCAATTAATTGCATCTAGTTTTTATATTTCCCTTAGAAGTTACGACATTAAATGCAAAGATTATGCAGTTTTACAGGTTCTAATTAGAATATTTCAATGGAAAAATCACCAATTTCAGTCAATTGCATTTAGTTTTTTTATTTCTCTCAGAAGCTAGGATATTAAATGCAAAGATTATACAGTTTTATAGGTTCTAATTAGAATATTGCAATGGAAAAATTACCAATTCCAGTCAATTGCATTTAGTTTTCATATTTCCCTTGGGATATTAAATGCAAAGATTATAGAGTTTTAAAGGTTCTAATTTGAAAATTGGAATAGAAAAATCACCAATTTCATTCAAGTGCATTTAGTTTAGGATATTAAATGCAAAGATTATACAGTTTTATAACTTCTAATTTGAATAAGAAGAATCACCAAATTCAGTAAATTGAATTTAGTTTTTTTTATTCCCCTTAGAAGCTAGGGTATTAAATGCAAAGATTGGATAATTTTACATGTTCTAATTCAAATGTTTCAATAAGCATTGTTTTAAATGATTCAGGACTATCCAACGATTTTAGAAATGTAAAATATAAAAATAAAAAAATTGAATTTTTGAAGGGTTAAAGAGAATGTGTCCCCTTATATAATTAACAAAGCAGCACAAAATTTGCCCAACCCTCTATACCATTAAACGATTAGTCCTTTTCGTGTAGCATACAAATTATGGTGCAAAATGTTTTATTAAACGTTTTCAACTACTTACGTTGAAAGTCATTAACTAAAACTAGAGCATAATGACTTGGAATCTGAAAAATGTTGATAGGAACCTGAAGATGAATGGAAAATTGATTAAAACATATAAGCATTGTTCCGGGCTTGATTCAAAAGTTTCATAGAGATTAATTAGTTTGTTTGCTTATTCGTACTGTCGTACTAAGCCACTGAATTTGCTTGTAGTTAATTATCCTGTAATTGCTTTAGAGTAGCTCCAGAGAATTTCAAAGTTCTTAATTTTCGTAATGTGTTTCAATTCCTTTTATTTATGAGAAAGAGCTATTATGATGCAAATTTTTGAATTCCTTGTTTTGTTCCGTTGAATTAGTTGTTCAAAACCGCTAAAACTAATGAAAGCATTTATTTATGCTTGTTTTCTGAAGTGATACGGTGTAATCATTTTACTTGTTTGTCGAAAAGTGTAACTGTTATGAAAACTTAACTATGTCTGTGATATGAATTTAAATCAAATATATTTTCATTGGAATTTGTAAATACAATTAATTTTTTTTCTTTAATTTACTTCCTAAATCTTAATGATTCCTAAATATTGGAAACCTCTCTTTTGTTTTAAAATATAATATGCGCTTCTAAAATTATATAATTAATATAGTATTCGTCAAAAAAACGCAGTAATTTTAGAGTAAAATGTTCTGCCAAGTATCATAGTATACTTTAGTTAACATAAATATACTGACTTGAATGATCTGTTTCATTTACAAAATCTCAACTATTGAGAATTCGAAATATGAAGAGAAGTTAGCTTATAGAAAGACAAAAATTGTTTGGTATGTCTTCATTCATGTACAAGAAAATATTAAATTCATGGTAAACTTATTATTTCTAGCAAATAGTTATTATTTACTAGCAAATAAAGATAAAATATACAGTTTGCGACTAACAAAGGAAAATAAAGGTGGACATTTTGTGACGTAATCAAAAGTGCCTTGACCAGTACTTTTTAGCTTTAGATTGATATCGAATTATACAAAATAGTAGATAGTTTAAAATAGTATCTGCATAAGGTACGGTTGTCAAAGCTATATGTCTATAAAATTAGGTTTTATGTGATGAAGCCCATCTTAGTTCAAGGATTTGAAAAGTGTAAGAGCTGTATTGATAACATATCACTATGTTCTTCATAGACCAAAATGACTCAATTATTTTATATTATAGCTTATTTGGTGTACAAGAAGTAGATTTTTTAATACCTGTAAGAGTTTGGTCTTATAGTTTTACCTACAAGATACCTATAAGAGGAACCTGAAGATGAATGGAGAATTGATTAAAACATATAAGCATTGTTTTTGGCTTGATTCAAAAGTTTCATAGAGATTAATTAGTTTGTTTGCTTAGTAGTCGTACTGTCGTACAAAGCCACTGAATTTGTTTGTATTAATTATCCTGTTATTGCTTTAGAGTAGCTCCAGAGAATTTCAAAGTTCTTAATTTTCGTAATGTGTTTCAATTCCTTTTGTTTATGAGAAAGAGCTATTATGATTCAAGTTTTTGAATTGCTTGTTATATTCCATTGAATTAGTTGTTCAAAACCGCTAAAGTAATCAAAACATTTATTTATGCTTGTTTTCTCAAGTGATAAGGTGTAATCATTTTACTTGTTTGTCGAAAAGTTATGAAAACTTAACTATGTCTCTGATATGAGTTTAAATCAAATATATTTTCATTGGAATTTGTAAATACAATTTAATTTTTTTTCTTAATTTACTTCCTAAATCCTAAATATTTCTAAATATTTGAATAATTTTTGTTTTATAATATCATATGCGCTTCTAAAATTATATAACAAATACCGTATTCTTCTAAAACAACGCAGTAAGTTCATACTAAAATGCTCTGTCAAGTATCATAGTATGCTTTAGATAACATAAATATATTGACTTGAATTATCTGTTTCATTTACAAAATATCAACTATTGAGCATTCAAAATATAAAGAGAAGTTAGAAATATGTTGACTTGAATGATCTGTTTCATTTACCAAATCTCAATTATTGAGAATTCGAAATATGAAGAGAAGTTAGAAATATATTGACTTGAATGATCTGTTTCATTTACAAAATCTCAATTATTGAGAATTCGAAATATGAAGAGAAGTTAGAAATAAATTGACTTGAATGATCTGTTTCATTTACAAAATCTTAACTACTGAGAATTCGAAATATGAAGAGAAGTTAAAATATATTGTCTTGAATTATCTGTTTCATTTACAAAATCTCAACTATTGAGAATTCAAAATATGAAGAAAAGTTTCAAATATATTGACTTGAATGATCTGTTTCATTTACAAAATGTTTGAAAAATGATAAAACATTATCACTGTTTTATCATTAAAAATGTTATGAAAAAAATGTTGAAAATGTTAAAACGTTAACTACTGAGAATTCGAAATATGAAGATAAGTTAAAAATATATTGTCTTGAATTATCTGTTTCATTTACAAAATCTCAACTATTGAGAATTTGAAATATGAAGAACTATTGACTTAAATGATCTGCTTCATTTACAAAATCTCAACTACTAAGAATTTGAAATATGAAGAAATATATTGACTTGAATTATCTGTCTCATTTACAAAATCTCAACTATTGAGAAGTCGATATATGAAGAAGTTAGAAATATATTGACTTAAATGATCTGTTTCATTTACAAACTCTCAACTATTGAGAATTTGAATTCCTCGTCTTTTGTAAGATATCTATTACTTTATCCATTTAAAAGATATATCTTAAATCAGAGTGCTTGTGGCAGTTAATTCCGTTCCATACACCCACTGTGTTTAGTTTAAAAACTGATTTAAAAAATTTGAAAGCATTTTTCGTAAAGATCGACTTTGAAAAAACAAATTTTTTACTCTTTAAAGTGGATAAAAACAATTTAACTAGTGGTATATTTTAACAGCAATTTTTTCATCATCATTTTCAAATAAAATAAAAAGAGGAAAGACCTAATATATTGAATACATATATATAAAGAATGTACTTCAAATTTTGAATGTTATCTTTTGATTTAAATAAAGTTTAGAACTACTGAAGTTTAATTTTTTGTATGCGTTGCACAAAGACCTTGCATAAAAATATTTTAATGAAACAGGAAAAAATGACAAGAAAAAAATTTCAGATTCAGATCCTCTTAATTTTAAGAAAAATTGCAGTTATTTTAAGAGCTAATTAATTATCTTATAAATAAGTCAGTACTTAAGTTTCTAGCTTATAAAACCTCTTTCTACTCAGAATTTGAAATCTGCATCAAATTTTAATTGGAGACAAATCTGCATTCAGAACATATGCAAGTTTAATCTTATTTTTATTATACAGCTTATTAGTTAAATTCCATTCTGAAGAGATAAATATATTTTTAATTTCAATTAACTTAATTGTAAAATGATCTTTGGATATAATATATATAAAAATTTTAAATAATTATTGAGACGATTATACTATAATTGAATGTAATATAAAATATAATGTTCTTTCTTTAACAGCTGTCTTATGTGAAAAAGTAATTTTAGCAATTAACAATATAAATAATTGCCTTGTATTTAAACAAAAATTGCAAAAATATATTGAAATTGAGTTATCTTATAAATTAATGTTACGATGTTGCATTGGATTCTGCTTTTTACATTTATTTATTCATTGCTACAGGAGAGCTAATTAGAACGCGTCCTACTGCTTAAAGCCGAGAACGAACATCAACGAACATCGATGTTAGCAGCTGGATTCGAGTTCGAGAACTCCGGTATCCAATGATTAAGTGAATCTGTGAATCTTCGAGATAAATTGCATTTCTTAGAAGAAAACTTTTTAAACAGGAAAGTGTTATATCAAAACTAATCATTGCAGGGATAAAAATTCTGAACTACTCAGCACGTATATTGGTTACAAGAAATTAAATTTTCAAGAGCAATGGTTAATAACAAAATAATTTTCAATGTCCGTGACTATCTTAAAAAGGAAACATTTTGAATGCATTTGTCATGATGCATTTTGACATTGAAAAGGCTTCTCGTGAGTAGTGTGATATGAACTAATGTGCAGGTCCTGATAAATATCAAATTTATCTTTCTTGTTTTTTTTTAATATTGAAATTCCTTCAACATTAAGATTCTGAGTGACCAGAGATTTTCAGTTATTTGTGCATGATCAGTGACCAATCTGTGAATCTTCAAAGTTAGCTACCATTTTCCAGATGAAAAGATAAAAAACATGAAAGAGTTGTAGCAAAACTAATCATTGCATAGATAGAAATTCTGAACTTATCTGCATGTATATTGGTAAAGATAAACTAAATTTTCAAGGACAGTGGTTAATGGCAAAATAAATTGGTTTTCAAAATCCATAGTCACCTTAATGGGGAAGTATTTATAGCAAGCCTTCTGAATGCATTTTCATTGAAAATGCCTTTCTTGTGTCATACGAAGTAACGCGAAATTCTTAATAACAGTCAGAATTATTCTTAGTTTACTTCTTTTATTGAAATTTCTTTAACACGAACGTTTCTGGTTGAAAATACATGTTGCATCTTTTTCTCAATGATCCATCTGTGAACCTTCAAAGTACATTCTTCAGAAGAAATCAGAAGAAAAGGCTTTCACAAGTATTAAAAAGTTACACAGCAAGGAATCGTTACAGCGCTTGTAATTCTAAGCTCCTCTGAACGTAGGTAATTAGTGAAGTAGAAAATCATTCTAGTAATTCTTCCACGATGCATGTTGCGTTTTAAACTAAATTCACTGACTTTCAGTGATAGTATAATTAGAACATAAGTTGTATTTTTAATTTTTTATAATAAACAAACGTTTCACATGAAAGTTTCAATGATCTCAACTTATATCAATAAACGTTTTTAGACAAATACACGTGGTTCCTATTTTAAATGCAGATTAGGCCATAAAAACAATTTAAACTTAAAATTTCTTTTTTACTATATGTAGATACATGTATAATTTTCATATATATACATATAACATACATATACAGGGTGTTCCAAAACGACCGCATAAACACTGCTCAGCTAGATTCCTAGTTAGGAGTACATAAAAACTGCCTAAAGAGGAGTTCCTGTACGATCCATAATTTAAGAGTAAAATACGAAAAAAAATGTATGATATCCCTGCCGGGGTAAGAAATACAACAATTTATTGGACATATCAACAACAGTATTTGCATATCTTTCCAGACTATAACGTTTAAAACGCTCGCCTTGGATATCGCGTCATACATGCGCTCGCGCCATGGAATGATGTTAAGCTGCCATTGAACTGGTATTTAAAAGACTGCATCTAGCAGTTTTTTAGTAAAATAGTATTTAAAGTGTAAGGTAGGTTGGTTTGTTTGGTTCACTTTGGTTTTTTCTTTCTCCTGGGTTAATTGGACAGGGAATTACTGCTTAAAATGTTTCCCTAACAGTTATGAATTCCTATGCCAGCAGTAAAATTTCAATCAGCATACGTAGATTCCAAACTGAAACACCCTTCCCAATTGACCAACGTTTGCTGAAAAGAATGATTTTAGATCTAATGGAATAATAACTTTTTTTCATGATACAATTTTTGTGAGCATTTTAAAATAGAATATTTACTTGGAAATATCTTCGAAATATTTTACTTTATGCTGTTGTTTTTATTAAAAAATAGCTAAATAGTATATCTATAGAAGGAATGATATTTATACTTTAAATACTTTAGTATACTTTAAAACTCTATAAACCACTTCCTAAAATTTTGGAAAGAATTTTTTCGAAACGTTTATTTATTTTATATTTACATTCATTTTTACGTACACTAGTGTTGAAAGCAAACCATAATGATGTTAAAGTTAATAAAGTTTTGTCTTTATACCTGCAAGGGCAATTATTTAGCGTGGAATCCTTGCATAGTGATCTAACCGCAATATGCTTGAAATTTAATGTACTATAATATTACACGTAACTGAGTTTTATATTTTCCCTCCTTCAGTCAAGTTTACGGAATTATATTACTTGAAATAGATAAAACTATCACTTATACACTTCGAAAAATGTGTACCTTGTCATCATTAAGTCATAAAAAGTAGCAAAATTTATTGAAACTTGTTTAAAACTTTAAAACTTAAAAGCAGTTGCAAAAGAACTAAACGATCATCCATCAAAAACGAGTGCCAATAAAACTTGATGTAATATAATTATAAAAAAAAGTCATTTTTTTTCTCTTCTCCTTTTTAAGACACGCTCTTAACGAGAAATTAATTTAAATCTGTTTTTTATCTTCCACACATATTAGCTACCCTATTTTAAATTTACACTGATAAATAGCCCACTCCATTCAAGAGACAGAAAATGTGTTTCTAGTAAAACACTGATATATTAATGCCACAAGTCTTTTGATTATTCCGTAAGTCTTGTAATATTTATTGCTAATTAGGCAACATTTTTTGCGTAGAGTTTATCAAAGCGGTATTTTATATTTTCATTCTCTTTAGGTGATGGTGATTTTGTAGGATCTGAATGCATAAAATGTGTAAAGATATATTTCTAAAAACACGTATCTCTAAACAGTACGTATTGCCACCATCGAGTTATAAAATATCATACAATTAATTTGAAACTTTAAAAAAATTTAAAGTTTAAAAACAGTTTAAAAAAACAGAAGCATCAGCAATCAAAACACGAGTGCATGTGAAACTTGTAATATAATTATAAAAAATCAATTTTTTTTATCTCTTTACCTTTAAGAATCGCACATGACGAGGAATTAATTTTAACCCTTTTTTTTACATTCCACACTTGATAGCAAAACAAAAATACATTTTCATTTTACGATAGATATCTCACTGCATTCCTTCGACGTAAAATGCTCTTGTAGAAAAACATTAATAAATTAATGTTACACAGCCTTTTCATCATATAGTACGCCACAACTTGCAATATTTAGTATTAAGTATGCAATATTTTGTGCCAGAAAATTAAATTAAATTTTCTTTTTACAAGCTTTTAGGAGATTTTAGAAGATATAAATACTAAAAATTCATAAAATTGTCTTTAAATTATCACTTATACATAGCTCAACAAATGTATACAAGTGTAATTATAATTTATAAACGGGGGTAACAATTATTGCAATCTATTTAAAACTTTTATATCCAAAAGTAGTAGAAATAAAAAACATAAAGTATCATCTATCAGAAACGAGTGCCAATAAAGCTTAATGTAATATAATACTAAAAAAAAGAAAAAAAATTGACGGAAAAAGCATTTGTAGAAAAACATTAATATATTAATATCACAAAGCCTTTTCATCATATAGTACTCCTCAACATGTAATATTAAGTATTAATTATGCAATATTTTGTGCCAAAAAATTTAATTTAATTTTCTATTTCCATTTAGGGGATTTTAGTGGATATAAATACAAAAATGAATATTTTTTAAATTATCACTTATACATAGTTTAACAAATGTATACAATTGTAAAATAAATGTATATAATTTATAAATCGTGGTAACAATTACTGTAATCTGTTTAAAACTTTTATATCCAAAAGTGCTTGCAAGAACACCATAAAGTATCATCTATCAAAAATTAGTGCCAATAAAACTTCATGTAACATAATCCTAAAAAAAGGGGGGGAAATCCCTTCTCTTTTTAAGACATGCGATTAGCTAGAAGTTAATTTAAGTTTACTTTTTTAATGTTCCACACATGTTAGCTAAACTATGATGCATTTACACTTCGGATAGATAGCTCAATTTTTCGTCAACGGAAAATGCAATTGTATAAAAAAATATATCAATATCACAAGCCTTTTGATTATATACTATGCCCCTCAAGGAAATATTTAGTATTAACTATGCAATATTTTGTACCAGAAAACTAATCTTAATTTTACATTTCCCCGTTTGTAGATGATTTTAGAAGATATGAATGCTAAAAATAGATAACGTTATCTCGTAAATATTCACTTATTCATATAAGTTCAACAATGTGTGCATTATCATTATTACTTTTAAACTGTGGTAACAATTATTTCAGTTTGTTTGACAATTTTAAATCTAAAATTAGTTGCAATTAAATCCCAAAATATCATTCATCAAAAATGAGTGCCAGTAAAACTTGATGTAACATAATCCTAAAAAATAGACAATTTTTCCGTATTCTTTTTAAGACACGCGCTTAACGAGATATTACTTTAAGCTTACTTTTTTATGTTCCGCACATATTAGCTAAACTATGATACATTTACACTTTCAGATAGATATCTCATTCTGCTTCGCCAACGGAAAATTAATTGTAAAAATAAATTAATATATCTATGTCACAAGTCTTTTGTTTATGTATTATGCCATGCCATGTAATATATAATATTAACTATGCACTATTTTGTACCAGAAAATTAAACTTAATTTCATATTTTCCCTATTGTAGATAATTTTAGAAGATATGAATTCTAAAAATAAATAAAATTGTCTCTTAAATATTTCCTTATTCATATAGTTCAACAATGCATGAATTATCTTTGTTATTTTTAAACTGTGGTAACAATTATTACAGTTTGTTTAAAACTTTTAAATCCAAAAATAGTTGCAATTAAACAGCAAAATATCATTCATCAAAAATGAGTGCCAATAAAACTTGATGTAAAATAATCGTATAAAAAATGACAATTTTACCCCAGTTCTTTTTAAGTCAAGCGCTTAACGAGATATTAATTTAAGCTTACATTTTATGTTCAATACATATTAGCTAAACTATGATACATTTACACTTTCGGATAGATATCTCACTCCGTTCCGCCTACAGAAAATGCGTCAGTAGAAAAAAATAAATATATCAATGTCAACAATTTTTTGGTTATGTATTTAGCCACGTCATGTAATATTTAGGATTAACTATGCAATATTTCGTACCAGAAAATTAAACTTAATTTTATATTTGCTCCTCTTATAGATGTTTTTATAAAATACGAATGCTAAAAATACATAAACTTGTCTCTTAAATATCCATTTATGTCCCACACACGTTAGCTAAAAATGATGCATTTATACTTCGGATAGATATCTCACTGTTTCGTTTAACAGAAAATGTTTTTGTATAAAAAAAATATATCGATATCGAAAGCCTTCTGATTATATAGTATGCCACGCCATGTAATATTTAGTCTTAACTATTCAATATTTTGTACCAGAAAATTAAACTTAATTTTATATTTGGCCTCTTATAGACGATTTTAGAAGATATAAATTCAAAAAATACATAAAGTTGTCTCTTAAATATATACTAACGTTCCACACAGGTTAGCTAAACTATGATGCATTTACACTTTCGGATATATATCTCATTGCTTCATCAACAGAAAATGCAATTATATAAAAAAATATATATCAAAGTCACAAGGCTTTTGATTATATATTATGCGATTCCATGTCATATTTAGTATTAACTATGCAATACTTTTTTTACCAGAAAATTAAATTTAATTTTATGTTTGGCCTCTTACAGACGATATTAGAAGATATGAATGTGAAAAATACATAAAGTTGTCTCTTAAATATCCACTTATTTATAGATAAAAAATGTATGCATTGTCATTATTACTTTTACACTGTGGTAACAATTATTGCAGTTTGTTTGACAATTTTAAATCCAAAAGTAGTTGCAATTAAACCCAAAATATCATTCATCAAAATTAGTGCCAATAAAACTTGATGTAACATAATCCTAAAAAAATACACATTTTTTCCCTGTTCTTTTTAAGACACGCGCTTAACGAGAAATTAATTTAAGCTTACTTTTTTTAAGTTCCGCACATATTAGATACACTATGATACATTTACACTTTAGAACAGATATCTCACTCTGTTTCGTCAATGAAAAATGCAATTAAAAAATTAATATATCAATGTCAACAGTCTTTTAGTTATGTATTATGCCACGCCATGTAATATTTAGTATTAACTATGCAATATTTTGTACCAGAAAATTAAACTTAATTTTATATTTCCCCTATTGTAGATGGTTTTAGAAGATATGAATGCTAAAAATAGATAAAGTTATGTCTTAAATATACACTTATTCATATAGTTCAACAATGTATGCATTATCATTATTACTTTCAAACTGTGGTAACAATTATTGCAGTTTGTTTAAAACTTTTAAATTTAAAAGTAGTTGCAATTAATCCCCAAAATATCCTTCATCAAAAATGAGTGCCAATAAAACTTGATGTAACATAATCCTAAAAAAAAATACACATTTTTTCCCTGTTTCTTTTTAAGACACGCGCTTAACGAGAAATTAATTTAAGCTTACTTTTTTTAAGTTCCGCACATATTAGATACACTATAATACATTTACACTTTAGAACAAATATCTCACTCTGTTTCGTCAATGAAAAATGCAATTAAAAAATTAATATATCAATGTCAACAGTCTTTTGGTTATGTATTATGCCACGCCATGTAATATTTAGTATTAACTATGCAATATTTTGTACCAGAAAATTAAACTTAATTTTATATTTCCCTTATTGTAGATGGTTTTAGATAATATGAATGCTAAAATTATATAACGTTGTCTCTTAAATATTCACTTATTCATATAGTTCAACAATGTATGCATTATCATTATTACTTTCAAACTGTGGTAACAATTATTGCAGTTTGTTTAAAACTTTTAAATTCAAAAGTAGTTGCAATTAATCCCCAAAATATCCTTCATCAAAAATGAGTGCCAATAAAACTTGATGTAACATAATCCTAAAAAAAATACACATTTTTTTCCCTGTTCTTTTTAAGATACGCGCTTAACGAGAAATTAATTTAAGCTTACTTTTTTTAAGTTTCGCACATATTAGATACACTATAATACATTTACACTTTAGAACAAATATCTCACTCTGTTTCGTCAATGAAAAATGCAATTAAAAAATTAATATATCAATGTCAACAGTCTTTTGGTTATGTATTATGCCACGCCATGTAATATTTAGTATTAACTATGCAATATTTTGTACCAGAAAATTAAACTTAATTTTATATTTCCCCTATTGTAGATGGTTTTAGAAGATATGAATGCTAAAAATATATAAAGTTGTCTCTTAAATATTCACTTATTCATATAGTTCAACAATGTATGCATTATCATTATTACTTTCAAACTGTGGTAACAATTATTGCAGTTTGTTTGACAATTTTAAATCCAAAAGTAGTTGCAATTAAACCCCAAAATATCATTCATCAAAAATGAGTGCCAATAAAACTTGATGTAACATAATCCTAAAAAAAATACACAATTTTTTCCCTGTTCTTTTTAAGTCACGCGCTTAACGAGAAATGAATTTAAGTTTTCTTTTTTTATGTTACGCACATATTAGCTAAACTATAATACATTTACACTTCGGATAGATATCTCACTCCGTTTCGTCAACGAAAAATGAAATTCTATTAAAAAATTAATGTATCAACAGCCTTTTGATTTTTTTATGCACCGCTAATATTTAGTATTAACTATGCAATATTTTGTACCAGAAACTTAAACTTAATTTTATATTTCCCCGACTGTAGATGGTTTTAGAAGATATGAAAGCTAAAAATATATAAAGTTTTCTCTTAAATATTCACTATTCTTATAGTTCAACAATGTATGCATTATCATTATTACTTTCAAACTGTGGTAACAATTATTGCTGTTTGTTTAAAACTTTTAAATCCAAAAGTAGTTGTAATTAATCCCCAAAATATCATTCATCAAAAATGAGTGCCAATAAAACTTGATGTAACATAATCCTAAAAAATTAACAATAAAATACACAATTTTTTCCCTGTTCTTTTTAAGACACGCGCTTAACGAGAAATTAATTTAAGCTTACTTTTTTTAAGTTCCGCACATATTAGCTAAACTATGATACATTTACACTTTCGGGATGGATATCTCACTCCGTTCCGCCGACGGAAAATGCATTTGTAGAAAAACATTAATATATTAATGTCACCAGCTTTTTGATTATACATTAAGCCGCACCATGTATGATTATCTGGTCCGACTGAGCCCAGCTTCCAAAACCGCCCGAGGCGAAGTGCTGAGTTAATTAAAGCCCGAGAATCTCCTCCCGCACCACTACACTGGAAAAGCGTACAGAGTGGATAATTTGCTCTCTGGTGTCAATTTTCATTTGAAAGTCATTAAGTGAATTTGAAGGTCTCTGCGAACATGGGGGACACATGCAATCGTTTCACGACAACCGACGGAGAAAAAGGCCCTCTACCAGGCGATATCTGTAAATGCTTTTAAAGTAAGGACTGAATATTATTTAGCCGAAAGGAAACTTAAATCTTTACGTATATTTGCCTTTATTTTATTCGGGAATGAAATACTTAAAACAGCACTTCACTCTTTAGACGAACATTCTAGAAATGGAGAAAAAGGCCCACTACTATGCGATATCTGTAAATGCTTTTAAATTAAGGACTGAATATTATTTAGCCAAAAGGAAACTGAAATCTTTAGGTCTGTTTGCCTTTATTTTATTCTGGAATGAAATACTTTAAACAGCATTTCAGTCTTTAGACGAACATTCTTGAAACGGAGAAAAAGGCCCTCTACCATGCAGTATGTGTAAATGCTTTTAAAGTAAGGACTGAATATTATTTAGCTAAAAGGAAGCTTAAATCTTTAGGTCTGTTTGCCTTTATTTTATACGGGAATGAAATACTTAAAACAACATTTCAGTCTTTAGACGAACATTCTTGAAACGGAGAAAAAGACCCTCTACCATGCAATATGTGTAAATGCTTTTAAAGTAAGGACTGAATATTATTTAGCTAAAAGGAAGCTTAAATCTTTAGGTTTGTTTGCCTTTATTTTATTCGGGAATGAAATTCTTAAAACAGCGCTTCAGTGTTTAGACGAACATTCTAGAAATGGAGAAAAAGGCCCTCTACCATGTGATATCTGTAAATGATTTTAAAGTAAGGACCGAATATTATTTAGCCAAAAGGAAACTTAAACAATATTTTGTATTATGTATTATATTAGTATATTTTGTATTATGTAGTATATTTTGTATTATTTATATTATGTAGAAAAGGAGAAAAACGTCCTCTACCATGCGATAACTAATAATACTTCTAAAGTAAGGACCGAATATTATTTAGCCAAAAGGAAACTTAAATCTGTACGTATGTTTGCCTTTATTTTATTCGGGATTGAAATACTTACAACAGCAATGCAGAGTGTTTAGACGAACATTCTAGAAACTGAGAAACAGGCCCTCTACCATGTGATATCTGTAAATGCTTTTAAAGTAAGGACCGAATATTATTTAGCTAAAGGAAAACTTAAATCTTTAGGTCTGTTTGCCTTTATTTTATACTGGAATGAAATATTTAAAAATAGTACTTCACTCTTTAGATGAAAGTTCTAAAAATTAGTCCATTCTCCGAAATGGGCAAAACAAGTAGAGACGATTGTAAATATATATATATATATATATATATATATATATATATATATATATATATATATATATATATATATAACCAATTTGCAAGTAACGTGTGCATATAAAAAAAATCAAAGAAAATAATAAATTATAATTTTATACTGATGAAAAATACAAAAATAACTTATTTTTTCTCTATCATTCAACTTAGATAAGAAAATAAATTATTACGATCTCCCATGAAATAATGAAATATGATAATTAAGAAGAAAACAATAACAATTTCATTGCAATGTTAATTTTTTAAACACTTCTAGCGAAATTAGCATCACTCGGAAATAGAGCTCATATTTAGATATACGAATGTTTACATTCACAAACATAAGTATTAAAAATATGTAATCACTTTAGCGGAAAAATGCTAGCACTCTGATTACACAGGAGACACTCGCAAAATATAAGGTAAATAATTATGATGCATCAGAGATTCGTGAACAATTTTTTAGAGCATCTATACATAAAGATATCAAACAACCTGAGATTCTTCCATTACAAATTTAAAAAAGCAGTCCCATCTTGAATAATTAATGCTATTGGTTTAGATATTCTCTTGGATTAAGAAAATATGTTTCTACTAACATTCAAATTTTATTCTTTTCTTCTTTAATCATCAATGCAGATATTTAAGTAATCAAAATTATACATTAATCATAAGAATAAAGAAAATTATCTATTTACATACTAGGATAAAAGAAAAAATTAACTGACAACAGAGAAATTTGCTTTCAACGGAACATATTTTGAGATTTAATTTCAACGATCGTAGAACTAATAGAGGTAATGGGATTTGGATGTTTGTAGTAATAATAAGTCTGTCAGTTGTTTTTCTTCAATGAAAATCCCTTTTAACCACAGATATAGTTTTGAAAATAGAATAAATGAAGTTTAAATTAGTTTCGATTTTTCATCGAAATATTCGTTGACCCTTCTATCTAAGATGAGTTGAACTGTATATTTCGTTATGAATATGATACAGCAAAAACAACTGACAAAAGAGAAATTTGCATTCAATGGAACATATTTTGAGATTTAATTTCAATGATCGTAAAACTAATAGAGGTAATAGGATGTGAATATTTGTAGTAATGATAAGTTTTTCAATTGATTTTCTTCAATGAAGGTGCCTTTTAACCACAGATATAGTTTTGAAAATAGGATAAATGAAGTTTAAATTAGTTTCGATTTTTCATCGAATTATTCGTTGTCCCTTATATCTAAGAAGAGTTGAACTGTATATTTCGTAATGAATATGATACAGCAACAATAACTGACAACAGAGGAATTTGCTTTCAATAGGACATATTTTGAGATTTAATTTCAAAGATCTTAAAACGAATAGAGGTAATGCGATTTAGATGTTTGTAGTAATAATAAGTTTGCCAGTTCTTTTTCTTCGATGAAGTTTCCCTTTAACTACCGATATAGTTTTAAAAATATAATAAATGCAGTTTAAACTAGTTTCGATTTTTCATCGAATTATTCATTGAACCTTGTATCTAAGAAGATTTGAATTGTATATTTCGTAATGAATATGATACGCAACAACAACTGACAAAAGAGAAATTTGCATTAAATGGGACATATTTTAAGATTTAATTTCAATGATCGTAAAACTAATAGGGGTAATAGGATGTGAATATTTGTAGTAATGATAAGAGTTTGTCAGTTGTTTTTCTTCAATGAAGGTCCCTTTTAACCACAGATATAGTTTTGAAAATAGAATAAATGAAGTTTAAATTAGTTTCGATTTTTCATCGAATTATTCGTTGTCCCTTCTATCTAAGAAGAGTTGAACTGTATATTTCGTAATGAATATGATACAGCAACAATAACTGACAACAGAGAAATTTGCTTTCAATAGGACATATTTTGAGATTTAATTTCAAAGATCGTAAAACGAATAGAGGTAATGCGATTTAGATGTTTGTAGTAATAATAAGTTTGCCAGTTCTTTTTCTCCGATGAAGTTTCCCTTTAACTACCGATATAGTTTTAAAAATATAATAAATGCAGTTTAAACTAGTTTCGATTTTTCATCGAATTATTCATTGAACCTTGTATCTAAGAAGATTTGAATTGTATATTTCGTAATGAATATGATACACAACAACAACTGACAAAAGAGAAATTTGCATTAAATGGGACATATTTTAAGATTTAATTTCAATGATCGTAAAACTAATAGAGGTAATAGGATGTGAATATTTGTAGTAATGATAAGAGTTTGTCAGTTGTTTTTCTTCAATGAAGGTCCCTTTTAACCACAGATATAGTTTTGAAAATAGAATAAATGAAGTTTAAATTAGTTTCGATTTTTCATCGAATTATTCACTGTGCCTTCTATCTAAGAAGAGTTGAACTGTATATTTCGTAATGTATATGATACAGCAACAATAACTGACAACAGAGAAATTTTCTTTCAATAGGACATATTTTTAAATTTAATTTCAACGATTGTAAAACTAATAGAGGTAATGGGATTTGGATGTTTGTAGTAACAATAAGTTTGTCAGTTGTTTTACTTCAATGAAGATCCATTTAACCACAGATATAGTTTTAAAAATATAATAAATGCAGTTTAAATTAGTTTCGATTTTTCATCGAATTATTCATTGAACCTGTATCTAAGAAGATTTGAATTGTATATTTCGTAATGAATATGATACAGCAACAACAACTGACAAAGAGAAATTTGCATTAAATGGGACATATTTTAAGATTTAATTTCAATGATCGTAAAACTAATAGGGGTAATAGGATGTGAATATTTGTAGTAATGATAAGAGTTTGTCAGTTGTTTTACCTCAATGAAGATCCATTTAACCACAGATATAGTTTTGAAAATAGAATAAATGGAGTTTAAATTAGTTTCGATTTTTCATCGAATTATTCGTTGTGCCTTCTAAGAAGAGTTGAAGTGTATATTTCGCAATGAATATTATACAGCAACAACAACTGACAACAGAGAAATTTGCTTTCAATATTACATACTTTGAGATTTAATTTCAGCAGTCGTAAAACTAATAGAGGTAATGGGATTTGGATGTTTGTAGTAATAATAAGTTTGCCAGTTCTTTTTCTTCAATGAAGTTTCCCTTTAACTACCGATATAGTTTTAAAAATATAATAAATGCAGTTTAAACTAGTTTTGATTTTAATCGAATTATTCATTGTGCCTTCTATCTAAGAAGATTTGAACTGTATATCTTGTAACGAATATGATACAGCAACAACTGACAACAGAGAAATTTGCTTTCAATGGGAACTACTTTGAGATTTATTTTAAACAGTCTTAAAACTAACTAATAGAGGTAATGGGATTTGGATGTTTGTAATAATAATAAGTTTGTCACTTCTTTTTCTTCAATGAAGATCCCGTTTAACCACAGATATAGTTTTGAAAATAGAATAAGTAGAGTTTAAATCAGTTTCGATTTTTCATCGAATTATTCATTATACGTTGTATGTAAGAAGAATTAAACTATATATTTCGTAATGAATAAGATACAGCAGTATAATTACGTGTTATTGACTTTAATAGATTTAGGTACTTATATAGTTTCCTTCATCTTAAAATGACTTCACACCTTTGTTAACCACTGATAACTTCAACATGATTGTGTAATATAATATATAAGAGTACTCATAGAAAAACAAGCTTACTTCTTTTCGAAATATATTAATGTGTTTCATTATATTGAGGAGTTGCAAAAACATAGTTGGAAAAGATTTATCTTATATTTACTTATAGTACGCTTTATATTACTTATATCGAGGTTTGCATCACCTATAGTTACTTTATATTATATACAATTACTTCTAGTGAGGTTTGTGTTATTTAGAGTTACTTATAGTTTGGTTTATATTATTTACTGCTACTTATAGCGAGGTTTATGTTCCTCATATTAATAGCTACACTGTGCAAGGCGTTACAAGGCCAATAACTGCCATCGTATATTCCTAATATTGCTGCAACCTAAATTTTAAAAAAATGCTCAATGATTAGTATAACGAATACCCGGATTTATTTAAAAGCATATTAGGAGTGTTTAATAAACATTGTGTATAAATCTATAACAAGTTTAGTCTCTAGTAGCATTTTAAAAAATAAGAAAGTTAATAAAAGAATAATTTTTAAAAACATTATATTTTAAAAATAAATTCTGATTTTATAATAATAAAAAAAATATTTTTCAAATTTTCCTTATTTCTACTTGGGGCAAATCGTCCTCTTTTGGACCCCATTTTCCTCACGATGAGATGCTCCTATGACTGATGTGCCCTTGGCAAGTGCCACCTTTGCCAAGCCCTAGTTACGGCCCAGAGCAAATTACCCGATCATTCCGAGGGAGATACGGTAAATTTGATATTTTACATTTTGTGAACAACACCTGCACTTAAAACAAATAAAAATTAATCATTTATGTATTAAAAGTAAGAAAGTGTCGTTTAAATTTTTATAATTTTATGTACAAAGTAGAAGCATATTCACTCATTTAATTCAACAGAAAACAAACTGGGAGTCGTCGAAAATGCCCTAAATATACAAATCTGTGACAAAGTGAGGAATAAAATAAGGAGAAGATACTATATTTTCAAATATCTTAGAGGATAATAAAGGGTTAATAGCTCCTATCTGCACACATAATGAGTATGAATAACGAGTTAACAATCAGCAAAGGGTAATTTTCTATTTTGTTTCTAATAAAGAAGTATCATAATCTATATTTTCTTCCTGTTACAATGAGCCTTCTGGTGTATTGCACAATTCAATTTGTCAGCTGTTTCAATGTGTTTACAAAGGCTGCTCAGCGATCAATACGTCCGACGCCTCGGGCGACAAAACTGGGAACTGTGTCATTGTCTCCAGTTGCTTTTGAAGGTAAGGTAACATGTGGAACTGAAATATAAACATGTACTCCAAAATAATTTTTCTCTGGGTGTGGATAACATATCCAAGATAAGTGACATCACCGAGATGGCAGTTGTCTGGGATGTCACTTTCCTGGGCATCTGCCATGAAGATTATGAGCATATTCAAGCACTGAAACATATTTGAAATTTTTCAAAAACTTTCTGGATAATGTGGTTATTAAAGTGGCATTCTAGATTTGAGGAAGTTTTTGTCCTGTAAAAAAAAAATCTTCCTCAAATCAAACTGTGTGCTTTTGTGGATACTAGAACAAATTTTGTTTAAAGATATACTGAGCAGGAGTATTTCTATTTAAAATTTAACCCTATTTTTCTATTAAGGGGACATATCACCAATAAGCAACTTTAAATAGAAGATTTCGTCTTATTTTTCACCACATCATATTTTTAATTATTATCGTAAATACAAGGGATTTTTAACATTTGTTCTATGCCTCTATTTAGTAGTTAGTTTGATGAATTTATTTAAAATTTAACCCTATTGTCCTATGAAGAGGGCATATCACCAATAAGCAACTTTAAATAGACTTTAAATAAAAGATTTCTTCTTATTTGTCACCATATCGTACTTTTTTAATTGTTATCGTAAATACAAGGAATTTTTAACATTTGTTCTATGCCTCTATTTAGTAATTAGTTTTGGTGAATTAATTTTTAAGTTTAACCCTATTTTTCTATTTAGGGGGCATATCACCAATAAGCAAATTTAAATAGAAGATTTCATTTTATTTTTCGCTTTACCGTATCTTTTTAATTACTAATCTTAAATACAAGGGATTTTTAACAATTGCTCTGTGCCTCTATTTAGTTAGTTTTGGTGAATTTATGTTGTTTCTAAAAAATAAAGACTTTTTAAACAAATTAAAATGTGGAATCTTGTTTTAAAAACTATAAAATGTTTCTCACACACTGTGTGCAGACTGACACAAAGTAAGTTTCATTAAAATGTTTTGCTTTTATGTAAACAATAACAAAATATGATTTTCCACCTATTTGAAATTTTAAAAAGTATCGGAAATGTTATAATACAAAATTAGATTGAATTTTCAAAAAATCCAAAGTAATGTTTAAAAATTCAATTTTAAATACTATAAATACTAAATAAAACAAATAACAAGTAAAACAGCAGAGTCTCATAGTAGATCTAGTATGTATATTTACTGCAAAAATTTAAAATCTATACATGCAGTGGTTTTTATATTTACAGTCCGTGCAAACAGAAAATTCTCCATTTTCAGTAAAATGAATTTAAAATTTTTATAATCTCCTTAAAATTTTTGATATTAAATGCAAATATTACCTAGTTTCACAGGTTTTAATTTGAATCTTTTGATACTGTTTGTTTTAAACGTTACAGAAATGTCCACAGGTTTTAATAATAAAAAAATTAAGAAATCGAATTTTTGAAATTTTAAAGATGCTGTATCCCCCTAAACGGTTATTTTTCAAAAATAAAAAACATTGTAAATATATAGAGTATGTAATATCTTTGTATTATAAGAATCGGATTTTTTTATATCGCATATAGTGTATAACGAGTATTTCATTGTTACTTATAGTGAGGTTTATATAACTTACAGATACTTATATTGAGATTTATGTTACTTTATTACTTTTAGTGAGGTTTATTTTACACATGCTGCTCAACTGCTTTTTTATATTGTTAAACTTTTTTTGAAAGAAAATAATTTCTTACGTATCAAAAGAATATCAGAATACTTACTATAATGAAATTTTGTATTCTATTTAGTATAAAAACAATAATCACTACATTTCTCTTCTATATATTTACATTTAAATCAAAATTAATGGAAATTTAAATTTCTTAAAGTCAAAACGCTTTCATTTTACACTTGAATTGCAGCATTTTAAAATACTTAGGATAACTTAATTTTCAAACA
>CM063501.1:20818415-20845915 GCA_032207245.1 Pardosa pseudoannulata
CATATAATTCAAAATGTGTTATTCCATTAAGTATCAATATACATTGAAAACAATATATAAACTACAAAGTTAAATAATTAATTATAATAACACAAAATTGGAATTTTCAAAATATGTACCTTGCCCGCATACCATCAAAACATTAATTATAGTAATTTGTTATATCTTCAAAGCAACCACATTAACCACAATCTTTGATCAACTTTTTGACCTTATTAACCCCCGATAATTGAGATACAAGTCTAAGGTCAGTATGTTATGTATAAATATTTATCAGAAAAAAAATCACTCAGCTGTATGCTGTCTAATACTTATCCCCAATACATCTTTACGTCGCGGTTGGCCATAAATAAAAATACAGCATAAAATTCATTAAAAACATAATAGACTGCCGAAAAAGTATTTTAAACAAATATTAAATATAGTAAATTGTAAATACTTTCACATATTTGTTATTATATGTACTTTTAAAACATATCTTACATTTTACTTAATTAAAAAGTACCCAATTTATCGAAAAAGAAAATACTCCACAGTATTTCGCATCAATGGAATTATTTACTACATTTCATTTTGATATTATCTTAATAGTTGAAAAATTTCGTGGTTTGTAAATTCAAGTAGAATTACAGAACTTAAATTAAAAAAAAAAACATAAATTTATAATTCAATATGTGTTTGATTGGTTTGGTTTGGTTTGGACTAAGGGGCTACTGTTTAGTTAGAATGCTAATGCGACCGGGACTTATTGCTTAAAGCCGATTCCGCCTACGAATGCCCATGCCAGCTGCGGAATACGAACAGGCAACTTGTGTTTGAAGAGAGAGAGAGACAGTGAATATATATGATATATATATATATATATATATATATATATATAATATATATATATATATATATATATTATATATATATATATATATATATATACATACATATGTGGTGACGGCCTGAAGCACCCAACGAAGGTAGCGCTTCTGTCGCTATCACCCGTCATCTGTTCTCCCGATAGTACGACGTTCGAGAATTACAGAAAAAAATGGCGACGAGCAGCTCTCTGAAATATATGCAATGCTAATTATGAAATATATACAACGCTATACAATGGAAGACACTGAAAGAATTTTATCTAATCTATGTCGTAAGTCCATTGATTCAATGTAATTTATATTCGTCCAAATACGTCCTGTCGAGAAGTGTCACAGTGTATTATTAGATACCTGTATTTATTTCAAACCATTCGCCGCACTCTCTCTCTCTCTCTTTGTGTATATATATATATATATATATATATATATATATATATATATATATATATATATATATATATATATATATATATATATATATATATATATATATATATATATATATATATATATATATATATATATATATATATATATATATATATATATATTATATATATATATATATATATATATATATATATATATATATATATATATATATATATATATATATATATATATATATATATATATATATATATATATATATATATATATATATATATATATATATATATATATATATATATATATATATATATATATATATATATATATATATATATATATATATATATATATATACATATATATATGTAACCAGTGAAAATATCTTTCACTAACTTAACTGTATATTAGCCCCTATTACTTAGTTTGACCTCGCTTATTGGGTAAAAACATTTCCTAATCTTAATGCATACATGCTTCATGAAAAAGACAAGATCATCATTGCTGTCCAACTTAACTTTTATTGGCGATAAGATCACAGCGTTTAACACACCGTCTAAACAGTACAACAGCTCTGAATCGAATGCTCAAGAATATGCATTTCTTTCACAGATGTCGAGCCCAAGAGTGAGAATCACATGATTTTATTTCCAAAAGACTGGAAATTGTTCAGTGATTTTCCAGAGGGAAAAGCGAAATTTTATCATTCTATGAACAATAAAATCACTTTTGTAAGAGATTTTACTTTCCTTAATGTGTAATGTCTTAAATACACTTAAATTTCTAAGTTTGCAGTGTGAAAAAGATGTTTAAAATCAGGTGATAGGATAAATTTTCTTTCTAAAACTTACTTGTACTTCAAAATTAAGTGTTATTAAACGTCTTTAAACTAAATACCTTCATAACTGAATGCTGAACTAAAAATTAGTAATTAGTTTTACTAAATTTTTATATCAAGTTACAGCAGAACAATTTTTTATGTAAACCTTAATATATTTTTTATTTTATATACTCAAAATTTATTATTACTAATGATATGTTTTTTTCCTATCATGATAAATACCAAAATATCTAAAATTTTTCTCTTTTGTAAGCGTTTTTAATTGTCCTTAATCTTTAACACCGAAAAATGCTCTGGAATTTTTATGTTTACAGAATGAAAAAGATGTTTAGATTCAGCTGGTTAAATAAACATTCTTTATCATACATATATTTCAAAAGTAAATGTTATTGATTTTCATCAAATTAATGTTTTCCAAGCTAAATGCTGAACTAAAAATTTTTATATAAAATTACAATATAAGTTATTTTTTATTCCGTAAAACTTCAGTAACATTTATTTTTGAAAATGTTTATCTAACCAGCTGAATCTAGCTATCCCTTTCAGTCTCTAAACTTAAATATTCAAGACCATTTTCTGGTGTTAAAGATTAAGGAAAATTAAAAATGCTAACAAAAGAGGAAAATTTTAACGACTCGAATTTTGATATAACTAGCCTTGTTTATTTTCTACCATAGCATATACTAAAATTTCTAAAAATTTCCTCTTTTGTTAGAGTTTTTAAACTTATTTAAATTTTAACACCTTAAACTCATCTAAACCTGTAAGTTTACAGACCAACACAGATGTTTTACTATAAGCTGGTTAGATAAACTCTCTTTCTAATGCATTACTTCAAAATTAAGTATTACTAAATATCTTCAAACTAAATGTCTTCAAAACTAAATGTTGAAATAAAAATTAATATTTTTGGTTCCCTAATTTTTAATATGAAATTACAACTTACTTTTGTAAGAGTTTTTAATTTCTTTAAATTTTTAGTTTTGATAATGAAATCGATATTTGGCCTCAACTAGTTAATTTTTTTTATAATGCCTGTATTTTAAAACTTTTCTTGGGGGTAAGTAAATTTCAGTTTATTTCTTTATTGCATATATTCTATGAGTTTGTTATATAGTATTTCACAAACTTGAATAGATCATCTAAATTTAAATTTAAGGGATCATTTTACACAGAAAAACAATTAATTTTTACTTTAATTTTGTTATTTTGCCGATTTCTTATTCCTTGGACTTAATTGGGAGAAAAACCAATTTAAAAAATTACACTAATAATAATTATAATGTCTGTATTTCAAATCTTTTCTTGGGATAAGTAAATTTCAGTTTACTTCTTTATTGCATTTATTCTATGAGTTTGTTATATTGTATTTCACAAACTTGAATAGATCATGGAAATTTAAATTTTATAGATCCTTTTACACAGAAAAACAATTAATTTTTACTCTAATTTTGTTATTTTGCAGATTTCTTATTCTTTTGACTTAATTGAGAGAAAAAAACAAAATTACACTAATAATAATTATAATGCTTGTATTTCAATTCTTTTCTTGGTAAGTAAATTTCAGTTTATTTCTTTATTGCATATATTCTATGAGTTTGTTATGTTGTATTTCTCAAACTTGAATAGATCATGGAAATTTAAATTTAATGGATATTTTTACACAGAAAAACAATTAATTTTTAGTCTAATTCTGTTATTTTGCCGATTTCTTATTCCTTTGATTCAATTAAGAGAAAAACCAATTTAAAAAATTACACTAATAATAATTTAATTATAATGTCTACTAAATAGCTCCCACTGTAAATATAGTACAGCAAAGTAAATAACTTCTAAAATATAAAAAAAACAATTAGTTTATAGTCTAATTCTGCTATTTTGCCGATTTCTTATTCCTTTGATTTAATTGATAGAAAAAACAATTTAAAAAATTACATTAATAATAATTTAAATATAATCTCTACTAAATAGCTTCCACTGTAAATATAATACATAAAAGTAAATAACTTCTAAAAAATATAAAAAAAAATTAGTTTTTAGTCTAATTATGTTATTTTGCCGATTTCTTATTCCTTTGATTTAATTGAGAGAAAAAACAATTTAAAAAATTACACTAATAATAATTTAAATATAATCTCTACTAAATAGCTCCCACTGTAAATATAATACAGCAAAGTAAATAACTTCTAAAAAATAAAATTAATTTTTAGTCTAATTCTGTTATTTTGCCGATTTCTTATTCCTTTGATTTAATTTTGAGAAAAACCAATTTAAAAAATTACACTAATAATAATTTAAATATAATCTCTACTAAATAGCTCCCACTGTAAATATAAAACAGCAAAGTAAATAACTTCTAAAAAATAAAAAAATAAAATTAATTTTTAGTCTAATTCTGTTGTTTTGCCGATTTCTTATTCCTTTGATTTAATTTAGAGAAAAAACAATTAAAAAATTACACTAATAATAGTTTAAATATAATCTCTACTAAATTGCTCCCACTGTAAATACAATACAGCAAAGTAAGCAACTTCTAAAAAATAATTTCGATTTTAAAACTAAACAGCCACCTTTTGAAAACTGAATAGAATTTTAAGCTGCCTTCTTATTTATTTTTGTTTTGGGGTTTCTAGCATCGGCGAAAACTGAAGCAGTGAAACTAGTGGAAATTACGAGTTTACCTTAAGCGGAACATTAGGTGTGTACCTTTGTTTTGAAAGCTTCGGTGGAGAGCGCAGTTCGGAATCCTGTCGCTTGAGGCGTTGTGGTATTGATCACTAAACTCTCTTGTCGGAACACTGAAACAGCGAAAGAGAGACCAGAGTCTAGCTGCTTCTCTTTACAAAGATGTTCCATTAAAAGAGGGAAGAAAACTGACATTGTTTATTAGATAATGATGGAACGTAGACAATTATAAATGGGTTTTGGTTAATATAAACAATTACATTTGAAGAAATATTAAAATTCATATTTCTTCCACGTCTCTCAGCAAGTCATTATTTCAAGTATTAATATACTCGTATTTAACCATTAACTTTTAATATTTTTCTTTGTATAAAATTTATTGTCTTTCTTATTATTTTTAACTTTTGTACTTTGTGGTTTTTCCGTACGATTTGTAAGTTGCTTCATTTCTATGTAGAGCTTCACAAGAAATTAAAATTCTGGAAATGGTGGAACTTAGACTATTATAAATTTATTTTGGTTCATATAAATATATTAAAATTCGTATTTCTTTGAAGTATTTAAACAAGGCTTTGTTTTAAATATTAAAATGCAGTTTTCTAACAATTATCTTTTATGTTTTTAATTTTTGTAGTTTGTGGTTTTTCCGTACGATTTGTTTCAATTGGCTTCATTTCTGTGTATGGCTTCGCAAGAAACTGGAATTCTGGCTAAATAATGGTCTAACTTAGACTAATATAAATTAATTTTAGTTTTATATAAATATATTAGAGTTGTTATTTCTTTGGAGCATTTAAACAAGGTTTGTTTTAAATGTTAAAATGCATTTTTCTAACAATTATCTTTTAGGTTTTTAATTTTTGTAGTTTGTGGTCTTTCCGTACGATTCGTACAATTTGCTGCTTGTTTTAATTGGCTTCATTTCTGCGTATGGCTTCGCAAGAAATTGAAATTCTGGCTAAATAATGGTGGAACTTAGACTATTATAAATTAATTTTGTTTCATATAAATATATTAACATTCATATTTCTTCGGAGCCTTTATACAAGGCTTTGTTTTAAATGTTAAAATGCAGTTTTCTAACAATTATCTTTTATGTTTTTAATTTTTGTAATTTGTGAATTTTCCGTACGATTCTTACGATTTACTGCTTGTTTTAATTGGCTTCATTTCTGTATATGACTTTGCAAGAAATTGGAATTCTAGCTAAATAATGGTGGAACTTAGACTAATATAAATTAATTTTGGTTCATAAAAATATATGAACCTAAATACAGATATAAATGTACAAAATAACATATAAATGTTTTAACAGCACATAAATTTTAAAATGCAGTTTTCTAACTATTATCTTTTATGTTTTTAATTTCTGCAGTTAGTGGCTTTTCCGTACGATTTTCTGCATGTTTTAATTGGCTTCATTTTTGTGAATGGCATCGCAAGAAATTGGAATTCTGGCTAATTAATGGTGGAGCTTAGACTATTATAAATTAATTTTGGTTCATATAAATATATTAAAATTCATATTTCTTCCAATCATTTAAACAAAACTTTGTTTTAAATATTAAAATGCAGTTTTCTAACAATTATCTTTTACGTTTTTAATTTTTGTAGTTTGTGGTTTTTCCGTACGATTTGTCTTAATTGGCTTCATTTTTGTGTATGGCTTCGCAAGAAACTGGAATTCTGGCTAAATAATGGTCTAACTTAGACTAATATAAATTAATTTTAGTTTTATATAAATATATTAAAATTCATATTTCTTCAGAGCATTTAAACAAGGCATTGTTTTAAATATTAAAATGCAGTTTTCTAACAGTTATTTTTTGTGTTTTTAATTTTTGTAGTTTGTGGTTTTTCTCGTACAATTTGTGCGATTTGCTGCTTTTTTTTTAATTGGCTTCAATTCTGTGTATGGCTTCGCAAGAAATTGAAATTCTGGCTAAATAATGGTGGAACTTAGACTATTATAAATTAATTTTGTTTCATAGAAATATATTAAAATTAATATTTCTTCAGAGGATTTAAACAAGGATGTGCTTTAAATGTTAAAATGCAGTTTTCGAACAATTATTTTTTATGTTTTTAATTTTTGTAGTTTGTGATTTTTCCGTACGATTTGCTATTTGTTTTAATTGGCTTAATTTCTCTGTAAGGCTTCGCAAGAAATTGAAATTCTGGCCTAATAATGGTGTAACTTAGACTATTATAAATTAATTTTGGTTCATATAAATATATTAAAATTCATATTTCATCAGAGCATTTAAACAAAACTTTGTTTTAAATGTTAAAATGTATTTTTCTAACAATTAACTTTTAGGTTTTTAATTTTTGTAGTTTGTGGTTTTTCTGTACGATTCTTACGATTTGTTGCTTGTTTTAATTGGCTTCATTTCTGTGTACGGCTTCGAAAGAAATTGGAATTCTAGCTAAATAATGGTGGAACTTAGACAATTATAAATTAATTTTGGTTGATATAAATATATTAAAATTTCATATTTCTTCCAATCATCTTTTAGGTGTTTCATTTTTGTAGTTTGTGGTTTTTCCGTACGATTTGCTACTTGTTTTATTTGGTTTCATTTCTGTGTATGGCTTCGCAAGAAATTGGAATTCTGACTAAATAATGGAACTAGACTAATTTAAATTAATTTTGGTTCATATAAATATATTAAAATTCATATTTCTTTGGAGTATTTAAACAAGACTTCGTTTTAAAAGTTAAAATGCAGTTTTCTAGTAATTATCTTTTATGTTTTTAATTTTTGTAGTTTCTGGTTTTTCCGTAAGATTCGTTCCATTTGCTGCTTGTTTTATTGGCCTCATTTCTGTGTATGGCTTCGCAAGAAACTGGAACTATGGCTAAATAATTGTAGAACTTAGACTATGATAAATAAATTTTGATTCATATAAATATGTTAAAAGTCATATTTCTTCGGAGCATTTAAACAAGGCTTTGTTTTAAATGTTAAAATGAAGTAACTTTTATCTTTTATGTTTTTAATTTAGTGTATTTTTTATTGTCTTAAGCTCATCA
Organism: Pardosa pseudoannulata; assembly: GCA_032207245.1. Classification (NCBI taxonomy): domain Eukaryota; kingdom Metazoa; phylum Arthropoda; class Arachnida; order Araneae; family Lycosidae; genus Pardosa; species Pardosa pseudoannulata. The sequence goes on from CM063501.1 coordinate 20,826,238, forward strand.
TAATCTCGAAAAACTAACTTTTATTTTTTTTAATGATTTGCTATAAATATTTTTGTTGTCAGAAATATATACATATTAAAACGGTTACATATTTCCATTTTTTTCAAAAATCATATGAAAAACACTTTGTCTAATCTAAAATAAATTTTGAACTATATTTTCTGAGTAAAATATTTTTTTACCATTTGCTCTTTTTTATTACCCGTTACCTGTAATTAATAAAGTGAAAATCAAATTCTATCAAAGCCAGTGATCCTTATTTTTTATTTGATAAGAAAGCCTTGATAATACGCATTAATATATAATATGCTTATCTGAACACGATAGAATAACTTTCACTAGAGACTCTAAAAGATTATGTTTAGATATCGCCATTTTAATTTGAAATCTTTGCTTTTTAGTTTCATAAGATAGATTTAATAAACATTAATAATACTTATCTGAATACGATAGAATAACTTTTAATTGATATTCTAAAAGAACATGTTGCATATCGCCATTTTGAAAAGTTAAAATAATTTTCCTCGCTGTATCCAATATTATGACTTATTTTTACAAATATTGTAAAACATATATTATTTATTCCAGTTATTATATAAAAATAAGATGCTGCACAATTTTTCTTTTAAAATAAATTTAAGAATGATGACTTTTTATCTCAAAAATCTCTCTATTCTTCCTCTTATAATATGTTAACTGGCATTTAAAAAAGTCTAAATCAAGTTTTTTCAAAGCCCGTGATCTTTGCTTTTTAGTTGCATAAGGTATATTTAACAATAAGCTTTAATAATATTTTTATCAGAATACGATAGAATTACTATCAATTGATATCCTAAAAGAACATCTTGCATAACACCATTTTGAAAAATTCCAATAATTTTCCTCACTGTATTGAATATTTTGAATTATTTTTAAAAATATTGTGAAACACAAATCATTTATTCGAGTTATATTGTAAAAATAAGATGCTGAACACTTTTTTCTTTTAAAACAAGTTTAAGAACAATAATTTTTTCTCTCAAAAATTTCCCCATTCTTCCTCTAATAATATGTTACATGCCATTAAAAAAAGTCTAAATTAAGTTTTTTCAAAGCCACTGATCTTTGCTTTTTTAGTTTTATAAGATAGATTTAATAATAAGCTTTAATAATACTGATATCTGAATACGATAGAATTACCTTCAATTGATATTCTAAAAGAACATGTTGCATATCGCCATTTTATTGTTCGAATAACCTTCCTTACTGTATTCTACTTTTTGAATTATTTTTATAAATACTGTGAACCATAAATTATTCATTTTAGTTATTGTATAAAAATAATAGGCTGAACTTTTTCGTCTTTTAAAATAAGTTTTTGAACTATGATTTTTTTTTCGTTAAAAGGATTTTCCATTCTCCTCCTACTTATTATACGTTACCTGCCATTAATAAAGCCCAAATCAAGTTCTGTCAGAGCCAGTGATCCTTTTTAATTTGATAACAAAGTTCGGAATCTAATCGAATCTATCACAAATCAGTGCCTCCGCTACCTATTGATATCCGCACTCAACAGGTAAGCGAAAATGCCATCCATTCCTGGCATCTTCTTCCACCGAATCCTTTGGCGAGAGACATGGCGCGCTTGGCTGGTGCGTTTGGCTGCCTCGTTGGCGTCCTTTCCAGCTTTGTGTATTGCAACCACTGCCACCGTTCCAGAACTGAATCTTCCCCGCGATATGATGTCAGTATAACGGGAAACACCGTGATGAGAAGGAGAGTTGTATTTCTCCTGCCAAAATATTAAGAGGGGGAAAACTGGCCCATGCGACTGAGCCGATGGATTTTAAATAATAATGGGTTGTGCCGTGTGTGCTTTGTGAATGGATTTGGAAATATTATATAGCGGAAAAAAAGTGTGTGATTTTTACTAGCAACTGAGGAAAACAATGATATAAATTTGAAAACTGCAAATCAAATTTCATCGTTTGTGCTCAATGAATGATTTTATAAGAATGGAAAATTTACTGTTTCCCCAATGCTTTGCTCAATATTTGCAAGCTTATTAAGATGTGAAAATTTCAAAGTAAGTTATGATCGCAGTATTTTTTACATTATTTTTTTACAGGTTCGAATAATAAATGGGAAAAATTAAAATTCATGTTATAATATAAAAAATTGAAATTGGCGTCGTGTTGGATAATTGGTTTTAAGAATTATGATTTCCTTTCCGTTTTTGAAACCTTTTTAAAATTCTAACAACAAACTAATAATAGATTTTAATAATCGAAATATATTACAAATAATTTATTTAGATTAAATTTTGAGTAAAATTAAACATTTTTCGTGAAGTATTTTCGGAAATTATATTTCTTGATAAATGTGCATTTATAACCAATTTAAGCAATGAATGATAGATCATCCCCTTATATTAAATTATTACTCAAACAAAGTATATTTTGTAGTTAAATCTAAAAACATTAGTGATTAGATAAATATAAGGAGGCAACCTTTTAACTCAAAAATAATTAATTTAAAATTGCATTAGTTTAATAATATTGTCAGAAAATTTTTTACCAAAATTTCAGTTAATAAAAATTTATTTATGGTATGAGAAATATAGTTTATAGTGGGAAAATTTTATTTTAGTATCAGTTTGCGGGAAAAAAAATAAGAATTCTGCATCTCAATTTCCAGGTACTTAATCTTAACGGGAGAAAAAACAACTCTTGACTGAAATGTGATTTGTTATTTATTGGCTCTATGCCTACACATTTGCAATTCGTTACTTGTTGCTTAACTTCCAAACAAAAAGAGGAAAACATCGTTTTTCAATTTCTTGAAGTAAGAAAAATTTCCCTTTTCTTTTTTGGAATAAAGAAATGCTTAATCGAGTGGGAGAAATCTCAATAGATTTCATGATACTTATCAAAGTTGACCTTAAACAGTGATGTTTATATTTTTATAAAATATATTGCTTTTAATTAGGCCTTCACTTCGGTAAATTTTGGAAAGGTGTATCATTAACTTTGCTAAATGCCGATGCATTATGAAATATCAATTAAAATATTTTTAAAAAAGGAACTTTAAAGGGAAATTTCAAAAAGATGTTTCTTAACTCATTTTTGGTAAAGGAACAATTATGAAATTAGGGGAAATGTATCTGCATTATTTATAAAATTAATATCATTCACTCTGTATTCGGAGTCATCCTTAATCGTAGCTATTTAATTAAAGAATTATCAGCTTTTGACTTTTGTCCAAAATTTTAAGCATATTTATAATTATCTTACAAAAATTTCTTCTAACTTCATGTTCAAGCGCCTGTTCTTTTTTAACACATGTAGGAAATTATTCTTCATTTGAAACTGATTTGAACATTTTCGACATCGTAAGGCAAATGGTTGCCTTACAGTATTTTCTGCGATCACAGCTATATGCTTCCTTTTAATCATTTTCAGGGTAATGATAGTTCAGTTCTCATGCGTCAAGTCAGCCTTGGTTTTTCTTTTATGTTAAGAGAATTTAGATGCTTTTTGTACGGAAATAGTTCTCCATTTGAAACTTATTTGAATCTTTTCGGAATATCCATTTGCCTTACAGTATTTTCTGCGATCACAGCTATATGCTTCCTCTTAATCATTTTCAGGGTAAGGATAATTCAGTTCTCAGCTTCAAGTCAGGCTTGGTTTTTATTATGTTAAAAAGAATTTAGATGCTTTTTTTTATGAAATAGTTCTCCATTTGAAGCTTATTTGAATCTTTTCGGAATATCCATTTGCCTTACAGTATTTTCTGTGATCATAGCTATGTGCTTCCTTATAATCACTTTCAGGGTAATGATAATTCAGTTCTCATGCGTTAAGTCAACCTTATTTTTTTATGTTAAGAGAATTTAGATGCTTTATTTTACGGAAATAGTTCTCCATTTGAAACTTATTTGAATCTTTTCGGAATATCCATTTGCCTTACAGCATTCTCTGCGATCAGAGCTATGTGCTGATGTTTAATCACTTTCAGGGTAACGATAATTCAGTTCTCATGCGTCAAATCAGCCTCGGTTTTTTTTTAATATTAAGAGAATTTAGATTATTTTTTACGGACATAGTTCTCCATTTTAAGCTTATTTGAATCTTTTCGGAATATCCATTTGCCTTACAGCATTCTCTGCGATCACAGCTCTGTGCTTCTCTTTAATCACTTTCAGGGTAATGATAATTCAGTTCTCATGCGTCAAGTCAGCCGTAGTTTTTTTTATGTTACGAGAATATAGATGCTTCTTTTTTTTTTCGAATGTAACGAGAGTCCGATCGTAATAAAGATCCATCATAAAATCCCCGCTTATCAATTTCTGTCGGAACATTTTCCATATCTATGTTTTATGCACGTTTTTCTTCTCCCCGTTTACAGATGTTTCCCATATATTTTCCGAAGGATTTTCTTCTCTTACTCTAGGAGTTCGTATTTTCCCTATTTGTTAGACATGTCGGCATGGGTTAAATATTCCGTTACTATTTTAGTGAGCGCGAATTTCTTTCATAAACAAAATGAGAATTTGAAAGAAATAACTTTATGGATAATTTTCTACATGGTAATAAACTAATAACTTTTGCATTAAAAATGCTCATTACTTCAAAAATTACTCTCAAAAATTACTTAAATAGTTGTTCATAGAATCATTTCTTCTTTATATTAAATTTCATTTTCCGAATGAAGATTAAGAATATTCCGCTGAACATTCTTAAATTAAAAAATATCAACAAATATTCTTTGTAATCTAGCATTAAATATTATTTTTAATTTTAACATGAGAAAATGCATTTTACGAGCTTTTCGTCATCCTCTTATTCTTTTCTTTCTCTGGTCATTCGAAATTCCTCTATTTATTAAACAATTTCGCATAAATTAGATGTTCTGTTACTATTCCGAGTGAATTTCTGTTTTAAACAAAATAAGCATTTCCAGTAATAACTTCATATGCAATTTTTTAGATGTTAATGGATTAGTAACCATTTCATTAAAAATGTCCATGATTTAAAACTTACTCTCAACAATTATTTTCCCAGAGATTTATTTACTCTTTATATTAAACTTTTTTCCAAAAAAGTGATAGGAGTATTTCGACAATCATTTGTAACTTAAAAAATACTAACAAATATTCGTTTCAATAGACATATTCCTAACATTAAATATTATTTTAAATTTTAACTTGAGAAAATGGATTTTACAAGATTTTTGTCATTTTATTATTTTTATCTTTCTCAAATAGTTCGCAGTTCCCCTGTTGTTAAACATGTCTGCATGAGATAATAATGTTCCGATACTACTTCCATAAGAGCGAAATTTTGTACTAAATAAAATAAGTATTTCACTTTAGTAACTTTACAAGTAATTTTGTCCATGACAATGGACTAACAATCTTTGTATTAAAATACCCATAGTTTATAGTTCTCTGAAAAATTACTTGTCCATAGAACCATTTTTTATATTTATCCAAATATTGGTTATTGAAATTTCTAAAATTGTTCACAGTTTCCATTTTTTAAACATGTCGGCATGGGATAAAAATGTTCCGTTACGTCTTCCATAAGAGCGAATTTCTGTGCTAAACAAAATAAGCATTTCACTTTAGTAACCTTACAAGTGATTTTGTACACGATAATCTACTAGTAACCTTTGTATTAAAATGCCCATAGTTTATAATTATCTCATAAATTACTTGTCCATAGAATCATTCTTTTTATTTATAAAAATATAGATTATTCGAATATAGATAAGATAGTTTTATCCGAATGTAAATCAGAATATTTCGCTGAATATCATCAATATTCATTTTAATGAATATATCTCTAGTATAAAACATTAATTAAAATTTTATCTTTGAAAAAAATGGGTTTTGAGTTGCTTGTATTCTATTATTTTCCTCTACTAGTTCGTATTTCATTTATTTATCAAACATACCGACATCAGTTAAAATGCTCCATTACCTTTTTTCGTACAGTCTTTCTTAATAAATAAAATAAGCATTTCATTCATTCACAAATTTCGTCTTGATAATGAGATAGTAAATCTTAAAAATACTCATGCCTCGAAATTACACCTAAATTACTAGCACTTAAAATAATTATTACCAATTTCATTGAAGTTTTTCTTTAGGTTATTACGAGTATTTCATTCATAATTTTAAAATTAAAATCTATCTTCAAATATTTCATTTAATTATGACATGGCCCTAAAATTTCTTTCCTTTTAATTCTAACTTATAAATAATGAGTTTTATGTCTTTTATGTCATCTAAATATTTTGAAAAATTAAATTTCAGTAATCCAGATTGTTATAGAAATGAAAAAAAATATATCACAAAGAGATAAACACTATTTTCGTGTGTTGTAGTTCCGTAATATCATTTTTATATTCTTAGCTGCTACTTTTTTACGATAGTGAATAAGATTTTATTAACGCACGAAACATAATTAAAACCACCATAAAAAAAATATTTTTCTCTTACTAACAGTATTAATTTCAAGTACACGGAAATGAATTTTCTTAATTCACTCAAATGTAATGAAATAAAAAAGCTTTAAAACTGCATGATTTACTGTTAAGCGGTAAGGTAATTATAATTAAATACTAACTAGATTAGATGTTAGGAAAATGACGGCATTAACCTAAATATTCATCTTTATCATAAGACTTTTAAAGAGGATTTTTTAAAAGTTATAGTTTTTTCACTTAAAATTTTGTGACTAAATATCTTCAGAAATGATAGTTGAATTTTTTAAAACTTCCAGTATACTGATACAATTTATTAGTCTTTCATTTTAATTTGATTGTGTATAAAATTATATATCTTGAAATACACTGAAAATAACGAATAATGTTTATGTAGAGTACACTTTCATTCTTGTCGATAAATAAGAATTACGTAAGACATTTAATTGATTCTATCCCAATACTTTTAATAATGATATCGTCTTTAACACGCGTGCACGTACATTTCGCAGCGGAATTGTACCGGGAGCGGGCGTTTTGAGCTTAAATTTAATTATTCAGTTAATTCACAACCGATCGAAAATTATTTCATTTTTTAACCAACTTTTCTTATTTTATATTGAAATATATAAACAATATATAAATAGAAATATATAAATAACAACAATAAGATTTTTGTAAACAAAAAATATATTTTTTTCAGTGGATAAATTTATAATAGTATCATAAATATGAAAAATCAAATAGAAATAGTAGTATATAATTTTAATTTTTTCCCGTTCTGTGGTTCCGTATCGACTGATATAAAAATTAGCTTTTATTTGTCTAAATTTTTCCAGAATCTATGTAGTAGACAAGAGCATTCGGCTTCGTTTTCCTGTATATACCGTCATTTTTGGACCCACAAACAAACCATCTTGTTACACTAACCCGTACTAGTACGTGATCCACGCTCAAGTATCAATCGTCAGAAAACGTACTAGTACGTGTCCTGCATACAATGTGTTAATTTACACCAATAAGTCAACTTAATATAAACTTCATATTACTTGCGATATGTCATTCAGAAAGCTTTCAATACGCTTTCGAACGCTTACAAAAATGTTGCTTAAAATATAAATATGTTTAGCATGAAATAATATGCATTTTATTTAATATTCTAAATATTTATAAACAACAACTGTAATAGTTCCATTTTAAAAATGATATAACGTCCTTTTATTCTTTCTAAAATTTATTACCATCGATGAGAACCCAGAACTCATTCACAGCATTTCTTATTCAACATATATCTAACGTACATCTGCAGATTTAAATTCCATAACAAATAAACTTGAATATTGCATATATGATAGCATTAACTAGCTTTAATTGCAATAGTTCAGTTTTAAAAAATGATGTAACGTCCTTTTATTCTTTCTACAATTTATTAAATGAAATGCGTTTTTATGAACCCAGAATTCATGCGCACCTTTTCCTATTCAACATAAATCTAACGTACATCTGCAGATTTTAATTCCATAACAAATAAACTTGAATATTGCACATATAATAACATCAACTAGCTTTAGTTATCAATAGTTCAATTTTTAATAATGATGTAACGTCCTTTTATCATTTCTAAAATTTATTAACATCGATGAAATGCGTTTTTATGAACCAGATTTCATGCACAACATTTCTTATTCAACATATATCTAACGTACATCTGCAGATTTAAATTCCATAGCAAATAAATTTGAATATTGCATATATAATAACATCAACTAGCTTTAATTAGCAATAGTTCAATTTAAAAAAAATGATGTAACGTACTTTTATCATTTCTAAAATTTATTAACATCGATGAAATGTGTTTTTATGAACCCAGAATTCATGCACAACATTTCCTATTCAACATATATCTAACGTACATCTGCAGATTTAAATTCCATAACAAATAAACTTCAATATTGCATATATATTAACATCAACTAGCTTTAATTAGCAATAGTTCAATTCTAAAATATGATGTAACGCCCTTTTATCATTTCTAAAATTTATTAACATCGATGAAATGCTTTTTTATGTACCCAGAATCCATGCACAATATTTCCACTTCAACGTATATCTAACGTACATCTGCAGATTTAAATTCCATAAAAAATAAACTTGATTATTGCATATATATTAACATCAACTAGCTGTAATTAACAAAACATTATACGAATACTTCGACCTTCAGATTGTAATGTTTACTATTTTAAAACTTTAACGACTACAGTACATATACACGCAAACTCTAGTACATTCATGCGACGAACACAATTTTACTAGACTCTATTTTGCAGTTGTAGATTCTACTAATGAAAAGAAAACTGCTTTAAACATACATTATTTTTAACTTTACGGTAGAGGTAAATAAGGCCTTTTTTCCGAAATCCTTCAACGGGACAAATGGGGCCACACTTGCGTGCGTACTTGGGGAGTGCTACCGTTAGAAATCGAATATGAAGATAAGAGTTGCATAAATTATACGGAATTGTTATTATCACTCGGTCTGGAAGGCTTATTTAGCAAAAGGAGTACACGGGTTTGGATCAATGTGTTTCTAAAGCACTCAACACGTGATTTACGTTCGAAATTCCCAAAATCTTAAAATTTCTATTTTATTATAAACATTCCCTTATTTAAATTTAGGTCATAATAATCATTGTGCGTATTACGTAATAAAGCTGTTTAAAATGTTGAAAGAATTTCTGATTAACCAAAGATTTATTAATTAACGATAACTCACATTTTGATGCCTTATCACGTTTCACTTGTCAATTTTCACAATGGTGAAAATAATTTTCATAATTTCTATTTACAGTTTCTTAAAAACAGTTTTTAATATAATAAAAAGGTATTTGTTTCTGAGACGATCATACATTTTATTGTAATATTTTTTAAATTGCAATATTTTATATTTGCTTTATAACGTTATAATATTTGTCCGAAAACAACAGTACCGTAGTTAAATGTTCTAACTAGCTTATCACTTAGGAAAAAATATTTTTCCATCGTTTTAATAACATTACATGTAGGGCAGCGTTAACAAATATGAAATTACGAGTCAAACAATCTGTTAGAAACAATTAAACACCCTTAGTAAAAATTGCTTGTATATTTTCTCAATACCGTTTAATTTAATTAGATAAATTTATGATAATAATTTATTTTACATAATAAGACAGTATCTAGATTTCATGCACTCCTATTTCATCTTTATAATTATGGTTTGTAAGAGATAAATAGGTTTAATACCTAATTTAAAAGTGCAAAATATTATAATTGTGTATTACTGTAAGAATATGCAATAAACTGAATTTCGGAAAAAAAATTGCAGCTAAATAAACTTCTCTAAAACTGTATTTTGCAGTGTTAAACGCAAATTATTTGCAAATGCATTAAATCGTTTTTTAAATATTCTCTGCACACATATCAGTTTACTTTATCGATATGTTTGTGTACAAAATACTTATTACAAAAACTCCTCGTGACGTCATCAAAAGCATTCGGTGCGAGGCCAAAATTTCTCTTAATGCGCAGTGGAACATCGTTTATTATGTTATCATCAGCATGTCATTATTTCTTCATGCTGCGCACCCCCTCTTCCAATACGTCACTTTCCAGGTAAATTGTTATACTTTATCATGTAATTTAATAATGGTCGTCTAAGCTACTTTTAATGAGTTTTTAATTACATAAAGATCCTTTCCATGCTTAAAAAAACCTGAAGAAATTAGGAAGTGCGGGAAAAAAAATTGCTAAAGTCATTATAAACATAAGATCGAAATAAGGCAGGCAAGTAGAAAGAGGTAGAAGCTGAAACCATTAAACGCGCGTATTATGAGTTTTAAAACGTGCATCCGATATTTCTATAATTAGTTGATAATTAAGAAGCACGGAAGAAATTAGTTTTATTACAGCTGCCCAAACCATCAGTTTTTGAGCCTGTAAGTGGCTAAATTAAGAATAAGATACCAAAGCAGAAGTACGAGTAACATGTTTTTAAAAGAAGTTGTAAATGTTTCACACATGTAAGGCTTTTTTTCCACTAAGCTTTTTTACTGGTAAAAATTAGTTTTTGGAATCTACGAGATCAACTACAATATACAGACGGAAGTAACTTTACAAAACAGAAAAATTGTTGATGAGAAATTCTCGATTGTACATAAGCATTTAATATATGTTGATTAGACGCATAAATTTCACAACAATCAAAAGTTAATAAATGCCTTTTATGATAAATTATATTTGTCAGTTATATTGACTTTGATATATGTCAAACAATGTTGCATGAAGAAAAATATCATCGTTGAAATACCAATAACAGAGTTACCTTTATTCAAGCCAATAATTTAGAGTTTAAAGAATAAATATAATAATATATATCTTGCGATGTTATACATTTTTACTGTTTATAATTAAATCAATTAAAATTTTCTATGTAGGAAGCAAATTTATCTAACGATATTTACATATATGCTAACATATTCATATTATAGTTTTCTCTCAAATTATTTGCATTGCTATTTTTCATTTATGAAATAAGAAATCCCAAACATTTATTGCTCTCCTCTTTTATTAAGCAAGTAAAGCAATTTTCTCTCATATATTTAAATATTTCTGATTAGATATATAAACACGTTCATGTATTGGTTGCTATATTCCTATGAATAAAACTTCTACGCTTTTTGTAAAAAATACTAGATAGTGAATCGTGTTTCACGTATAACTTTTTTCATTTACAAAAATATAACTAAATATTTTATGCTTACTAAGTAACGTCGTTTCTTCATGAAAAAATTTTTTTAATTGTAAATTACAGGCATTTTAAATGGTGTGACAAACTTTACTCATTGTTTTTCTCTTGACAAAGCTTGAACTACCTTTTTATATAATCTACTCTTCATTTTTCCGGAAAGATTAAACTTTCTGTAGTTAACGGACAAGCACAAAAAGATATCCGGAAATGTATTGGTGACAACTTTCTAATAATTCATCTCTAATACTCTTTAATCTGCTCTTATACTGATCACATTTGCATACTTCGATGCTAATATTTGAATGATAAATATAATCTCGCGGAGTTTCCATATATTGCTCATTTTAACCTTATACGTTAAATCAAACTTTATTTTAAACTTCGTCATGTCCAGCATAGTCCTGCATACCTCGATGCTGATATTTAAATGATAAACATGAATCTCGCTGAGCTTCCATATATTAATCATTTTAACCTTATACGTTAAATCAAACCTTATTTTAAATTTCATCATGTCCAGCATAGTCCTACATACCTTGATGCTGATATTTAAATGATAAATATAAATCTCGCTGAGCTTCCGTATATTCCTCATTTTAACCTTATACGTTAAATCAAACCTTATTTTAAACTTTGTCATGTCTATGGAAGCATTTTTTATTGTTTTGAAAAGTATATAGTAACTATTTTTACTTGTCGAGTTTTGTGATCCTCGAAACATTTGTTTTATCAAAGTACAAGATTTTCCCCTTATTTATATGCACATATATTTTGTACATGTTGCTCTGCAAAAAGCAGAGCAGTAGAAAGTTGTCTACCTGTCTAAAAATGTCATTGAACTTTGTTGATAGACGAATAATAATTCAACTTACGTGTGTTTCGAGACGAAATTTTGTAACTTACTGTAACAAGTTTATGGTGCTTTTAAAAATAACTAAACAGATTCGTTTATCATAGTGATACTTCTAGTGATTTACTTAGCTTATGGGAACGTACGTTTCATTTCAAAAATCTTCGCAATATTTCCAGTTTAATACTCTCCAAAGTATCAGAATTTCCGGCATCAAAGTTAATGCGACCTGCATGTCCATTAAAATTCTGAAAATCGCCGTACGCCATTGAAAAAGTTGCAGAATAAAAACTCATTCCGATCGCGAGACTTAACATTTCACGTGCAGTCCGGGAACGAAACCTGGCATTAAAAATCTATTACAAAACCTATAGAATGGCAAATGAACAATGCGTAATTACACCTATAAAATTTTATGGCTTTCTGAAAAAGAGAAAGGATGAAGAATTTGAAGGGAATAACATACAAATGTCTCATTTTTACAACTAGGTTCGAAAAAGGGGTTCAGCTTTAACATTTCTCTCAACTGAAATCTATATTTTATATTTAAGAAATAAAGATTCAATCTTTGAATGTCTTTCAGCTTTAAATGCACTTAATATCTAAGCATTGAAAATTATACAATTATTAATATTATATTACACAATATGTAGTACTTCAGTTCTAATTATTTTTGAATTTCTAATTTAGTGAGATATAAATTTTTAGACAGATAATAAAACTAGAGCAAGTGTGTCAACCTGTGTAGGTTTGAGTGATTTAATGAAAACCTTTGCCACAGATTTTCCTTCTGATTGTGAGAATGAACTACCGGTATTTTACAGTTTTATCTACGCCCTAATTTCTTATTTAAATTCAGTAACACGCTTAAAGAAATTTTGAGTAGATGTTGTCTAGAGTTACACTTATCATTTACTTTATTTTAGTGGTTTTCACTGGAACATTTCTTAGTACAATTATACAAGTTTATTCAAACATACTATTGAGATGTTTGCATATTTTAACCTTGCATTTTTCTGTCGATGATGGAGAATTTTACGCGGTTTAAAATTTTGAGTAGAGGCTGTCTAGAGTTACACCTATCATTTACTTTATTGTAGTGGTTTTCACTGGAACATTTCTTAGCACCACTATACAAGTTTATTCAAACATACTATTGAGATGTTTGCATATTTTAACGTTGCATTTTTCGATATGGAGAATTTTACGCAATGTTTATAATTTTCCTTGTATTTAGATTCTAGTCTCAATATTTACTTGTTTGACGTTTCTGTGAATGTATTAGTTAATTTATTCCTCTCGGTTGGTTCTAATGACTGTAAAATTTGAACTGCTACCATAGTTAACCCACAATTAAACATATCAGAACAATTCTGGTTTATCATACCGGAGCTGTTTCAGTAGGCTGATAATGTTTAGTTTTAACATTCTTTATTTTCTTTATTTGCGTTATTCAGTTTCTAGTCTAAATATTTACTCGTTGACGTTTTTGTGAGTGTATTAATTAATTTATTACTCTTGGTTGGTTCTAATGACTGTAAAATTTGAACTGCTATCATAGTTAACCCGCAATTAAACATACCGGAACTATTCTGGTTAGACATACCGAAACTGTTTCCATCTGCTGTTAATATTTAGTTTTAACATTCTTCATTTTCATTGTTTTACGTTTGTTAGTATCGGATTTCCATCTTAATAGTATTAATCATGTTTAAATAGAGAAATCTAATCGGGTATAAATACTTAGCCTGAATTCTGGTTATAAACTGGTCTTGTTGTGACTGCCGATTTGGCCATTAATTTGTAATAAAATGTAGATTTGAAATTTCACTTCTATTATGGGAACACTGTTGCATCTTGTTTTAGAATTGCTCTTAATTCATATAGTTGGTTAACGAATGTTAGAATTTTCGTTCTGAGGGTAAATATAGCTAATATGTTAGCTTGCCATAAATAAAACTTTATGTATAGTTAAATAATGTCTTATCTGTACTGATGTTGAATCTTATTTACGGTGAAGCAATTTGGATTTCAGAACTCTTACCGAAATTCTATGGTACTAACTCAAGAGCGAAAGCCAACGTATTTCACATATTTTCTCCGAATCCAACTTACAGATATACTTAATGATTGCGTTGCAAAGAACTTATTTAATAACATATACGTATAGCCATCTACTCTACAATTTATATCAAAGTTCAAAGATAGATAAGTTCAACTACTCAGGTATATGTGATGTATGTTTTTTTTTAGAAAATAGAAGTAAATGTAGAATAAAAAATTTCCTCATGCGCAAAGATAGTCTTAAACGCTAGAGTACGTCTGTAAGGTTAATGTTTAGGGGTCATAGGTTCGATAACTCGATGGCAGGCGGTCGTCAAAATACTTACTAAACAATATTGTCTAAAGTTACACCTTATATTTTATTCATTATATTGCAACGGTGTGTTGCAAAACGAAAAATCTCCCCTCCCTCCTCTCCAAACTTTCTCTTCGAGATGAGGTAATAATAACTAGACCAGTTGCCATGAGAGGATTGGGCAGGTTATTTTGTGTCACTCTATTTGAAGGCTGATTACAGTCATTTATGTTTTGTTTTTTTTTCAGAATACTTGAAGTTTAATTTCTAAAATTTTTTCTTCAGACCGTCACTTTAAGTAGCATTAAAGCCTATCTCATCTTACCTGTGAATATTCTTTTTAAGATTATGTATCACTAGTATGTTATTCGATGCAAGACACTTAATTTTTTTTTAATCCACACAGTGAGCAATTGTTGCTCTATAAATATAGTACTAGACTTTTGCTTAATTCTCATGATTACTTACATTGCAAATGCTTTTATTACAAGACAGTAAAAGAAACATCAATTAGATTTATAAAAATGAAACTTGAAATTTCATTCCAATACTAGACTTTTCGGTAATTCTCATGATTACTTACATTGCAAATGCTTTTATTACAAAACAGTAAAAGAAACATCAGTTAGATTCATAAAAATTAAACTTGAAATTCCATCCCAATACTACACTTTTCGGTAATTCTCATGATTACTTACATTGCAAATGCTTTTATTACAAGACAGTAAAAGAAACATCAATTAGATTTATAAAAATGAAACTTGAAATTTCATTCCAATACTAGACTTTTCGGTAATTCTCATGATTACTTACATTGCAAATACTTTTATTACAAGACAGTAAAAGAAGCATTAGTTAGATTTATAAAAATTAAACTTGAAATTTCACTCCAATACTAGACTTTTCGGTAATTCTCATGATTACTTACATTGCAAATGCTTTTATTACAAGACAGTAAAAGAAACATCAGTTAGATTTATAAAAATTAAACTTGAAATTTCATTCCAATACTAGACTTTTCGGTAATTCTCATGATTACTTACATTGCAAATGCGTTTATTACAAGACAGTAAAAGAAATATCAGTTAGAATTATAAAAATGAAACTTGAAATTCCATTCCAATACTAGACTTTTCAGTAATTCTCGTGATTACTTACATTGCAAATGATTTTATTACAAGACAGTAAAAGAAACATCAGTTAGATTCATAAACTTGAAATTCCATTCCAATACTAGACTTTTCGGTAATTCTCATGATTACTTACATTGCAAATGATTTTATTACAAGACAGTACAAGAAACATCACTTACATTTATAAAAATGAAACTTGAAATTCCATTCCAATACTAGACTTTTCGGTAATTCTCATGATTACTTACATCGCAAATGCTTTTATTACAAGACAGTAAAAGAAACATCAGTTAGATATATAAAAATTAAACTTGAAATTTCATTCTGATTCACACTTTTACTTGTAGATAAATCATTCTTTGTTTATTATTAAATACAGAAGTTCTTTCATTTCATATTTACAAACAAAATTCCTTGCAAACGTCAACAGTCAATTGCACTAGAATTCATACAATCAGATTTTAAAAGTGAAAATTTTAACACTTTTTTTCTTTTTGTAAGGGATAAAGCTATTCCTTTTTTTTACAGAAAAAAAAACTTTTACTTCAATATTTATACAATTTAGCACTTTTTTAGGTGGTTGTGTAAAACCGTAAGGTCAAAATTCTCAATTTTAGAAAAGTTAAAATCTTAGTTTATTAAGTTTAATCTATGTCTCCATACGTGTTTTTTATTTTACGACTTTCGCATTTTAAAATTTTAAAATCTAGAACTAAACAGGAAAATCATAGTTTTACTTTGAATGTATATTTATTATTAGAAAATTTTCAGCTAGAATAATAAAGGGATTTCAAATCCCACAAGTGGAAACTTTAAGTAAATAATCATTCAGAAATAAAAGCTTATAGTTTTATATACATACAGAAAAAACTTTTTTTCGGGGGTTTTGAATGTTATAATAACAGATATTTATTTTGGGAAAGGCTTGATACGTTTTTCCTGGAAAGAAACTATTGTGTTTTCTCTGAAACAAAAAGCTGAAAAGTTTTAAAAGTTTTTATAAAAACAAACCGAAATCTATTACGTTAAAGATGCGTAACCAAAGTAAATAAATCATATTGCATGAATACTTAGGAGGAATCTTTACGTATACAATAGCAACAAATCGTGAATCAAACTAGTGATAAAAGCAAATTTTCTTCTTATTTATAATCGTCTCTTTCCAGCAGGTCGTACGCGCTATGTAAGTAGATAGATTGGTGTAACAATAAATTGATGGTGTAAAGTGATTTTCCGTAAAGTGTAGTAAAACGCCGCTGATGCTTATCTAGTACAGCTGTCGGTGGAACGTAACGTAGCTTCACTGGGATATCATAACAGGGCAAAACGAAATCAGAAACCGGGATGTAATTTATAAAGTGATTTGAAGAGTTTCGTTCACGCGGAAAATGGTGTTGATTTAAAAGCATTTAGTGAATGAAATTTTGATTTCTCCTTTGTTTAGGGAATAAAAATTTAACAAAGGTATTAAAACGAAGCATTCAAAAAGATTAATCGTTCACAAGTTGTGTTGATATCCTAGCTTATAAAATATACATAGTTTTTAAATACTTGTTTTAAAGTTTTTGTTAGTTTTGAAGTGGAGGAATTCCATCCTTCATCAATAGGGTGGGGTGGGGTTGAAATTTAGTATTCGTGAGTTTTGTTAACAACAATAATTATTATAAAATTGTAATTTATTGCGTTGTTTTACATTCTTTTGAACTATACTGTTAGTTCAATGCTCGGAATAGTGAAATAAATAATCTTTATGCTACCACATTTTTTATGTACTACACATTTTTAAAATATCATTCTTAACGTTCCTTTTGTATCTTTAGGATATATAACTGAAACAGTCTAAGGATAACTTACATCTACACAAGATTAAAATTAAGGAATATTTTTTAATATAATTTTTTATTTCTATAAGATAGTGAATAAACGCTTGGTATTACATTGTTAGCAACTAAACCGAGTAATCTCTTGAATTTGTTCTCGGATATTGCAAAAATATTACAACCATTGTACGTAAAAGACCACAATACACGAAAAAAGACAACAACTCAATGTTCATATTTAGAGTTGTGCCATTGTAGCAGAAAAATGATTTAGTAGCTATATAAGTCATTTTACGAAAATGTATAATCATATCACATGCAAGGTTAGTTGACATATCGATCGGGGTAGCATTGACCATTTATTGTACGATATAGTGAAATATCGTAATATACGTAACATCGATGTCTGAAGATGAAAATCATATGAAATGAATGAGTATTGCAGTAAAGAGAAGCTATAGCAGATTACTTAAGTTTAATTATTTTGCATCTGTATTGAAGGAGTACATTGACAGTTTACTGGCCGGCATAGGGAGTTATCATGGTATAGCAGACATCGATGTCAGAAGACAAAAATCATAAGAAAATAAATTACTGTTGCTATAAGAAAAAAAAACTATTGTAAATTACTTAAATTTAAATATTTTATATCTGTAATAACAGGAATAACACTGCCCATTAACTGTATGATTAAGTGAAATATTGTTGTAGAGCAAATATCGATGTCAAAAGACGAAATAAAAATAAATGACTGTTTCAACAAGAAAGGGAAACTATAGCAGGTTACTTAAATTTAATTATTTTATATCTATACTGACGGGAGTAACATTGACCGTTTATTGCACGGTACAGGAAATTAGCTTAGTATATCAGACATCGATGTCAGAAGACGAAAATAAGAAAATAAATTACTGTTGCTATAAGCAAGAGAAACTATTGCAAATTTCCTAAATTTAATTATTTTATATCTGCAAATACAGGGGTTACATTGGCCATTAATTGTGTGATGTAGTGATGAATTGTAGTATAGCAAATATCGATGTCAAAAGACGAAATAAAAATAAATGATTGTTGCAACAAGAAAGAGAAATTTTAACAGATTAACTGAATTTAATTATTTTATATATCTTCTGATGGGAGTAACATTGATTATTTATCGTATGATATAGTGAAGTATTGTAGTGTACCAAACATCGATGTCATAAAATGGAAATTCCAATAAAATAAATGACTGTTGCAATAAGAAAAAAACTGTAGCAGATTACTTAATTTAATAATTATTTGTAACTTTTATATTTTCGTTTTGTATGTTTATACGTTAATTTTAAAAAAATGTCGCTTACTTACTGTTTATTCCCTTATTTTTTTATACTTTTGAATATATTTGATGAAGATACTTTTAAAACAATAAATCATGGCGTTTAGAATATTTAATATTTTTCCTTAAAATTTTAAATGAAATTGCATTAATGTGTTACTAATGACATGTTAAATTCTCAATCGGATTGAATACAAACAAAATGAATCAATTTTGAAAATTCACTGCAGCCTGAAAATGAAAAATGTGTTGAAAACATTATTTTTTATTAACACGTTACACTTTAAGATGATTTGTTTCCTTAACTTAAACTTTCCTTTAGCCGTAATGAAAATATTAGGATGTATTTCCTGACATTTTCGTATATCTCATTCAGGAAGGAAAAAAAAAGAAAAATTCCCCAAATCGACATTCTGATGATCGTTGAAAGATTCTTCAAAAGAAAATGACACCCGAAAGAAAAGTCGGGAAAAACGAAAAGAAATACGAAGACGCATCAGGTGAAGAAACGATGAAAATGAGAGAAAGGTCGACGAGTTCAAACAGTTAATCGTCACCACCTTATTTTTTCCCCCGCTCTTTCGTTTTTTTTTTCTCTTCGTCAAGAGCTTCTTTTCTTCACTAAGAGAAAAAGGGCTCAAACTCCTTCTGATATTTGAGAAATCGACGTGTTACATAGCCATCAAGAACTTTTTCGCGAGCAATTTTATTCTGTTTTGCTTCTCTAGTTTACTTGATAGAAACCTGTTTAAATGATTAAAGGCGGCCATGGTTGGATTGGGAGCGACATCTATTGAGCGTTATTTGAACTAGCACCTTCCGGGAAGTATTTTATTTGCAGGTAACGTACCGATATTTCTCCACCTACTAGACGTGAGTCGATTAAAGAAAATTTTTTTTTCTTTCTGCGTTTTCTTTCCGATTTTTTTTTATATTAT
>CM063501.1:20853415-20863415 GCA_032207245.1 Pardosa pseudoannulata
CGCACGAAACGTAAACATACACTCACATCATCTTCAAAAGAATGAAATTCCGGTAGCGTCAGTTTATCACATCGTACTCACACATGTGCATGAGTATCCATGAGGGAGGGAAAAATCTCAGACTGATAAAAAGGACTCGAGTTACGGGCGGCAATCAGGCCCCATTACTGAGCGCACGAGTTTCTGGAGGGGGGCCCCCGCTAATTGTCTTTTCAGATAAGTCCATGACTTCGAAAGCTGATACTCACTAGATGCTAACAGTTTTCTCTGGGCTCTTTTTCTGGTAAAGGTTCTGGAAGTATGGGTTTTTAGGGTTGTGCAGTAATTGCGGGTGAAGGATTTTTTTTAAATGTGGTTAAGATTCTCTCGGAATGTGATACGCAGGTTTTTTTGTGCAAGCTTATGGTCGTTTGTCGGCCCAAAACAGAAAGAAGAGATTTAAATTTAAACAGGCGGAAATTGTGGGTTCAATCCACCCTCATCCCGCGAGGCACTGTAAAACTAGATGGTTGAAATGAGCCCAACAAGAGATCGAGTTCCGACGCGGTTGTATGATTTCTCTTTTTGAAATGGCACAAGTCGTCGCAGGGTTTTGGCCTAAGGGCGGATTGGTTTTGGGTGCTATTTGGAAAAAAAAAAACACTCGAGTTTGAAAAAGTCTGGAAGATAGCTTTTCACGGAGATTGATTGTGTGCCAAAATATTTGCTTTCTTGCTTATCCAGATTCTGTGAAGTTATAGAGGGGAATACCCGTGTTTTAAAATTGTGCAAAGTCATACAGGTTAAACTGTATCCATACTAAAACGTGGGTTAAAATTTTTATATATAGATGTAATATTATTTTAATAACTTTTGTTCATAAAGTATGTTCTGGGCTGCTCGGTAATTCTGATTTTTCCCTCCAGACAAGCTATAGACTTAATTCAGCCTCCGTCTGTACAACTTCAGCCAATAGTTAGCACGTTCTCTTTAAACTTGAGTATGTTTATCACGTGATCAATTGTGCTTAGGGATTATTCGTAGTCTTTTTACCTGAGGAATCCCTACTTGAAAAGTGTATGTGCGGGATCACATTGTCTATGTGCACGAGGTTGTAAAAGTGCTTGACTGTTGTATGGATTTCATGTATCTCACCAGAAATAAACTGTGTTGTGATTTTGAATGATCGTGCCCATATTACATAGATATTATTCTTTGAAGCGATACGTATATGCATAGAGTGATTTAGTTTGTAAAAATTCCTTTTAACTGTGGATTGTTACTTTTCAAGCTTAGGTTCAGAACTTTTCAATTAGTTGTACTTGTGTTCTATTGCTAAAAATACAATTTTTGGGGAAATTTTATTTGAGGAACAAACTAGAGGGAAACCTTAGAAAATTACTCAGTTCAATACGCATTGGCAACGAGTATCAATCAATGAGGATACAATGAGTAAAAATTTTCATTCAGCAATACTCTTTGTACATATCAACATATTTAAAAACATATGCACTAAAGGTCTTTGTTGGAAAGGCTTATCGATAAAAATATC
Organism: Pardosa pseudoannulata; assembly: GCA_032207245.1. Lineage (NCBI taxonomy): Eukaryota > Metazoa > Arthropoda > Arachnida > Araneae > Lycosidae > Pardosa > Pardosa pseudoannulata. The sequence continues at coordinate 20,854,947 of CM063501.1, forward strand.
GATACAAATTTTCATTTTGATCGTAACCGTATTTCCTACTATGCAAATGTATTTTAACTATGAACCGTGGAATAAACAGAGTTTCCCGGTTAGCCCTTTGGCCTTTTCTGTAACTCTGATTGTTTGGTACTGCTAAAAATGTTGTCTTGATAAGTCAGTCGAAAGGAAATACGACATAGTATGACGAAAACTGCTTTAGTTTATTTTAATACCTTGTTTATATTTTTATCGTTCGAGCTGAAAGAATAAACGTTTAATCCATGAAATGAACTGTATTTTTGGACTTTCTAAATATCGAAACATAACATGCATAACATGAAGCTGTGCATTCTGCTAATAAGTTAAAATTTAACCTAACACGATTATGGACCCAGCAGTCTTAAATATCAAATTATCTAGTATTCAGCATTCGCGTACACATATTGTTGTGTATATTTCAAATAAACGTTTTATAGAAATGAAAATCGATTCAAGAAATGTTCAGTTACTGTGCGATCAGTAAGTAGTAAATTTCAGGAATAATTAAACATCAATTAGTTATGCGAATGCTAAAAAGTATGCTACTTTGCCTTATTTTGATAGATTTACACATATTGTATATTTGATAATTGAAATAAAAACACTAAATTACAGAAAAGTTACTGCAGACAAATTATTAATAATGCAAATTCATAAGCATATTTACTTACAAAAAGAAACCATCTATCTTGATAAATTATATTTATCTACTGTTGATAAATTATATTTAAAGGAAATGCTATAAAAATAACTCATTTGTATTTCACATTTGAATAAAATACATTAATTTTATTATAATCTATGAATTATTTGCTATATTTCGTACAATTTACTTCAAGTTTTACATATTTCAAAAATTGAAATTACAATCTTTTTTAATAAAATGTTAAAAGATTATTTGTGCAGATATACTTACTAATACTATTTTATGCTGTCAGAAATAATTAGACATCATATACTCAAGTTTTTTCAAAAGTCATGTTTTCTACCAAAAAGCTAAAACTTATGCTAGAAGAAAATTCCCCCTTCAGCGCTTTATGAATCACGTTGTGGAGCTTTGTAAACCTATCCTAGTATGCAAATCTGGGGAACAAAGGAATTAAAAAACAGCACACTGTGAAGTTTCAACAGAAAATGCCTTATCTTTAGCCTTTTCCCCCTTTATACAAATTCCCTTAGTGGACGAAAAGATTTTATTATAGATAATCACGTATATTAACACTATCTAAATCGTTCTATAGTTTTAGGGATTAAAATCATCTATAATAATTCTTTGTCTTCAAAGAGAGTTAATTTTGAGTTCGTAAATCTAATACTTAGTTGAATGTTCTTAAATTTCGTATATTTTGATCTTGTTTAACACTAGATTTACGGCTGTTGATCATATACCTATTTTTACTGAAGTAAGCCAATTTGACTCATACAAGAAAATTGAAGTTTTTTGCAAAGAAAATAGTTCCAAATTAATTTAAATAAAATGTTTATTATCAAAAAATTCATGGAAAACATTTTTTACATATAAAATCTGTTTTTAAAACACATTTTCTGCAAACATTTCTATTACATTTAGCACAATGGTTTCTACATCTGTTTCTTTTGCATGATTGTTGAACTTGACCATTCTCCTGTGCGTCAGTAGCATGAATATCTGTCACTGGAAAGGAAGTGTTTACGACTTCTTCTCTATATTTACTTTATACTTTATATTTACTTTATATTTATTACTATATTTATTTATTTTCATATATATTCTATGAGTCAAACTGGCTCACAACCGTGAAAATATGTGTACCACATTTGATAATACGAAATGAAGGTATCTGCAGAGAAGAGGAATGAAAGTTTACATATATTTTATTACTTAACTAAACACCAACGTATGTTTTTGATATATATATATATATATATATATATATATATATATATATATATATATATATATATATATATATATATATATCTATATATATATATAAATATATATATAATGTATCAAATTTTTAAGTAATATGATATTCCGTACATCTAGTGTCAATATGTTTATCTTATATTAAGTAAATCAAAATAATTCCTTCATATTTGTTACAGTAATATTATATTCTGTATACGATATTTCTGTAGTATATATATATATATATATATATATATATAAATATATATATATATATATATAATATATATATATATATGTTATATATATATATATATATATATATATATATATATATATATATATATATATATATATAATATATAATATATATATATAATATATATATACTTTAGTATATATATATATATATATATATATATGAATTAAGAGATTTTTTAAGTATCAAAATTAATCTTATTTTATAAAAATACACTTAGTTTATTTTCAGTTTATGAATTTATTACGCAAGAAAATTACAACATAACTTGAAATCTCTATTTGGTTGCCATTGTGATTGAATATAGTGGGAGTTTTCCTTAAACCATTCAGAGATATGTCTCTAACACGAGAAACTGAATCATACTCAATCGATCGTTATTACATGCTTCATGTCTTTGTTCAGTTAATGAGCATAGTAGTTATTTAAGTTCAAATGCGCAATTACATAGTTACTGACAATGACGTATTTAAATTTGTCTTGGAATGATTTCCCTTGTTTTCGGTTTCCACAGAAATGGGATTTATATTCTTGTTGATTTTGTTTCTCAGTTCGTATTAAAACGAATATATCTATATAGAAGGTTAATGGTAGACGCTGTTAATGATGTTTTGTGCTTAAGTTTTTCAGTGAAACAACGTTATGGTAATGCTCATATTCACTGTATAACTACATATGATTTAAGTCAATGAACTAATGTCCTGATAGCTGGTGAAACAGATAGGCAAATTCTTTTATTTCTAAAAACATTAAATTTTGGCCGAATTAGCAGGGTACTGTCTTTTAGTAGTAAAGTACAAGAATTCAAATCTTCTACTAGCTTGAGGTATGTATGCAGTCTTTTCAAATATGTCTTAAGCAATAATGAACAGTATAAATAACCTCTGTGTTGTAAAACATTCACTGTGGAACTCAAAACCAAACCAAAACTAAATGCTAAATTACATCTTTTGGTGTTCTCGTTGCAAACTGACTGTAAATAACATCTAATTTCACTAGTTACTGCTTAATGTATTTTGCTGTCTTAGAATTTGTTGTCTTTGAATGATTTCACTTGATTAAGGCTTCCACAGAAATGGGATTTATATTTTTATTTATGTTGTTTCTCAGTTGGTATTATAGTCAATATATCTTGGAAACTCTATATAGAAGGTTAATGGTAGATACTGTTAGCGATGTTTTGTGCGTATTTTTAAAGTTTTTCAGTGAAAAACTCTATGATGTTCATACTCACTGTATAACTATTTATAATTTTAGTCAATGAACGAATGTCCTGCTAGCTGGTGAAACAGATAAGCAAATTCTTTTATTTCTAAAAATATTAAATTTGGGCCGAATAAGTAGGATCTTGTCTAGTAGTCCAAGAATTCAAATCCTCTACTAGTTTGATGTATGTATGTAGTCTTTTCAAATATGTTTTAAGCAATAGTTAACAGTCTAAATGGTCTCTGTGTTGCAAATATTTCACGGTGACTCTGAAAACCCAACCAAAACTAAATCCTAAAACACTTCTTTTCGTGTTCTCGTTGCAAACTAACTTTAAATAACATCTAATTTCACTAGTTATTGCTTAATGTATGTTGTTGTTTTAAAATTTGCTGTCTTTAAATGATTTCATTTGTTTACGGCTTCCACAGAAATGGGATTTATATTCTTATTTATTTTGTTTCTCAGTTCGTATTATTGCCAATATTTCTTGGGATCACTTATAGAATGTTCATGGTAGACGCTGTTAGCGGTGTTTTATGAGTATTTTTAAAGTTTTTCAGTGAAAAATGCTATGGTAATGTTCATTTCACTGCATAACCATATATGATTTAAGTCAAAGAACAAATGTCTTGTTAGCTGGTGAAAGAAATAACAAATTCTTTTATTTCTAAAAACATTAAATTTTGGCCGAATTAGTAGGGTCTTGTCTAGTAGTAGAGTCCAAGAATTCAAATCCTCTACTAGCTTGATGTATATATGTAATCTTTTTAAATAGTTTTAAGCAATAATGTACAGTCTAAATAACCCCTGTGTTGCAAATCATTCACGGTGGCACTCAAAACTCAAACAAAAATTAAATCCTAAAATACTTCTGTTCGTGTTTTCATTGAAAACTAACTGTAAATAGCATATAATTTCACTAGTTACTGCTTAATGTATTTTGTTGTCTTTGAATGATTTCACATGTTTACGGCTTCCACAGAAATGGGATTTATATTCTTATTGATTTTGTTTTTCCCCTGGTATTGTTACCAATATTACTCGAGACTTCCATATAGAAGACTAATAGATTATTTGCAAAATCAGTTAAGGATATCCTGTGAGTGTTTTTATAATTTTTTTTTCAGAGAAAAGGGCAATTCACTGTATAACTATGTAAGATTTCAGTCACCAAAGAAATGTCCTGCTAACTTGTAAAACAGAACAAGAAATTTCTTTAGATCTTAAAATATTAGATAATGACCGAATCGGTAGGATGCTGCTCCGAAGAAAAGGTCTTTGATTGCAAAAGCAGTTAGGGACATCCTGTGAGTGTTTTGATAGCTTTTTTCAGTGCAAAAGGTAATTCACTGTACAACTATGCAAGATTTCAGTCACTGAAGAAATGTCCTGCTACTGGTGAAACAGAACAGGATATTCCTTTAGATCTTAAAATATTAGATAATTACTGAATCAGTAGGATGCTGCTTTGAAGTAAAAGGTCTTTGAACCCAAACTCCTCTGATGACTTGATGTTTTTAGTCTCTCAGAATAGGTTTTAAGCAATAGTTCCCAGTCTAATTAACCCTCGCTGAATGATTGTTGTAGAGTAGAGAGCTTCTCTTTGGTACCAGGGTTCATGGGTTTCAATCCCAAAATTGTCATGGATATTCGTAATCGTTCGGAATCGGCATTAAGCTGTTGATCCTCAAACCTCATATAGCAAAACAGTAGACCGTAGCTTTTTCAACCAACCTAATTAACCTTTATGTTGCAAACGAGTCACAGTAGCTCTCCGAACAGCTATATTCTAAAACATTTCTTTCCGTGTTCTCTTAACAAACTCAAAATAAAATCTGATTTCATTAGTTACTGCTTAGTATTTTTATCCAGTTTTCCTTTCATTGCGAAAATATTTCTTTCCGAAACACAGTAAAATTAACTTTTTTAAAAAAAAGAAAACATTTTTACTGTTTAACCGAGGGAAATGTTTCACATCAAGTCGTATATGTTGAGCTATTTCAAACCAAGGATAAAATATCTCATTCGAAAAATGGCAGAAAAACTTTGCAGTCTTCTTTACTTATTAAAAGTTTTTATGGTTTTCGTTTCCAGGCAGGATATATTATGCGAGAGTTACTAAAGGAATCATAGGACATGAGTGTAGTTAGTTGTAGAATTATGCACTCTTTTATTATAGTTGTTAGTTAAATCTGAAATAATCTGCATCAAAGGGCATTGTTGATTTCATTTTGCTTCAACCCGTTGCACTCCAAATTACATTTCAATTTTGTTATCAGCAGATCTCAACGCTTTTAAGTATTTTATTTAAAATATTCTTAAACTAAAAAGTATTGATTATAATAAATGAAAAAACAAATTCAATGAAATGTGAGTTTAGTTAAAGTTACTTACAGTATTGTAGAATTCTGCACTCTTTTATTATAGTTGTTAGTTAAATCTGAAATAATCTGAATGAAAGGGCATTGTTGCTTTCAGTTTAGTTTCTCTTTGAACTCCAAATTATATTTCAATTTTATTAGCAGCATCTGTCAATGCTTAAGTGTTTTATTTAAAATAGTCTTAAAGTAAAAAGTAGGAATTTTAATAAATGAAAAAACAAATTCAATGAAATGTGAGTTTTATTTACATCATTGCTCGTTTCACAACACAAAACCATTTGTATTATTTCTCCAGGTATCTTTCTATTTCAGCATCTATTGTTTTGAATTTGAGAAAAATGTCGAGAGAAACTCGACGAAGAAACTCCTGAGATAAAAACTGATGTCAAGTAAAAGTAGGAATTTTAATAAAGGAAAAAATAAATTCAATGAAATGTGAGTTTTATTTACATCATTGCACGTTTCGCAACACAAAATGGTTTGTCTTATTTCTCCAGGTATCTTTCTATTTCATCATCTATTGCTTTGAATTTGAGAAAAATGTCGAGTGAAACTCGACAAAGGATCTCCGGAGATAAAAACTGATGTCGAGTAACACTCGACGAAGGAGTGCAAAGGGATAAGGGAGCAAAGAAACCTTCAAATTGACACAAATCGATCGAAAATAAAAAATGTTTTTTGGTTCCGTTAAAGTCAAGCTAGCCTAAATCGAGTCTAAATTTTGCAACAGACTGATTATTTTATTTTATTAAAGCTTTTCTTTTTCTCAAAACTTGTTGCTGTAAAACTTTTGTTTTAAAACTTGAAGAAGATATCATGTAAATTTAGGCTAGCTAAACATTTCGATGTAATTTCATGTATAACTTTTGAATCTACAAAGTTCAAGCTATTTTCATTATCGTACTACTTTAATATATATTTTTCCAAAATCAAATTTCACTGTAATTCATACAATATTAAAGAAACTGCATTTGGTAGAAGACAAAAATGCCACTAATGAAAAATGTCGCTATTTGGGCCATATACCAAAGCTGACCGAAATAAGGTTTAGAATACGAAGAAGGTAAAAAAAAAAAAAAATCCTGATTATCGAAAAAAAATTGCGGTGTTTGAAAGGAGCGAAATTAATTATCCCGCGATCTGGAGAGAGCAGAAGCCGGAAAACACACCCATAAATAGTACTACCTGCTGTCACTTCCTGAGAAGCGATGCCCCCTGTAGGAGAGTTGAAAGGGAAACATGGCCTCAGACAACAAGCGTAAGAAATAAGAAACCTACGGTATTCTTTTTACGTTGCTCCTGAACATCGATATCCTCATGAAACATATTTCTGGAATTATTTTTTTTTAGGGAAAAGTTGACTAATTTTGTCGTAAATAATTTAACAAATATTTTTGTAGCCGTTGCTTTAGGCACAATTGTTATGAGTATACGGAATTATATCCTCACTGAATTTTAAATATTTCGTTTTTAAACATTAAAGGTTGTTTTATTTTGTATAGTATGTACAGTAATACAAACGTGCTTAAATTTAAGGCTTTTACGAATTTACTAGCGAGTCGTACTGGATACTGGGTATCAAAAATAAATTGGTAAATGTGCAACTATTATAAAATAATTTATATAATTATAAATAAATAATTTATATAATTATAATTAAATAATTCCTATAATTATAATTAAATGATTTGTGTAATTATAATTTATATAATTAAATAATTCATATAATTATGATTAAATAATAATTATTTTTAATATGAAACTTAATTTCTGGTCATCATTTAAAAAATATATGAGTGTATTTTCTTTAGGGGTGTAACAAAGGGGGGAGGACTATGGAGTGTGTAACCCCCTCGTGGAATGCTGCATATATTTATTATATATTTATTAAGTATGGTTTGTGGAATTAATTTTTATATATCAGTTGAAGACCCCTCCCCACCTCAATGAAAATTTATTTCTTCTCACCTGATTTTTATTAGTAATTATCTAAATTTTACTGTACTTCAATTTAAATATCAACAGAAATGTTAGTTTTATTTTTGTTTTAAATTTCTTATTCCATAAACAACAAAATACGATCGCTATTGAATTTTTTTATACAAAATCTTTTTAACGCCAAGTTTTTAGATCAGATAAATGGTTTTCTTCTGAAACAAATATACATCCTTTTTATTTTGCTCACTTTCATAGTATTCTTTAGCAGCACGCGTTGATATGCGTACGAAACACATTTCAAGGCTGTCATTTAGGAAAAAGATCGCAAACTAATTTTTCCTAAATAATCGGCTGGTTGATTTTAATACCTAAATTTTGTTTTCCTACATGCTGGATTTAGAGACCGGAACCTAATGCCTAAAATCCATTCTGAACAGCTACGAATATCCATGTCAGAAATAGAAATTGAATTCATATACTTCGGTTCCGAAGACCAAAACCCTACCCCTTAGCTGATATTTACGTTTTGGAGATATGTATAATATGTATAATATTATGTATGGAGTAGTATGCATCAATGTATGGAGATATGTATAATATGTATAATAGATATGCCAGTTTTATGTATAAGTGTACATAAGTATACTGAATATCAAACTCACTAAACATTAAATACTTCATAAGTACATACACGATTATAAAACGCAATAGACGGTATTTTTAGCATAATTAGGAAAGTAATAAGAGTATGTTTAAAGTTTATTTTCAGTATT
>CM063501.1:20868415-20883415 GCA_032207245.1 Pardosa pseudoannulata
GTATATTCACTTACCTTCAAATAAATTTACACCAGCTTCTAACAAATCTATATATTAGAAACTTGTATGATTATTTTAATAAAGAAAACTCGTTGTTCATATTCGTCATTAAAAAATCTAATCTACAGTTTTAATAAATTTAATTTTCTTCGTAGAGTTTTACAGTGACTCACAAATTGAACATATCATGTAAGACCCAAATTAAAGTGTTAGAATATTTTAATTTGTCTTTGTACTCACGGTATAAAGCATCAAATGAGAGTGTTCATCAAGCACGTATCAATCTTAATTTCCATGTCTCTAATCTCTACATTTATCTTTCACGAGAACCAAATAATATTGATACTATAATTACCTGTAGGCAATATTTTTTTTTCATCTGTTCGTGAGCATCGTGATTTGAAACATTGTATCTGCACCTGGCAGTACGCCTTCGCATCGACGTGAGTTTTCTGCGCGTGAGCCTCTAATTGGGTTGCTAGTTTCATCACTATTAATATAATATTTGATGGGATGTTGTTAATTACTTTTTAATCGATTTAGGGACGGGGATTTAGCCTTTGTTACGGGAAAGCTGGGAAGAGACACGAATTATTTGCTTTTGCTATTTTGGCAACCAGAGGTAAAAAGAAATATGTTTGTGGGTGTTTTGCAATATCAGTTTGATATATATTTAAAATTATAATTTACTAGCTGCTTTGTTCACAGCCTTTGGTCTGGTCAAGAAAGTGACATCATGTGTTTTCTTTGTTCCTTTGTTACGGGAAAGCTGGGAAGAGACACGAATAATTTGCTTTTGCTATTTTTGGCAACCAGAGGTAAAACAAAATATGTTTGTGGATGTTTTGTAATATCAGTTTGATATATATTTAAAATGAGAATTAACTAGCTGTTTTGCTCTGGTAAAGAAAGTGGAGTCACGTGTTTTCTTAAAAACACGTGATGCCACATTTGAATTTTTACAACATTTGGAAGAGGAATCTGTACTTCCTTTTTTTCGCCTATTTTTTGCTGATTTTGAATTTCTGCTTATTAAAATAAAATTTTCGCATGTTGAATAACAAACTGTTGAAAAATACTTAATTTCGTCACTGGTAGGATATTTAAAAAAAATAACTCAAGAAATATACATCAAATGAAAATAGTTTTATCTTCTTGCAAGATAAATTTTGACATATGCGTAATTTTGATTTAACACCTCTTAAATGGGAATTACGTACTATACACATCGCTTGTTATTTACTTCTAAAAGGCCAGTGATGTGTTGCTCGTGCCTACATATACTGAATTATTGAATCACTAAATTGCCAATTGATTTCCAGCAAGATGTAACTGCTCATTTGGTATATATAATTTTCTATTTGAAAATAATGCTTTTAACTTCATACGTAGAAAAGATTCGTGATTTGGAAATGTAAGATTAATTCAACCTTAGATAAGCTTTATTTGTACTGAAAGCAAAGGATTTTTTTTTGTCAAGAATTGTGCACACATCCGTGTTTGGTTTGCATAAATATATTCCTAAAATAATAAAATTTATTTTCAGTTTGCCCTCTTTTATATAGAAAGAGCAATTAGCCACATGCGAACTACTAGTTTCAAAATCTACAGTTTATGGAGAAATCTTAAACAGACATCACATCTGGAAAATGCAAGATTTTCCGGAACTTCCAGCTTAAGTAAGGACTCTCTCTTTGAATACAAGGTGTCCCATTCTCACCGGAAGGGAATTAGTTCAAATCTCCCTTATTACAGCACTGGAGTGGGAAGACTTCCCTTAAACAGAACACATTGTAGCAATGGTGTGAGACTCGATCTTGAAGATGACTACTAAAGCCTCAAAATACTGGAGAGAAAAAAAAATGGATTAAAATGAGGAAAATGTCTGAAAAATATCATTAAGGAAATATTGCTCAAGAACAAAGCCGTGAGATAAGGGAAAAAAGGGACCTGTTTCGAAGTTATTGAGATCAGTGTCTAGACCTGTAAAAAGAAAATTTGTTAAAATTAGTTATAAAGTTTTCCAAAGTTGTAATCTCAAAACGATGGCCAAATGGTTAGGGTGCTGATCTTAGGTGACGGATTCATAGGTTAGAATCTCACAGTGAAATGGATGTTCGTAGCCATTCGAAATCGGGTTTAAGTAATAAGTCTTAGTTTCGTTATCCCTTGTACTGCAAAAAAAATTGACCGCAGTGCTCTAATCTAAACTCGTAATCCGCACTCCTATCTTTCTATTACTCAAATGATTGATATTGATTATAAAATTTAATCCTATATAACACCATTTCTCGTATATAACGTGCACTTTAGTTTATTTTATTTATTTTTACTAAAATAAAATGATCAAAATGTTTATTTCTTATACAACGCGTACAATAAATTTGATATGCATGTGACTTTCGTGAATGTAAACCAAACTGATATGGGTATACACAGAATTCCTATTCAAAACTGTTTAATACCATTATTCGACACTTTCTTTTTAACTCTTAATATTAAGAACGAAAGAAGTGTAATACTTTACTTTTAATCTCTATTTTAAAAAACTGAATTATATCCAGATTCCTGCAGCGTAGTAGAGAATCTTCAGAGAAACAAGAAATAGAGTAGATTTAATGAATAAAGTTCTCTTATTTAAATAGCATAAAGGAGTAGTAAAGCATATGTCAACTATTTGAGGCACATCGGTGTTAAAAGTGCAACCCCTTTTTCATGAATAAATATGCATGATGAGATATTTTTTAATTACCTCGAAATATATCAATTACTAGGCTTAATTTTTAATCCCACTTAATCCATTAATAACGTTTTCTCAGAACGAGGTTTGCTTTTTAGAGAAGTTAGATGGCAATCCTGCAAACTATCTACTAAATTTTCAAGAATCTGATATTATTTATAATTTTGCACATTTAGATAATCATTTTATGATTTTTAAGCCTTTTACATAAATGTACATTTTTGGCAAGAATATCGATTGTATTCATGAAAAATAGCTCTATCTCTTTTTTGTAAAGTTTCTATTTACATTAATATAATTACATGTGATACCATATCTCTTATTACGATGTTTTTCTTCTTTTAAAAAGTGCATCCTGTAATAATTAATAATACAGCCAATCGCTGATGAGGACAGGCTGTTACTTTCAAAGTTGTATAAATTTCATATTTGTTTTACTCCGTACAATTAATAATTAAGGTATTCATCAATATTTACTCGGGAAAACAACTTGGATATTAATGAGTTAAGTAAAGTAGTGGATAATACTAATATATGAATGTTATGTTATTAATGAATTTACTTGTGTTAGCAAACTGTTATGCCCCACAGAGTTAAATAACATCTTTTTAATTTTATTTTCTCTTGAATACCTGTCTGTGCTATTATCTGAAACAAGAAAAATTACTCCTTATATATAATAGCAAGTATAGTATTTACTATAAATTTGTGAAAAAAACATGAGGACTATATACAATTGAATCCCGTGCATTTTCAAAATAACATATTTTCATCAGTAATTAAGACTTCAGAAAAACATAAATGAAAATTATCTAAAACTTCCTACATATATGCTAGTCTATGACATAAACACTATAGACAATATAATATGACTAGCAAGAGTGAAGTGCGTGACCTGCATATATAGCAGAGACTATGATAGATGAATGGTTTATCTGTAATATATGGACTGTGTGGGGTGCTATGCACCATACGTTATCGTGATAAACATCTCCCTCGAGGCTTATGAAAATCCCAGATCTTGCATTAATGCTGTTATCCTTCGAAAATTCAATTGTGATACCGACGCCATGACACTATCACAAAATGGTTTATAGATTAAATTAACCACGTGTGAATCCCTAGAGGTGAAAAGAAAGGAAGAAATCACTTTCATATAACAGAAATTGTTCAGATAAAATATAATTTAGGATCGTGTGCATTGAAAAGTACCATTTTAGCACTGATGTTACAGTTTCAAAGCTTAGAATTTCTCAACCAATATTTAAATAATTATTAAATTTTTAATAATTTAATAATTAATTTAATAATTGTTATTTATAGTTAAATAATTATTAATAATAATTCTTTTTATTTATTTGATGTAAATTAAGAAAAATGGAAGAGAAAGCTTTAAAAACTGTACATTGAGATTTACCGAGTGCTATATTTTAATATGAAATAATACTGAATTTAGGGGAACTATTTTGATTTTTAGTTATATAACAGCATTTGTAATAAAAGACTAAGAGTAGTTAACTGTTTGCTATAATAAGAAGGGGTTTCGAAGAATCCCAGGAAATGCAAAAAATACACATAATTAAAACAGGTTTGGTTTTGATGCTTAGTATCATGTTTTTTATGCGAAAACTTATTTTAAGACCATGAATTATAAAGGTAAATTAAAAAAAAAAATTAAAGTATTTTCGCTAGTGAATTTTACTGTAGTAGTTAAGGGTTAAAGCTAGAAATTTAGAAATTATATTGAAGTATATAAACAGAAAAATTCTAGTTAAAATATTTAAAATAATGAGTGTTGAAAATGCAATTAAAAATAAAATTTAAAAGTATTGTTTGAGTAATTGGGGATTAAAGCTAGAATTTATAAATGGTTTAGGTATATAAAAAGTAAAATTCTTTTAACGATTTTAAAATTTAATAAAACAAAAGCTGCAATAATATTTTTATTTTAATACAAAATTTCAGTCACCGTTCATTTAGTAGCATATAATTGTTTTATGTCTATTTATTCATGAGCTGAAATTTCTGTTAAGTTGAATTGATCGCAAGCTGTTTACAGTAGAGCTTTCACTAGATGCAGCAGGACCTAAAGTTCACAACAAACTATCATGGCCGTTCTGCAGCTGTTTTGTTGTAAAGAACTCTTTTGTTGATCGCTCAGTGTAATCTTTACAACCTACTGCTTATGAAAGGGAGTAAAACATCGGAGAAAATATAATACAGCAATAGCAGTAAGACAGTTTTTTATGTTTTGTATCACGTGATGAGTTTAACATTTTATCAAATTAAAAAATTAGTAAAAAGTTCAATATTGACTAATTCAATCAGATTGTGTTTGTCAAGTTATTTTTTATAGCTCTAACTTTTTCCTTACATCAAATGTAATATTTCTGCTAATATATCTATAGAGTTTAAGCAATTTGTTCTGCACTAAGTAGATTCATCATCACATAAACATGGATAAAATGGCTTTTATCAATAACAGCCGCTACAATAGCAAAGAAACTTATCTAACATATAAAATAAACTTATAAAAGTATCAGTATATTAAATGTTTGCAGAAGTTGAAAATATAATAAATGGTGAGAATATTATTTGAGATTTAGTGGTGATCCATCTACTTATATATCCAATTTATATATCCAAGATGATGTTGCAAGTTACCAAAATTTAAATCTGTATCTTTAGTTACTGCAAAATAAAAATGAAAATCGAAAAAAGACCTTTGTACGTGATTATAACTAGTATCTGGTGAATATATGTCTGTGTGAAAAAGTAGGTGACTGTAAACCATTTGTTCTCAGCAAAACGTCTGATAACAAACATACATACAGTCACTTTTATTTATCAGTATAGATAAACTGTACAGAAGAAAATGGAACTTTTCTTGGTGTCTGACTGTATTTCTAAAATACTGTACTTAAAAGTGAAATTTATTTGATTTATAAAGAAAAAAATACTGAGAATACTGTATGATTTTCATAAAAAATTCACAGAAATGTTTCTGGATATTCTTATAATTTTACAAACGTCTTACTCCCACTTAAAAGCGAAAGGCATAAAGTATTTCGAAATATGATTCTGGTGGAAATAAACACAGCTTCGAAAGTGATGTCGAATTCTTTGGGAAATGAAGTGGCAGTACCGGAAGGCATTATTCTTGAAATCTTCTCATTACGGGGGAACATTCTTTGAAAATCCTCACCTCTCTTACAGGGTGAAATATGAACTCTAACTAGCACCCCAACCCGTCACTCAGCCAAGAGAGAGAGAGAGAGAGAAAAAAAGTGAACCAAGTAAATGGGTACGGTTGGAAGCAAATCCGAATTTGAAGCTTTTAACATTTCCTCCTGTTCAGACATTCAGAGAAATAAGCTCAGGACTTCGTTAGCTGTATTTTCCTCCACTAATGAACCTTGCAGTTTTACGAAATATGTTTACTTTTTTACTCTAAAATAAACATTAATATCGTTACTCTAACTGAATACGTCAGAAGTAAAATCAGGGAATGAAATATAATTATTAATAATTTTATTTTTATACTGTAAAACTAATCCATCTTTAATTATAGGCATGATAATTTTTTCAGACATGGTTTAGTGACATTAATAAATTTTACGAGAATTTAATAATAAATTTAAATTATTTTTAATTAAATATGGAATTAAATTATTTTTAATTGTTAGATTTAATCCTAAGACTAAACACTAATTTTTAATGTGGGGATTGAGAGCGAAATTTTACATTTTTGTCTGGGGCTACAAAACTGTTAAACCTAGCTTTGCTCGATCACTATTTTACGAAATATGTTTACTTTCTTCTTCTAAAATAAACATTAATATCGTTAAGCTAACTGAATACGACAGAAGTAAAATAAGGGAATGAAATATAATTATTAATAATTTGATTTTTATGCTGTAAAACTAGTCCAGCTTTAATTATAGGCATATTAGTTTTTTCAGTCATGTTTTAGTGACATTAATAAAACTTACGAGAATTTAATAATAAATTTAAATTATTTTTTAATTAAATACGGAATTAAATGATTTTGGTTAGATATTTATTTGTTAGATTTAATCGAAATACTAAACACTAATTTTTAATGTGCGGATTGAGAACGAAATTTTACATTTTTGTCCGGGGCTACAAAATTGTTAAGGCTGCTTTGCTCGATCACTAATCTGCTATCAAACAAACGGACACTTAGCCCTTAATTTGGCTAAGTCTGGCCACTACACCGGACATGTATATTTATAGCTACTATATAACACAATTGTCAGTGTTCGCCATAGCAGACTTTAATTATCTCAAAAATGGAAAATGATATATTTTTTTTGTTTATTTTACAGATATCCTAATGTCTATACAGACATGGGAAAATAACATAAATTAAAAAATATTTGAAAAAACATCTTGTCAAATTAAGGGTTAAGTATTCATGTGCAAGTGTTGTGCATGGATGAATATTAACTGTAAAACGTGCTTTAATTCTTTCCTGTTTTTATACTTATGTTTTCTTTGTTAAGTGTTTAATGTTTTGTTAGATTTTTATTTGTTAGATTTATCGAATTATTTGTTAGATTTAAGCGAAATACTAAACACTAATTTTTAATGTGGGAATGGGGAGCGAAATTTTACATTTTTGTCTGTGGCTACAAAATTGTTAAGCCTGCTTTGCTCAATCACTAATCTGTGACAAATGGACACTTAAGTATTCATGTGCAATTGTTGTACGTGGATGAATGTTAACTTTAAAACGTGATTTAATTCTTTCCTGTTTTTATACTTATATTTTCTTTGTTAAGTGTTTAATGAAAAAAAGTATTTCTTTCACTACTCTACCTTTATTTATCATGTCATGCATACGCAATAAAAAATCTTAAAAGTTCACAATGTAGAAATGATGCGTTCATCCCCTATTACTAACTACCGAGGGGGGAAGAAAACACCGCCCTCTGTGTCAGATGCTTAGAAACTTAGCCATGACTCCCCCTTTTGTACTGGGGACACCCCGCTGAGAGAATCATTGGAAAACTTTCCATGCAGTCGTCAACGCTCTGTGCAAAATCCAGTGGTAAACAGAGAGGAAGAATTCGCCAGGGAAAGGCAAACTGTGTAAGGGCAAAACCCGCGTTGACTTTTGTATGGCACATTAGCTACGTCTGGTGTGCCATATACAAAGTGAGGGGTCACCTGGCACAAAAGCGAGTTTGTGTCACGCGGCAAATTTCCAGCATCTGTCTCAGTTTGCTTGAAGGGGGCCCAGGTTTTGTTGGGCCCCGTATGATAGGACATGCCCCGGCTTCAGCATTGTATAGGTGCCCCCTTTGGATTGGCCTATTGTGCTGATCAAGGGAACTAATAATTGACAATAGGAGCATTACGTTGTTAAAACCCAGCAGAACGTAAAAATATTTTAGCCGTGTATACTGACAGAGATATCTAAATATTAAAAAAATCACGACATCTCATTCTGGAAAATGTAAATATTTGAAATATGAGTAAGATCATAATGTATTTACTAAACAGAAATTTCAATAAGAATATTTTATATGCGTGTTTTATGCAATATATATATATATATATATATATATATATATATATATATATATATATATATATATATATATATATATATATATATATATATATATATATATATATATATATATATATATATATATACACACACACATATATATATATATATATATATATATATATATATATATATATATATATATATATATATATATATATATATATATATATATATATATATATATATATATATATATACACACACATATATATATATATATATATAATATATATATATATATATATATATATACACACACACACATATATATATATGTATGTTTGCATATGTATGTATGTGTGTATATGTATGTATATGTATATATATAAATATATATATGTATATATAATATAAATGTAATGTATTAATTATAAAACTGCTGAACAAGGAGAAAGCTAAACAGATAGCAGTTATAAAAATACAGTCTGCCGATATTGAAGAGAACGGCACAAGTCTAATTAAAACTTTATTTCAGAGCTTTTAAACCGGACATCTTTACTAGTGAAAGACATACAAAAGAAACACACAAAAATCACTCTGCTCGAACAGAGGTGCACCCAGAAGCGAAGACAGAAATAATTTTTCTACTTACTCAGCGAAATGAAGTGTAAGATCAAGAAAAACGCTGAGCCATTTGCCGGCGACAGCTGGGAAACGTGTTGAATAGACAGAAAATTTACGTATATAGGATAGAATACTTGGGAAAATGTATCGAAAGAATTTTAAGTCGAAAACGCTCCTTTTATTAAGATATTTAGAGGCTGGGAAAAAGATTTTAAGGAATTAAAATTGGAGAGGGGAGGTTTTTAAGGAAATGTTAAAGTTAAATAATTTTGATATTATATATATATATATATATATATATATATATATATATATATATATATATATATATATATATATATATATATATAACCCAATGTTTTTCCATCTGTGTAAAGAAACATGTTATTTCGAGAGCACTTCATAGTTAATTAAAATATTTAATTTTTCTTAAAAGGTTAAATTATAATCTTTAATTTCACCCTAATGAGATCTCTGTACATATGAAATTGAGGTCAGCTATCCCTAAATTTGACTAAGTTAATTACACTTTCCTGAGAAAAAAATATTAATAACACCCACTGTAGGCTAAAGTCTGAATTAAAATTAACCAGAAAATCGATAGCCAATAACCTTATACCAAATTCAACACGAAACGCACGATATTTAGTCATTCAAATAATCAGTTCTATTCCATTAATCGATAGCTGGAAATAGGGTATGGAAATGTTAAATTACTTTCAGAATAAATTGAATGCTCTAATACTTCCTCTCTTGTCCCATGTACAGGAAATTTTGAGTACAGTGTTGTATAAATTAAAGCTATGCTGTTAAAGTAGTAACGGTTGTCCTTTGACGCTTTCAGTTAATTCGTAAAATATTCATTTCACTTTTGTAGTCATGTGAAATTTATTGAGAAACTGGAAGTTCCTTTAAAAATTTTTTCCCAATAAAATATCTTAATTTAAGGGATGTAGTAGTAGTATCTGTGAGCTTGTGTGGAAACAGGATAATTCAAAAACAGAGAGAATTTAATTTGAATTTCAACATTTTTGATTTTTCTTCTTTATTAGTTGATTAGAACTAATCGCCCATTAAGTACCATGACTTTTCAAAGTAAGTAATTGAAAATTAGGTTTAGCGAACCATTAAGATCGAACAGAAGTCCTCTTTATGCAATGTTAAAGTAAACCATCAATTAATTAAAATGTAATTATATGGCACTTAAATGCCGATTAGTCTTACAAAACGATGAGATATTCCTCGTTTTATTTTTGTAAAATTTCTAAACGATACTGATTATAGTAAATGACATCCAGAAGAATGGTTTTACAGGATACAGAAAAATATGTAAAAGAGGTCTTTGATATACGATTTAAAATTGCAATATCAAATTTTTCACTAATTGTATTAGATTTGATAATTGTATTAATACATAATGAATTGTTAGTGTAAATTATTATTCGTTTTTTTAATTGAATACATCAGAATACAGTGCATTGCAACATACTATTTACAGAAAGAAAACCTGAATTTTAGTTATTATTCTTTAATATCTACTTCTCATATACAAAATCTTTAAGATGAAAGCCTTTGATTCTCTTCAAAAGAGTAACTTTTGAAATAAGGGATTTTCAAATTAATATTTTTTTTATTGAAGAAATTATGAAAAGACAAATATTTAACTGATAATGAAAATAG
This sequence comes from Pardosa pseudoannulata, assembly GCA_032207245.1. NCBI lineage: Eukaryota > Metazoa > Arthropoda > Arachnida > Araneae > Lycosidae > Pardosa > Pardosa pseudoannulata. The sequence continues at coordinate 20,879,002 of CM063501.1, forward strand.
TATGAATGAATTTGGAAGGTTCATAAACAAACAGTTAAAGATGGCTGCTCACCTTGTTTACATGGCTATCCAAATCTCAAACTAACAGTTTAGTGAAGAATACTCGGAAAGCAGACCCGGTTCTAGGATACAGATTATGAGGCACAATGTAGGAAAACTATCAGAAAGACCGGCTGGGGTGGCTGCACTTTAAAACCTTATTTGATAATTTCATGGCGATTTTATTTTCTATTTTTTATTTTATGCCTTTCAAACCATTTCATTTATTTTTCTTTTCAAGCCCTGTAAAATCCACAATTTTAGCTAATGTTTAGAATATTTAAGAATTATATATATATTCAAAATAATATTCTTTTAAGCATTTTTTGTCACCTCATTTAATAAAATAGTGGTAAATAGTAACAGTATGGCATCAAATGACTTCATAAAAATAAATTTTCTTAAAAAAATCATTAAAAATTTATAATATATACTATATATATATATAAATATAAAATATATATATATATATATATATATATATATATATATATATATTTAATATATTTGTTTTATACATTAGTGGAAATAGTCGTATAGCATGTAACTTATAAAAAACTTTTAAAATTCATTAAAATTTATATTTCTTTCTCAAATATGATTAAAAAATTAATCAAGCATCCTTTTTGGAAAAATATCTAATAGATATACATTTAAATGTAGTCGTCACTTTTAAGAGTGAAACTCATATTTTTGCTTCCAAAGTTAAAAATATCTGTTGGTTGTTTTAAAAATTAAAAATAAATAAAATTGTATCCTTAACCTTAATTTGGCTAAGTCCGCTACAACGAACAATCAAATTAATGAAATCTTCATAATAAATATATATTTTTATCGATAATATATAATATATTAAATATATTATATATTATTATTATTAATTATTATTATTATTATTTAAATTATTGTTATTATTGTTATTATTATTTATTTAAATATATTTTTAATCGATATTTGAAAAAACATCTTGTCAAATTAAGGGTTAAAAATAAAAATTTTTCAAGCATGCTTAAAAAAATGAGCTGTTAATTCCTTACATATGTTAAATTTTTAATGCTATTGTGGAAATATTTTTTGAAAAGGACTCATATGCATCAATAAAAAAATACTGTTGAAATTTTAAAATTACATTGCGAAAGTTGAAAAAATTGTGTAAGGAAGCCGGTCCTTCCAGGAAGTAATAAACTATAAAAATAGTTATCAGGTATCAAATTATTTTTCACAAATAAAAATCTCGTTCTTATAAACAAAAATGGTAGACGATGTCATAATGTTTTTGCTTGGTCGCTCACTCCAGAAGCATTATATAGCGTTATATACTCTGCATACATAGCCTTTTATAGTATTTGAAGCGTAAACAAAATTGAATATCTGCACTAGTACATTGGTCTATTTATTTTCCCTATACTTAGAATCAGTGAAAAGTTTATTCAAAAGCAGCAATTTCGTTTCGGCTTAAAGCAACATTGTCTGCTCTTTTCAATGTTCCCTTGATTAAGAAGATACAAAACAGACGCCACTTCGTCACACTTGGCATTTTAACAGATGTAAGGGTGACACTGATAAATACTGCAGGTTACTTACACATTCTTCTGTGGACCGGAAAATGCAATTCAATTCATCCCACGCGTATATTCTCTGAGGGAATCTTTTTAAAAATTTCTCTGGACATAGCTTTGAATGAGAATTGAGCTGCAGGTTTGTTTTACATGTTAAATACTTAGGGGGGATTTTCAACTTTCGTTTTACTTTTTAAATATCTTTATACTTTTAATAAGGAGTTAAGGGAATTTAAAGTGTTGAATATCAGAAGTAAAAGATGATGAATTAGAACAGACTTATAAGAAAAGAAAATGTACGTAAGAACTGATATTTGATGTTTGGGTCGTGTCTGATAAACGAAAATTTTAATAAAAACAAGATGAGTTTTATCACATTGATTACTAGCATTTCTTATTTAAGTTTGGTTTTGAACACCATGGTCTACATTGTAGCTACATAATGGCTAATAAGACCGGGGCTTCATGATTACATGACTTCCGAGTGGGTACAAACATCCATGCCTTACCGGAATTCAAACTCATGGACTGTATTGCCGAAGAGCAACGCCGTAACATTAGGCCGATGTTCAACGCTCCACAAGGACAGGCCGAAAGATGGCCGAATGGTAAAGCGCTGCTCTTAGGAACCGGAGTTCGCGGGTTCGAATCCCTTTGCTGGCATGGATGTTTGTAGCCTTTCGGATTCGGCTTTAAACTGTAGGCCCCGTTCTCATTAGCCCTCGTGTGCAAAACGGTAGATCGTAGTGCTCCAAACCAAACCATAAGGACAGCTTAAAAATAATTTGTAGATATTTTATGTGTTGTCGGAAAGATTTTTCATTTTCAGCGAAGGTAGATAGCAATCCTATAAAAAATCTACTAAATTTCCGAGTGTCTGCTATCATTTATAATTTTATCATTTTTTCTAGTACATTGACTCAAGTCATGATAAATAGCTGTGTTTATTTTGAAGCTTCACTTTACAGTACTTCGGTCACATATGATATCAAACAAGCATCTTAACACAAAGGGGGGGGGGGTATCAGAGCCAAAAGATAGCCGAATGAGTAGGTCACTTCTCTTCGGTACCAGAGTTCATTTGCTCAAATCCCACTATAGTATGGATACTCGTAGACGTTCTAAATCTGCTTTAAGCTGTAGGTCATTACACTTCGTCTTGCAAAACGGTAGACTGTTTCGATCCAAACTAGACCAATAGTAATATATTCGCATAATGTTTACAATGATAGCTAAACTCTAATGAAAACAAGCTGTAATATTTAATGTTGTTTGAATTTCATTTTTATTTTACTCTGTGCAGTTCACAATAACTTATATTTAGGCTATCCATCAATGTATATTCGTTATAAATCACCCAAGGCATTAGTAGATTAAGGAAATAGTCAAAAAATATAGCCATAAATCTTAAAATTTTAAACAATATATTTTATTTCAAATTTAACTAAATGTTCGGTCACTTTTTGACAAAGAGCTTTAGACCTTATTCAACAAACCCACATAAGGTTTAGCTGTAAAACTGGAGTTTTATATTAACAAAAATATTGGCAGTACAGATCAGCAATTCCATGGGTATCCTTAGATTACCAAAAAAGGTTTATGATTGATTCTTAAAAATAAATATTCTCGGACAAAGTGAATAGCAAGATCAACTTGCAATCCCCTATACGATAATAAATTCTTCTTATGTTGCCTCAATATGTGCAGCTTATTTTAACTTGGATATTCTTTTTTATTCTTATCCTCGGAGACCAGTTAAACGTAAAAAAAAAAGAAATATATATTAGTTTAAATTAAAATGAATGGTAATTTTTGAAATTAGTTTTTTTGAATGCTCACTAAATTGAAATGTTGATTGTTATTTTTTAGATTTTTTATTAACCCCTTAACGTTCAAACTCGAGTTAACTCGATCGCGCTATACTGGCCAAACTGTGTACACTCGAGGTAATTCGAGCGGCGTTGTACTTTATGTTGCTATTATTTTTCACACTGTAATGCAATCAAGAATTGAATATAACAATGTGAAAGAAAAAAAACATTGATATTTACATGGGATTGTTGATATTTACATTAATATTTACATGGGATTGTAAGCCATATTCGACTATTTTCTGCAATGTTATCAAAATCCAAAATTGCAATAAAAATTTTGATTATTTTTGTATATTTGTAATTTTCTTGGTAAGACAACGTTCTAAATTGTGTTTTATACATTAAAAAAAAATTGGGTTTTTTTTGGCAATCCTTTAAAAAAAAACTGTGCATTATGGGGTTAAACCTTTTTAACCTCACTTGTGTGTCAGTTTATATTTAGAAATCAATTTTTAACTACCTTCTTGAACTAGCTAGATATCTGTAATTTTGTACATAGGTTCAATTCCTGTGACAATAAATCTTTTAATCACAAAAAAAAATTTCAGAAATAAAATTATTTTAATAAATGTAAAAAGCTGTTCAGTGTACTTGGAATTTGAATTGCAAAGATTTTAAACTAGTAGCGCCATCTGTTTGCAAGCGACATAAATAAAAACACAAATTTTTATACTCTTTAATTTATTTTTTTTATCGCTTTTCTTGTTAAATAAAAGGTATTTTTAAAAAATGCATTCTTATATTAAAGAGTTATTTCTGAAAAAATCTTTAAGAAGAAAATTTCTAGTGGTATTATTAAAACTTAACAGAGTAAGATATTACCGTTTTATTCAAGGCTATCTTCTAAAAAATCGCAATTTTTCATTCTTTTTCGTATTTCAAGAGGGACTCGTCCGAATATTGCAGAAAGATGAAATATATCCTTTTCGAAGTGTGATGGGG
>CM063501.1:20885915-20960915 GCA_032207245.1 Pardosa pseudoannulata
AAAGAAATATTTTCTCCTACTAAATAATATTATCCTCATAAGGTTACGTTAACAAGAATTCTCTCTGGGTGTTACTTTTGACATTTCTCCAAATAACCAGCTATTATCTCATCAACAAGCGAAGAAAACACCCATTTATCTGATAAGCCGCAGCCTTACACCCGCATCCTTTTAACACTGGAAATTTTACGCCCGAAACAAGTCCCGTGCTTTGAATCCCAACAACACTCCAGCAAAGGGTCTGGCTCTATCACTCTTAACCGTCCATCAGGCTTGTAACAATCAGGGAGCACTTACCATAATAAGAGACCAAAGCTGACCGGTGATAGCATGTTGTGGAACGGCAGTTAACGTCAGGAACCCATTCTGGCCGTAGTTTAAGGGGGGATCCCAACGTAAGAAAGGGTGGTTAAAAGGGGTGGTTCAGAGAGTAGCGATCGTTTGGAAAACGGCTGTATGGGGGTGGTGCGCATTTAGATGCGCTTCGCGTGGTTTATTGAGCAACTGGTGGATTATGGCTTGTTCTTATGACGCCATTTTTGGTGTTTCATTGTTGCATGTAAGGAAAAAAAGGGGTGTTCGTTTCTTGATAAATGAATAAATATTTGAGAACGTGAAGTAAATAGTTGAGTTGCTTTCGGCACTTAATAAAAATATTTTATAGTTCACCAAATATATAAAATAATAAATTGGTGCTTTGAATAAAAGTTGAAATATTATTTCTCAGTTTACCATTTGTACTAATATTGTACAATTAATTTTCATGTTTTTAACGAAGCTATTAAACTATTAAGCTATTAAATTATTGTTACAAATTAGTAACATTGCCATTATTTTGTAGGTAATGCCATTTTACATAGGTGTTTAAGGCATGTAGTTATTATTTGATTTATCTTCCACCTGTATTAAGCTAATATGTATGTTTATATACCCACTCGGAATTATTGTTTTAAAAACTGAAATTATAAGCATATATAGTTACTACGCAAGATTACAGCGACATAGAAACGGTAAGAATTTTCTGAATAGTTGTTTATATTTCTCAGTTTTATACCAATTTCGTTTAAAGAGTATAAGTGACAGGGCATAAAAACTTTTGCAAACATTTCATTTTATAAACAACTGTACAGATAGTATAGTGATTAGTATGCAATGTTATACATTTATGTAAATAAATAAACTTATAATATTATACTTACGCAAATAAATAATCTTCTAATGAAATTATTAATGAGAATTTTCCTATTTTTTGTATTTTTACTACTGAAGTATGAATATATAAAGAAAATGAATATAATACTATTTTGGAACATGAATAGTACTATGAATATATTCAGAAATAAATGTAAATGTAAAAAACATAGGCTTCTCCTACATCACTTCAATGATTAATAAGTCACTGTTATTCTCTGAGATAACTAGTTTTCTTAAATGTTATTTATTATTACTAAACTATACAAAAGTGTATTAATATAAATCAGAAGCGAGATATGAACTGAATATAACATTTTAAGTTTTTATAAAAAGAGACATGAAAACTAAGGCTAACAGAAATATATACTCCTGTTTAAGAAGCATTATCTTGAATTTAAAGATTTGATTTTAAAGTTGAATTTTTGTCTATAATGCTATTAAATCTAATATTATTGTAGTGATTTTAAACATCGATATTTATTTTGATTTATTTTGATCTCCATATGATTGTACGACTTTAAACATATATTTATTTTTATTTATTTTGATCTCCATATGATTGTACGACTTTAAACATCGATATTTATTTTTATTTATTTTGATCTCCATATGATTGTATGACTTTAAACATCGATATTTATTTTTATTTATTTTGATCTCCATATGATTGTACGACTTTAAACATCGATATTTATTTTTATTTATTTTGATCTCCATATGATTGTAGTTTGGAAATTTGTGATGTTTCGTAATAAATAACATTATGCTATTTAATTTTTCCATTTTTTAATGTTTACCAAGATAAATGAATCTGTTCCCTATACAATTCATTTCCAACTGAATACCATCTGTTTGTTAGTACTCCATATGTATATTTATGAGTGCAACAGATTTAGAATTTTTTAAAAATAATTACAGAAAAAAAACCATTTATCTGTAATGAATTTTAAAAATTAATATTCTTTATACCGCTTCTCAAAAAGCAAAACTATGAAAAGAGAAATGATTTCCATTGCATAAAAGAATGTATTTTCATCACTCCCACATGAGTAGGCTTTTTCTGAAGCTTTAAATGACTGTAGCCTCAATAATATACGCTTATCAGTTAAATTCAAAACGCCTTTTTACACTCTCTTAAATAGCAGTGGGTGGATTTAATTTTAACAACTTGTTGAGTTCTGCTTCGTGGCTGAAATTGCGCTGATAATAACTACTACTCCGAACAAAAATGCACCGCCGCAATTTTTCTTAATTAAATGGGTGTCGGTAACGAAAGAAAAATTCTATGCGTAATTATAGGCTCAATGTCAAAAATGGCAAGTATGTAAAATGGTAAATCCCATTTTCTGGTTTACCAGCCCAACTTTCCACGTAAAAATATCCGAGTTAACTTAATGAAAGGGGAAAGATTAAAATTTTAAACGTATGTTTCAGTGATGGAAAGATTGTATGGAAGTATGTTTGTGTACATGAATTTAGCAATTTGCATGCATTTATATACGTACGGGTATTTGTTAAAAAAAATTCCAGTTTATCCACCATCATTAGTAGAACATATCTAAATCGTATGCTGTACAAATTTAAATCATTATTTCAATAATATGGTTAAGGTATGATGTATTTTGAGGGTGCAAAAATTTTTCTTGTTGTTATAACAGGAAACAATAAGCACTCATTGCAGAGGTAAGATTCTTGGGACTTGTTAAATAATATCGGGGAAATGCAAATTTTCATGCACGCACAAACATATAAACAAAATTAAAATTTAACCTAGAATGTTTAGAAGTTTTACTGATCCCTTTAAATAATGTTTTTTGGGGATTTAACCATATTTTGTTTAGATGTTGTGTGAATTAGGCAAAATAAATTTTTTATTCAAATATAGAATAAATTCGTTAAAAATAATTCAGATCATGGTTTATATGGATAGTTTTATAAATAATATATAATAATCTTCATTAAAATATTCATCTTGAATAATTATTCATTATATCACAATTCAGTTTTGATAAATTTGAAAGATAAGATTTTTAATCTCTTGGGCGTTAAATTCAGTTTTAATTCAAAATTTAGTTATTTTTCTGTACCTAATACCTTTTCGTTATTTCCTTTCTATTAGCTATGACAAATTGTTTCTTATTCATATATCTTCTGATACGACAACCCTATGAATACACCGCTAGCCATAAACTCTGCTATAACAACCCTTAAAAACCTCTCTATCATAAACATATCAGCCGCTGTTTGTGAACCTTAAATTACCCCATGCAAAGACATGATCTAAGGGGGGTTTCAGTTCAAAAGAGCGATGACAAATGCGGTCTTATTTACTGAAAAGTTTTCGAAAAGATGAAATAAGATCCGACGGATATGTGGACTGTGATTTATGTGGGCAGGGTCCTGTGAGAAAATTCCTCGGAGTTTGTGGCTTCAGTAGGTGTAGAAATTTGGTCTAAAGCCAGAGCTGGGAGCAGTGACAGTAGAATAAGAAGACATCGTAAATAATAAGCCAAGAAACTGCAATAGCTTCAGTCCTGCTGTCGCCATAACAAGAGGACAAGAAAAGAGGAGGGGCCCAAGCTTTATTTGCTCTTCATCGGCGAGAGTGTTAAAGAAGCGTAAAAATCCAATTATGTTGTGTGTTTCCCGGAATCTTTGCCGCGATGCTTAAGGTTACAAATGATCTTTGGTGTTGCAGCGATCTAAATTAGTCTTTTGTTCAATAGCAAGACCATGAAACGAGTTTTCAAGCAAATACCATGACTTGCGTCATCTTTATATAGCAATAGGAAGTAATTAATCATAATGACGTTTTGCTCTTTTCTTTCCTAATACTATGGGTGCCTTATGTGCTACATTTATTTGGACTCAAATCTTTTAATTTGGACTCTGTTAAATATCCTACTTTGGCTGCCTTCCGAATAATCTTATGTTTTTCACAATTCTTCTCTAACAATAAGGGCATTCTATTTATTAGTGGCTATTCTTTATTAAAACTGAGTATTGCCTTGTAGACGCAGCGAGACAATTTCTTCTCCAAACTGTAAGCCGTCCAAAATATTGTTTCCCATCTTCACTGCATTGGTATTTATTCTAAATTTTAATTCAATCATTTCTTATTTTCTTTGGGGAGATATAACACTATCAGAAATGAGAGGCAAGAGTGTAGTCAGAGGAGAATTTTATGAATCCGCAAAGAACAATTCATATCTATATAAATTTATCAATCCCTTGACATACAAATAAAATAGAATTTGATGTGTCAGAAAAATACTGTTTCTTGTGGTTTAACTAAATCATGTGCAAGCTTAAGAAGAGACCATTTTATTTTTAAATTTGGATTGATATAAAATATTTAATTGACTCAAATATTACACTGTCATTTCGGCTAAATATCCTAGGTTGGCTGCTTTTCGAATAATTTTTATGTTTTTCACAATGCTGCTCTAACAATAAGGAGATTCTATTTATTAGTTGCCATTCATTATATTTGGGTATTGCCTTGTAGACACAGCGAGACAATTTGTTCTCTAAACTGTAATCCTTCCAAAATATCGTTTCCCATCTTCAATGCTAACCGGAAGGGGTAAACTTGATTCAATGAACTAGCCAATCACATGCAAATGGATAATTTTGTCTTAACATTTGAGTCTCATAGTCTCAAATATTGCCTAGTAAGATATTCGTCTTACAAGATTACTGCCATGCTAAATGCTACTTTCTCTGTACTTCTTCTGATTTACTAATTTGTGGAGTAATCTTTGTTATTGGTACTATTAAGAAGGTGGTAAAGTGAGCATCACGAACATGGCAAACTAACCAAAATGAAGCATGAGTGAAGCAAATGAGTAATTTAATAATGTACTACACGGCCCTCATTGACTACATCACTTAACGACGTAGACTCGTCAAAGTCTACAGTGGGTAGTGAAACAATGATGACCCCAACTCGTCTTGTAGGTCAAAAGATTAATATGATTATGATTTTGTTAAAAAATCTTTCTGGAATTATTTTTTAGGAATTATAAAATATATATATATATATATATATATATAAACTGTAGAAAATCTTTTAAGTTATTGAGAAAAAAGTTCGGAGTTTATAATTAATCAGGTTTTATTTGGGTTTGGAACATTACGGTTTACTGTTTTGCAAAACGAGGACCAATAACAACAGGACATACTGCCGATTCAGAACAGCTACGAGAGACCATACCTGATGTAAAATAAATTGATTTACCTGAAAGAATTTTAAGTTGCTAGTTTTTCATTATTAAAAAAAATGTTAAACGTGCAATTAAAATGAGGGAAGACTATTTACTTTAAACAAATGGTTAGAAATTAATTTAAGGTATTCAAGTGGATTTAAAAGGTTTTGGGAGGAAAATTAGAAACTTCTTTTAGTACCTTATTTGAAAAATCATACTTTTAGCTCTCCAAAAAAGTTTAGGATTTTTAAGTAGCTGCAACAAAGATTTTGTAAAAATTTTCTGCAACAAAAATTTTAAACTCTTTTCTGAGTTTTGGTGTTTTATTGCTCAAGAATATCGTGATAAGAAATATATTAGCAACAGTATATTTGTATATATATATAGAGAGAAAGAGAGAAATGTCGTTTTTATAATAACAATGTAAAACTTATAACAGATAATTTACAATATATCTTGAGTATAATGAATCTCGAATGTAATAAAGTTTGATTACTAAAGTAAAGTTTGGAAAATTACAGCAACTTTTATAAATAATATATAGACTGTTCCTTAAAAAAAACAGCTTAATTGTTCCTTTTGAGACAATGATAATTTAGGTTTTTTTAGTTAATGTAGGCCATAGATTTCGTTTCACTCAATTATTGAGAGTCTGACTTTAGTACGTATCCTAAAGAATAATTTTGGATTGATATATTTTGTCTCACAATGTTAGCGGTAAGTATAAAACATTCCCTGATTTTTTAAAGATACGTGAGAAAATGTTTTTTGTGCGTAACTAATAATAGATTTCTTAAGTATGTGCTTCTGTGTGTCTACAAATACGGGAGACACAGTTATTAACACATCAATTTTTCTTGTTTATCAAAATATTGTAGTTTATTAAAAAGGTCTTACAGTAACTTAGCTGGTAACATCTTTTAATTTCTACGATACGCCAATGCACTAAATAAAATATTAAAATAATTCTTAAAGTACGTTTTCAAACGAAATTATCTCTTACATTCGAGCTTTTTCATACGAAATATATCATAATCTAAAGTTAATCAAAATCATTAAAAATCGAAGACTGCGCATAACATTCATTTGAATATTTGTGAAGTATTACTATTTATCATGATAATTAGAATTAATAATCTCTATCAATCCTCGAACGGTGACCTACTTCATTAATAAGATAGGTTTATCGATCTTTCCAGTTTTCCCGAGAGGGTTCTTCCAGTTATAGTGGAATCTCATCGCATTAATGATTGTTTAGTATAGTATTAAGAATTTCCATTTGAAAGATGTCGATGTTTATTAGCATTATCGCCGATGTTAATTCCTATTTATATCATCATATAATTTAAGAAGCATCCAACTCATCACTGAAAATGAGAAATAGTTTTCTAATTAAACTACATGATTTTTGAATTTCATTAAAAGGGTTGTTGTTAGGATACTCGGGTTGTACCTTAATTTTTAATTGGTGTAATACGTTCTTTTCGATATCCATTGCTTCAATTTTAAATTGCAGAATTCAAGAATATCTAACTGGATTTTTATGCTCATACTAGCATACAGCCCGTCATACGACGGGATTAGTAAAATTTCTCTGTTAAAAAAGTCTGTATATTTCAGATGTATAATTAATAATATGCATTCAATGCAGTAATAACTATTCTAGATTACTAACATAAAATAACTGTTCTTTTAAAACTATTCTTTATACTAACATAGAGCCCGTCTTATGAAGGGTTAAGTGAAATTTTCAGTTTTCCAGAATTGTAAAGTACCCTATGAAGCAAGTAAAAAAATGGTTTACTTTTTGGCTGAGAATTCTCTGGTACACGCTCAATAGTTTGTATATCTTCATACTCCTCTAAAGTCTCCCGATAGTGTGAATGCAGTTTAAAATCAAATTGAATTCATTGTCAACCCGTGTGGTTATGTATAAAAAATAAAACCTGTAGATGAACAAACTTCTTAGTTTTCAAAGATATGTAACTTAAACGCTAGATATTTATTAGTATGTGAAATACACTCTTAGACTTTTATGAAAAGAAATTGTTGTTAATACCGGTGATAAAATTTTCACTGCAACAAAAAATAATCGATGATTAAATTTAAAATTATCACATATGTACCTAATCAATTTTTTATGTCAAATATAAAAGTATTTACGTAATATCTAAGTTCAGTAATACAACGTATCAAAATAATGCATACGATATTTAAATAATTTAAAATAAGAAATGATTAAAGGAGATGGTTAAAAGAATGACATCATTACGGTAGAAAAAACTTTTATTTTTAACTATTTATTATGTGATAAACTTAACAGCTTGCTCTTAACCGGGGAAAATAGAGTTTGAAATAATCTCATTAAACGTTCTTAAAGGGGGGAAGGGAAGGATTTCGAACGTTTTAAAGACTTGTTTTGAATTTTGCTGACCTTAACTCATCAAGAATCCAATATGGAGTCCCTATTCATTCCAGGTCCAACCGCTTCAAAAATTCTAGGACAGACGGGCAGATAACTTAGGCTATTATAAAAGGCTTAGGCGATTTCTCGCAGTAGGGCAAATTCTTAAATTATTACAATACTGGCTTTAGTTTCAAACGGATGGGCAGTTTATTGCTTGTCTATTGGCTGTTGTAAACCTGAAAATGAATGGGAAGGGCATTATAGTAGTTCGTGATGTTGCGATAAATTGCCTTATAGGGGAAATTAAGTAAGAATATAGATGACCATTTATAAAAATACATAATTTAAACCAATAACAATATAATATAGCATATTGTGTAATTTGAAAGTAAATAATCTTCCAAAATGTAGTTTTACACCTATTCGCATACATCTAAGCTGTATATATCTGACTGACTGAACAAATACATAACTCCTTTTCTCCAGGAGTACACAACCCGACTGGAGCAGATGCCATTTACAATTTTCTCTTGTTTTGCCAAAATTGCGAAGGGCGCCATCACTTATCTCTTTATAGGGTTTGAAACAATGGTATTAAACGTTCGAAAAGGGGGGAAGGGGATGATTTCGAACTTTTTAAAGACTTTCTTTGAATTTTTCTGACCTTAACTCATCAAGAATCCAATATAGATCCCTTAATGTTCCCTGGACATCCATTCCAGGTCCAACTGCTTCATAAATTTGAGGACAGACGGACAGATAACTTAGGCTATTATAATATATGGGAAATTAAGTAAGAATTTGGATGACCATCTATAAAAATACGTAATTTAAACCAGTAACAATATAACATATTATTTAATTTGAAAATAAATAATTTTCCAAAATGTAGTTTTATACCTATTCACAAACATCTAAGCTGTATATCTGACTGACTGAACAAATACATAACTCCTTTTCTCCAGGAGTACACAACCCGACTGGAGCAGATGCCATTTACAATTTTCTCTTGTTTTGCCAAAATTGCGAAGGGCGCCATCACTTATCTCTTTATAGGGTTTGAAACAATGGTATTAAACGTTCGAAAAGGGGGGAAGGGGATGATTTCGAACTTTTTAAAGACTTTCTTTGAATTTTTCTGACCTTAACTCATCAAGAATCCAATATAGATCCCCTAATGTCCCCTGGACATCCATTCCAGGTCCAACTGCTTCATAAATTTGAGGACAGACGGACAGATAACTTAGGTTATTATTACATAGGGGAAATTAAGTAAGAATTTGGATGACCATCTATAAAAATACATAATTTAAACCAGTAACAATATAACATATTATTTAATTTGAAAATAAATAATCTTCCAAAATGTAGTTTTATACCTATTCACAAACATCTAAGCTGTATATCTGAATGACTGAACAAATACATAACTCCTTTTCTCCAGGAGTACACAACCCGACTGGAGCAGATGCCATTTACGATTTTCTCTTGTTTCGCCAAAACTGCGAAGGGCGCCATCACTTATTTATGTCATGTACTTGTTTTGCACATAAATAGTGAGGGATTAGTTGAGGGAAGAGATTTGGGTGCAACGATTTAAACCCAAAAATATGTGGTTTTAGCAAAAGTGGTGAGTGACGTGGCGTCTGCCGAAGCCGCTGACTTTTTAGATAAATCGGATTGGAAGATTGCCAGTGTTTTATAGAGAAAGAGATACTGAGTAGATTTGATAGAGGAAAACAATAAACTCCCTTAATATCTATTCTAGCGTGAGAAGAAATTTTTCTCTGGAGCAAGAAATGTAACTGGACAGGTCTGATTGTGGAATCGAGAGTAGTGCGAAAAAAATATATAGGGGGCGAGAAAATTTTTATTGGAATTCTGGGATTGTTTTAACATTTACTTTTTTTCGTCGCTTTTGTGCTTAAAATGTTTTTAATGGAATATAGTTTTTTGTAGGGATAAAAATATCAAAAATCTTTTGAGCTGTAATTTAAAGATGATAGCTATCCCCTATATAATAATAGCCTAAGTTATCTGTCCGTCTGTCCCCTAATTTATGAAGCGGTTGTACATGGAATAGATAGAGGCATCCATATTGGATTTTTGATGAGTTAGGATTTGCAACATTCGAAATCCACCCCTTTTATACCATTTAATGCCATTATTTCAAGCCCTAATTTCCCCGGTTAGGAGCAGGTGATTAAATTTATCAATTTGTCACATAATAAATAGGTGATAAATAAATAGATAATAAATAGTAATGTTTCTATTTGTTAAAAAGAAGTTTCTATTCACACGCAGAAAGTGCTTTGTTAAATTCGCATATTTAAATTTTTTTATTTAAATATTTGAAAATGTTAATAAAGTGTTTAGTTGTAAAGTTTAGAAATTTTATTTAACCATATCTTACAATAGTCCTACATATGGTACAATTGAACTTTATTGTATTTTTGCAAATAATACAATTTTTTATTATTTTTGCTATAAGTCTTATGTTAAATAAGAAGTATTTATAACGTTTTAGCTTTTAGTTAAATTTTCATAATTTTTTTATATGTATTTGAATTTATCTAATTCTTACATTTTTATCTGACTTGATTTGTTTTATTAATTTAAGCATTTGTGCAAAATATATACTAAAATTCACTTCAAATTGCTTTAGCACAGGCCTGAAATATTATCAATGTAAAAAATTTCCCATTTTTATTATTCTGTAATACGAATTATTATTTAAAAACTAATAATTTATTAATGTGTTATAATATGAGAAAAGTTCTGATCTATACTACTAGATTCATCTACCATTACTGATATATTCACCTTGAACTGTTATATGTTTTGAATTTTACTATTTAAGGATTTAATTTTATGAATCTCACATATAGTATATTTATAATATCATAAACATATACAGTAGTAGAAAACTAAGATTTTTTACTTAAACTATTCCATTCAAAATAATATAACATTTAAAAGTTATATAATTAAGAATTTATGAATTATTTAAAAAACACTATAAATGTACTGTAAGACTACTACTTAGTATACAAATACTGTAAAAATTATTTTAAAAATCAGATTCAAGTTTCTTTATCCGCTTAAAGTTAAACTAAATGAAAAGGATAGCTTGTTTAAATAAAAGCTAACTTAGTTATTTGTTTTTACTTTAATAGGATATTTGTTTTACTTCTCTAAGGGTACTTTAAATGCATAATCATTCATATGAGAAATCAGCGATACAGCGATATCAGCGATCACATTTAAAAGAGATATAATTAAGAGTTTATTTTATGAATTATTTTAAAAATACTATAAATCTACTGTAAAAATACTACTTACTATACAAATACTGTTAAAAAATTATTTTAAAAATCAGATTCAAGTTTCTTTATCCCCTTACAATTAAACTAAATGAAAAGGATAGCTTGTTTAAATAAAAGCTAACTTAGTTATTTGTTTTTACTTTAATAGGAATTACTTCTCTAAGGGTACTTTAAATGCATAATCATTCATATAAGAAATCAGCGATAGTAATCAATTTTCTTCTGCACTTGCATTCTTAAGCAGCAATCAGCATCCATCAGCGAAGAAAATGGAGCCAGGGTGTCAGAGGTTGACCAGTATGATGGATGCAAACTTGGGGTTAACAAGGATATATCATATTCGAAATGCCTATTCCTAAGCAGGGAAAAAAAAGACGAAGCACAACAAGTTGACGCTGGGAAAGCGACTTCTTCCCCTGTTTCCAGTCGGTGTATTGGTCCTTGATTAGCACCAGCTGTGCGGGCGCGTTTAAAGTGGGCCGTCAAAACTTTCTGTGATTTACAGATCTTGTTTATTTTTCCAGTACACCTTCAGGAGGACTGTCAGTAATCCTCAGTTCTCATCCCGGGCCAAATTGGCTCGTCATGGCTGAGGTAAAAATTCGGTAAATTGGATTTCTCCGCTCTCCGTTAACCCCTGTTTCCTGCAAAGCGGTCAGCGAAGCCAATATGTTCTTGTCATTCAAAATCTGCAACTGCCAAGTCTCAGAATTTTTTATTTTTCTTATCGTTTCGTGTTGCCGCTCCCGCTTGGAGAGAGGGTGTCGAGCTGAAAACAAACAAACGTAACAAGTTAACAAGAGCTATTTAAAGATGAAACGTTACACGGACTTTCAATAAATGCGGAGTTTTGTGGAGGGGAATTTTTAACTTTTCTACGCTTTTCACGAAGAAAATGTTTGACAATAAAAAAAAAAAAGATTTAATGATTTCTTTCTCTTTTACGGGACTTTTGTGATTGTTTTTTTTTATTTGTTCTTTCATGGAATAAAATAATTCGATAAAGGGGAAATAAGAGATGTTTGAAAGTATTTTTTTAAATGAAATTTTTGTTCTCCTTCATTACAGGCAAACCAAGGAAAGAAAAGGGAGGAGTTAAGATTCTCCTATAACGGTAAGAGCTTTATTTATAAATGAAAATTAGAAGCACTGAATTTTGCTTACATTTATAAAAATAATTTTTATGCATCCAGAATAAGTCGATTTAAAAAAGATTTTAAAAAATTATTAAACTTGATGATTAACTTGAGGATTAAACTCGATATATTAAACTTGAAATATTTAAATGCTTTGAGTATTGCTAATTACGAATTTAGTTTTATAAATTCACACTTATAGTAAATTTATAAAATACTAAACATATTTAATAGTAGAAAATGACTTTCTAATAAACTATTTCATTAAAATTATTTATTATTTAGAGTTTATTTTCTGAATTATTAATATCTAAAGAAGATTTTTACATTGAAATGCGTCCTTTATAAATATAATTGCCAAAACCCATGAAATGGATCTCAATGATTATCAGCGTAAAATTTTTTGTGTGCGAGGTAAATAACAGCTTGATTTCAACTATATTAAATAGTTTCTAGTTTAAAAAAATATAAGTATATAATTGATATATTTGCTAAAATTAACGCCTTCCCGGTTTTTCCCGAGCTGAACTCGGGCAAGCGAAATGTACCATCCTGGCTCATCCCGAGTGTAGCTCGGGCACTGTGAAATTTTACACTTTTCAATCAGTCTTTCCAGAACATGTGCTTTTTATGGTTTCGAATGCTTTTGTTTACTTTTCTGGCTACTAGGTTATTTACTGCTCAAAGAGAGACAGCAGGGAGAAACAAGGTTTAACTGTCCAGATTGAGACGTTGGACTCTGCAGTACCGTATTTTCGATTGTATTATATACGATCAAATTTTGATTAATAATTTCATGATCACTTATGTAAATGCAAAAGATATAAATAAAATTTAATTCAAGATAAAAGCTAGGTATTCTAAGCTTTATATTTATATTTAGTGGGAATTTACTCCAAAGTCTAATGATTTCTATCGCACAGAAAGCCAACTACACATGTAAATTACTCATTTATTTAAATTGATTTTTTTACATTAATATTTAGAAATTTTGTATGCGAATGATATTATTATGTTTAAACAGTTATGTATGTATAAAAATAAGCATAAAAATTAACATGTTTTGACCCATAATCGTGAAATAAAATGAACCTGGAAGGAGTTAATTTCCGCAGATCATTTCTCAGCTAATTTTACTAAGCTTGTTAACACTGTGATACGCTAAACCTTCTATTCAGCTTCTCTAATGATTCAACAAATCTACATTTCATCATTTCAACATTTCAAAATTTCAACAACATTTCAAAATTTATCCATATTTCAAAATTTTCTTATTTTGGAGTTTATTCAAGTATTGGAAATGTCTTTTATATTAATTATAGTCTAAAATAGTAATATCCGTGTTAATTTTGTTAAATTTATCAGGAAAGCACCATTTATTTTTATTAAAATATTTTCATTAAACCCTTTTTAACTGAAACTTAATTTTTACACTCAATTTTTTTTAATAATGAGAGCTCGCTCCATGCATAATTTATTC
Organism: Pardosa pseudoannulata; assembly: GCA_032207245.1. Lineage (NCBI taxonomy): Eukaryota > Metazoa > Arthropoda > Arachnida > Araneae > Lycosidae > Pardosa > Pardosa pseudoannulata. The sequence continues at coordinate 20,899,667 of CM063501.1, forward strand.
TTGTGCTTGAACACTAAAGCCAATATTGCTTCAATTCTTATATTCTTCCTCTCTTAAAATTTCCTATAAGACGTGATTATCCATACGTTCCTCGTATCTACAAACATATAAATATTTGATCAATGAGAGAAAAACCTTTCTTTGAAAAGTGAATAAATATTTAATTAATTTTAAATGTAATATCGATTTACCAAATGACCCAGCGAGCGGTGCGCCGCTCTTAATCGATATATCTTTTATTTCTCCTTCTTTTCTGCTATCAGCCCTCCAATTCATCAACATACTCCTTTACGTCGGTTTTCGATGTTGACTCGCCGATTAGTTGCACCTTCTCCAAGACAGGAAGAGATAGAGAAGACCATTAAAGCCGAATCTAATCTGGACATCGTCGGATATTCTGTCGCTTGTTACTTACTCAGCTGTTCGGAATATTTCGGAACTGGCGTACTTTTAAACGGGGGAACGGCCGCAAACTGACTATTTTAACTTTCATCTCACAGCGATCCGGAATGATTTTTTTTCCCTAAAAGAACTAACAAATGAAAAATAAATTCGCTAATCATTTTTTTTTCTTCTTTTGCGTGCAATTACATTTTCCTTTTTTTTATAATTCTCGGTTATTGGAAAGAGTGGAATTATTTTGAAGCATAATTTAAATCGTTAAACTCCGTTTATGTATGCTTTATTTTCCCAATTACAGGGAAAATATATAGAGAAAAATAACAATGAATTCATAAAATACATAAAATAATAAAGGTGGTTAATACATTATGGTTTAATTAATCGTTATTTACAAACATTTTTAAATATAACTTTTAATTTTTTTCTCCAATTAAATTAAAGATTAAATCTGAAAATTAAAATGTTACCTGTTATATTTGTTTAAAAGTTAATGATATCCTTTCAATTAAGTCCAATGGAAGAGCGGAATACGGATAAATAATCCTTAACTTTTCAAAGACCTTTTATAAGTTTCTCGCATAAATTCTTTTAAATCTTTCAATTAAAATCTGGATTTCTTGAACTACTGATGAATGCCATAACTATTTAAATTAAAATATTTTTTTAAACCACAAATATCGTTTCCCTCTTTTCTTTTCAGACAATCAAAGGTTTATTTGTCAAATTTAGTTAAAAGATTGATGATTATTAGTTTTTTTTTTTATAACTTAACTGCTTGTATTTCTGATTGCTTGAAATCATTTGAAGTCCGTTCGGTTTATTTATATTTTTTAGGCTTAGGTTTTCCTTTTATGTTGTGGATATGTTTTTTTTTTTAATTTTAAAGCTTTTTCTTTTTACATGGAAAAATATTAAAACCTAGGATAATTATTCTACTTTGAGAGTCTATTATCAGTTATACTATTTCACTAACTCTTCTATTAATTTAACTATTTCTCTTTCTATAGTAGTAGTTAGTTTACGTCTAGCCTTCATTCTCGGTAACAGAAGCTCACAAATGAAAGTTATACATACATACATACATACATATATATATATATATATATATATATATATATATATATATATATATATATATATATATGTGTGTGTGTGTGTGTGTGTGTGTGTGTGTGTGTGTGTGTGTGTGTATGTGTATGCGTGTGTGTGTGTGTGTATACCCAGATATCAAATTTAGTTTGCAGCAAATTTGCAGCAGTCTTGCTTTGCATGCCTGCAAACTTGCAGCAAGTTCAGCATGACAAGTCTGCAGCAAGTCTAAGAAGTTTCATTTGCTTCAAGGTTGTCATGAAAGATTGCCACAGTTTTGCAGCAAAATAGCTTTGCAAAAAGAGTGGTTGTTTTATGTTGTGTCTACCTTGCAGGAGTTTTGTTGCAAGTTTGTCCAGTCAAATTTGTTTTAGGAAGATATTATCCAGATAAAATCAAACTTGCCTCAAGTATGCATGCTATCTGGCTATATATATATATATATATATATATATATATATATATATATGTGTGTGTGTGTGTGTGTGTATGTATATGGATATATGTATATTTGTATGTACAATGATTTATATACAAGGTTGAGTTGGTAGGTGTGCATTTCATATATTCACGTTAGTGAACAATATCACTTGTTCTTGTCCCTATTTTTCGAATGGAATTGAGCCTAACAATGACAGTCATTAATTTATGCACACACATACATACACACATATTCATGTATATATATATATATATATATATATATATATATATATATATATATATATATATATATATATATATATGATAACGTATAATTTAACTGCCTCTATTTATACTTACGCCTACACACTCAGACATAAACAGAGACTACAAGGGGAGAAAAAACTCGGTCTAATAGCAAACACTCTAAAGACCCATCAGTAGTTTTGTTTATAAGGTGCAAAAGTCTATCTCTCTCCCTTCAGTGTCACTCAATCAATCTTAATCAATTCTTTCTATTTTTGCCGTTGTTAAAGTCCCGCCGAATCAATCAACTCCTTCCGGTCCTTTAACCCGTTGAGTCAGAAATTGGTTTCACCTCCTAGTTATGATGCTTGCGGAAAAAGCAGCACCATTAATACCGAATCTAATCCAAACATCGTCGGCTGTCGCTGCTACTTACTTCACCCAGCTGTTGGAAGGACCACGGTGGGGACCACCGTACGGGGGGCTGTGTACAAATTTTGCTTATGGTAGATGATGATATAAAAGATTGCGAATTATTGAGTTTGGGGACTCGTGTATGTTGTTTAATGGCTTTTTGAGTATGTTTCACTTTTTCGAATAATGTCTTAAATTTCTTGGTGATACCCACTGATATGCATGAGAGTTTTCTTTTAGGCATTTTTTCAGATGGTTGCAAATATTTTTACAGAAGAATTTCGTTGCTGTACCCAGGGAAAACAAACTTTGTGAATTCCGAGCTGAACAGATATAACTAATATTATTCCAAACGCTTATAACAAATTACAAAAAATGAATGTCCACTTATAGTGAAGAGAAATTATCTTTCTACAATATATTTTCCAGTTCTTCAAAGATAATTTTATACATCTAACTGTACATCTAACTTTGAAACAGATGGAATTTAAAAGGGCATTTAAAAGAATACGGAAAAGATAGGTTAAATAAATCGACCATAAATTACCATCATCATTAAATATTTATCAGAATGTAATAAAAAGAGTGGAAAGTTCTAAATATATTAAAAAATAACTCAGAATAGGAATCTAAAGTTCAACAATTTTTCTCATTTTTTGACAAATTGTTGAAATTGATTCCCCGTGTGTAATAGGAATGTTTTTAATAACAGAATACAATTGTTTCTATAGAATGGGAAAAACTGCAAATACAATCCTTCAAAATTTTTCATTTTTAATAACATGATATTTTTATAAATAATAACTAATTTATAAGTAAATTGTGTGCTATCGTAATGATTTTTCTACCAAAATCGCTGTTAAAATATTAGAAATTTCAATGTTTCAACAAAACAGAATAGTAAACCGCTGTTAAAAGCTTAGAAATTTCAGTGTTTCAATAAAATTGGATATATTGAATCTTCAATTATAGTGAACTTTTAATTGAGCCCACTGACAATACCTATAATGGGATTCGATTCTACATTCTTACTTTCGTTTCCGAATTTTGTAAGTTGATTTTATTATTAACTCTCCAAACCTCGTGGTATATCTCTCAGACACACAGCTTCTTATTTACGCAATACACTACCTATTTAATTTTAAATGAAGTCCATTTATACTTAACGTCCTTGTAAAGAGACTCATGTAATTGCAAAGAATCGATATGAATACAGAATTACACATTTGTTTCCCACATTGCTTGTGAAGTGGATGAAAAATATGAAAACGATAAGAGAATGCTAATATTTTATTTTATAGATAAAATAGTTTTGTTACCGTTATTTTACATTTTTGTTTGGTTGTCATAAATATAAATTTACTCCGTACAAATTCGTATCATTTTAATTACTGGGCAATTGTAATTTTAGTAGGTTTCTAACTTTTAATCAATAGTTTCATTACCAAATTATTTAAATAAATGTTTTAATTCGAATTTTGAATATTTATTAAAAACTTGAACATCTGGAATGAATATAGGTAATTGTTAAAAGTCAACCGCATTTCTGAGATACCAGATGACTATAAATGAACCTCCAAGTGATATGGTGAAGATTATTAACTTTTTTCTAGAGTATCAAGCTCTTCACATTAAGGATCGTTAGTTACTAAGCATTTTGATGATATTTCTTATACCTCATTTTCTTTTAAAATAAATTTCATAAGTCCATATTCAGTAACAGGCCTTTGTGGGTCGCATTGCAAAAATATTTTATTCTTATATTGAGGTAAATTAACAGCAGTGTATTATTAATAGAGTTTTTGCTATAAATAATAAATTAACTATATAACAGTTACAAATTATTAAAAATCTTTAAGTCAATAGATTAATTTATTTGTATGATAAATGAGATATGTTTTCATTCGAATTTTGAATACTTATTTCATCTTCAACATCTGGAATGAATATAGGTAATTGTTAAACGCCAACCGCATTTTTGAGATACCAGACAACTATAAATGTACCTCCAAGTGATATGATAAAGACTATTAACTTTTTTCTGAAGTATCAAGCTCTTCATATTGAGGATTGTTAGTTACTAAGCATTTTGAGGATATTTCTTAGATCTTATTTTCTTTTATAAAAAATTTCATAAGTCCATATTCATTAAAAAAAGCCTTCGTGGGCTACATTAAAAATATATTTTATTCTTATATTGAGGTGTAAATTAACAGCAATGCATTATTAACAGTGCTTTTGCTATAAATAATAAATTAACTATAGAACAGTTATAAATTATTATATATCTTTAAGTCAATATATTAATTTATTTGTATAATAAATGAGAAATATTTTCATTTATAAATTTAGTTAATTTCACATCGGGCCGTGCTATTGTTTGGAAACTCCTGAATAAGACAATAATATCATTTAAACGAAATATTAAATAAGTATTTGTGCAATGAAGTATAAAAAATTAATCAGTATATCTTTCTTCTTCAGTACATAAAGTATTACTTAGTATATAAATAATTATTTTTATTTCTTGCTTTTATTGTTTTACAGTAAATTTGGACCATTTTAATATGAGGTCTCTACAGGTTTTATTGTATATTTTGGAAGCAATGTTATAGTTTGTGTATAATTATGCTTGTATTATTGAAGTGACTGTAGGCATTTATATTGTTTTCGTACAGTACTTGAAATTTTTGTATGTATGTATGCATCATTTATCTATCGCTTTATTCAACTTATTAATTTAATTGCGATTTCAATAACTGATCAAAAAGTTTAAACTGTATTATCTTTTATTAAAAGAAAAAAAATCAGATCTTTAATTTTTTCTCCTCCCCTTTTCTTCTTGAAGTCGTTAGCAGGCAATAATTGGTCGCATCTGGGCCACACATGAACGGTTTTTAGTTCTCCGTCGCCCCTTCACTGGCGGACGTATAAATCTCATGATGAATTCCTCTCACCCAAAGAATAAACAATCTTCGAAAAAAAAAGAATCCGTCTTGTTAGAAATTAATTATAATATAAATGGTACTATATACATACATATATTAAGGAGGGAAGAAATATGAAGTCCCGACAGAGTGCTTTCTTTACATTTTAGTGACATGGTAACATTCATTATTTCCTTAGGGTTTTTTTTTTCTATCTCCTCTATGATCTTCCCTGTTTTCTTAAAAGTAAAGAAAGTATGTTTAGAAAAGATTCTTTTCTTTAAAAAAAATATTTTTTATACCGTAAAATTAAAAACTAAAATTGTTTTTGGGTCTAAAAAGATTTAAATGCTAAGTAAATTCGTTGGGAAGAATGATTAAGTTTAAAATGGAAATGATGTTGGTAATTATTTTTGGAAAGTTTCGCTTTTTCACACTAATATGCGATAATATGTCTTTTTATGCGTTGCGTGATAGGCGAGACAGCAAGGGTAAAACTTTGGTAAAACCTTGTGTCATGTAAATAATTTATAAATGAAGTTTTTTGCGGAGAATTTTTACACACTGAAGTTTTTAAGAGGATACATAAACTAAAGTGTTGGGAAGACTTTTTTTACCCCAAGAAAAATGTAATTTTTTTTCTTTGTCGTTCTAACTCGGTTAAAGTATTCATCGGGGATTTACGCCCAAATTATGGTTGTGGTTAAAACATCATTAATATGCATTAATGTAATAATTTAATCTATTTCTCTTAAAAAATTAGCTAACTAGATTAATACTTGAACACTAATAATAGTAATGCACTCTGCGTATAGAATTCTTTTAATATCGATAGAAAAAACTTGTTAGAAATCTTACTATATTTTTGAAAAATGGTTTATGAATACTATATCTTTGAATACTTTTTTATTATGGTCAGAAAACTTTTGTTCAGGCTTCCAAAATTTCCATTTGAATTACACGCATTGCAAATAACAATTATAAAAGAACATGCATAACTGCTTTATAACCCAGATTATACATCGGATAATGTCTTATGAACTTTATTAGGCAATCATCAGATATAGGTATTCCTGTTTTTTATCGACGAATCATTCTCCGATGTAATATTAGTGTATCTTATAATATTAATGTCACCATTATTTTATTTAATTCCATATTTTCGTAAGTTAACACTGATGAACTTTAACGCTAATTTCTTCTGTATCAGATACTTGTTTAAACTATGAAACCGATGCATATAACTGTACCTCTGGAAGTTATTAATCGTAGCATATTTTCTACTCTAGTTCGTTTAGTTACGATTGATGTGATTAAGTGTTTAGTTAACTCTAAGTCAATTAGGCATGCACCTATTGCTCAGAATTAACTTTAAGCTCCAAGAACACAATACATACCAACAGTTTGACTTAGTGGGAGTTCAACCGACATGTTTATGAAATTTAAACTGTAATACTATCAACAATTTTACAAAGTAAGTTACACTATGCATGTAGCCTTTCTGTTCCAGAAAAAGTTAAGAAGTTCTTAGGAATACCTTATTTTTTTTTAAATCTGTTGTCTAGTTCGATGAAATAAACAAAGCAACGATGCCAAATGATACGATCAAATGTTTAGTTAACCCTAAGTCAATTAAACATTACTTAATGCTCAGAATCAATTTTAAACTCCAAGAACACAATACATACCAACAGTTTGACTTAGTGGGAGTTCAACCGACATCTTTATGAAATTTTAAGGTTTAATACTATCAACTATTTTTCATTGTTACACTATCCATCTAGCTTTTCTGTTCCAGATAAAGTTAAGAAGTTCTTGGGAATACCTTATTTAAAAAAAAAAACTCTGTTGTTTTCTTCTTTGTCTTCTTCAATGTCTAGGCAGTCCAGGATGGGCCCTTGCCTTCCTCAGAATCGAATTCTAAGCTCTTCTGTCCCTGACCATGGACATCCAGTTAGTTTGGTTTGGAGCTCTACGGTCTACTGTTTTGCACATGAGGGCTAATGAGACCGGGACCTACTGTTTAAAGCCGATTCCGAACGGCTACGAACATCCATGCCATAGTGGGATACGAACCCACGAACTCCGGTACCTAGGATAAGCGCCCTAACCAATCGGCCAGAGTTCGGCCACATCCAGTTAGTAATTTTTAAAAGTTTTAAGTCTGATTCCAAACAGTCGAACCACATAAGTTTAGGTCTCCCTCTTTTTCGAGTGCCAAATGGTCTGGCCGAGAAGATCTTTTTTGTTACACGATCTTCATCCATTCTTCACAGGTGGTACTATGTTGTCTAGATCTCTAAAATAAACAAAACTGCTACCAAGAAACTATTTTTTTCAAATCTGAACCATTATTTTATTCAAATATTTTTAAAAATCATTTCAGTTTTACTTGTAAATATTTTATATGAACCTTTAGATTGTTAGTACTAAGCAATCACTGAAGCATTTTTCTCAATAGCAGGTTTCTGTGAAGATATCATATCATTAATGATTTTATAAAGTAATGAATTCCCAGTAAGAAACAAGTGTAATAAATACCAAAACTTCTATAAAATCCTCTGCAAAGCATAAAATTATCAAATTCCTGCTTAGAATCTGCAATAAAAAGACGAAACACTCAACACAAAGCTTCGTATCTACGATAGAACATAAAATTAGCAATGCTTATGCCGAACATCTCACTAGATAGAACCCTCCCACCCATTCTTCTACATAACACTCATCTACCTCACATAAATAAATAAATAAATGAAATAAAAAAAGAGCGAAACCAACAAATAAATAATTCCATTCCCATACGTGAATAGAAATCCCATGGCGAATAAGTCTGAAGAGTTTTAGGCTTAAACCATCAGCCTGGGTAATCCTATGGATGTATAAAGCTTACGTTTTATACAACAGGGCGGGAAAGCGGGGGTTGACATAACATTTTTACAGCAGCACCGAGGTAAAATAGGCAACACGCAAATATAAGAAATCAAGAATCTCTCTGCGTTTCCCCCCCCCTCTTTCTCTTTCAGATCCATACAATGTCTTTACCCCTGTTCTCTTTTCAATGTTTTGCTTTTTAATCGGCTTAAAGTGCAGCTTAAAAGGGAAGAATTTTTTTGTAAAGCTGTTTCCATTTCTATTTGTTTTTGGAAAATACGCCATATTTTCCGTTTGATTCCGTTATCGACGACCAGCGTGTTTTTTAATACGACGTTACCATTGCGTTAAACGCATTGTATTTATTTTTATTTGGAAGTTAAATGTATTTTGCAGCACTGAGACAGGGGTTATTTCACTGAAGACTAACTAAGCCAATTATATTTTTATATCGCAGATGATATATTAAATTTCTTTTTAGAACTATTCTATTCTGCAATGAAATTTATTTTATTATTATTTTTTCTAAATAACTTTTTGTGGTATTTGGTTATGTATCTAATCTATGCAAATTGTCTTTTTTAGTGAGGTTTTGAATGTTAACAAGATAATACAATTCAGTTATAGGTCATATTAAATCCTTTGGTAAACTTTTTTATTCAAATAGTATATTCATAGTTAACACTTTTTAAAGATGCAACAATGTGTAACCATCAGAAAGCTTGAATTTTTTTCTTTCAATAAATCTTTAACTACTTAGTAATTTGCCGATAACCTATTGTGCACAGCGTGATTTTCCATATATGGTATGGGAATACAGCGCATTTTCATTGCTCTTTCTTCTACCACATTTGCCTATAAACTGTTTGCGCATTGTAATTTCTTATGGTACGGGAACTACAGCGCATTTTTATTACTCTATCTGCTATCACATTTGCCTATAAACTGTTTGCACATTATGATTTCTTATGGTACGGGAACTACAGCGCATTTTTATTACTCTGTCTGCTATCACGTTTACCGATAAACTGTTTGCTCATTGTGATTTTCCATATATAGTACGGGAACTACAGCGCATTTTTATTGTTCTTTCTGCTATCAAATTTGCCTTTAAACTGTTTGAGCATTGGAATTCCTCATATATGGTACGGGAACTACAGCGCATTTTTATTCATCTTTCTGCAATCACGTTTGTCGATAAACTTTTTGGGCAAAATGTAATTTCCTGTATATGGTACGGGGACGTGGTGGAAAGTGCATTTTGTAACATCTTTCTGGTTATCATGTGTATTTTATTCTATCTTCAAATCCTGTTATAGTGGACCATCTGCGAATTCAGTGAAAAATTCATTGAAACTGAAGGTTAACTATATCTAATATTGCATATCTGCACTTGAATCTTTTTCATCCTATGAAAAAATTGTCACTTTTCATGAAGCACATTTGGATTACATATCAGGTACAATACTTGAATTTGGAAAAGAAAATGTTAAATTTGAAATTAATGTCCTAAATTATTCTTTAATATCTTTAGAACATCCTTTAATATATTTAGAAAACATTTCTACCAATTATCTTTTAGGTATCAGAACACGTTTGGTGCACCTTTTTTTAACATTCATAATACAAATGCTGTAAAAACTTTTAACTTACCTTATTAAATAACTTTACTATTTTTAAACTTCATTTCATAAAAAAATAGTAAAAAACTGTGAATGTTTAAAATATTTAACTGAATATTTTTAAAAATCTCTTTTACTGATATTTTTCAGAAAAAATATACAAAATTCAAATTAGATTTAGAAACACCATCAAAGTAATGCAAATAAAATTAGTACTATACACTACATACTATTATCTAGAAATGACTTATTTTCTTGCATATTGACTATTAAATAAACATTCGAAGTTTAATCGAAAAATTATCATAAGAAATTCATCTTATTACCAATGGAATTTATTCTGAACGCGGACGTATCGTAAAAACTATTATTAAATATCACTTCTTTTAGTTAATTCTCTAGATCAATGATTATTAAAGTGGTTTCTACTAAACCCCAGGAGTCCGTGAGATCTCTGAGGGAATCTGAAGAAAAATAAAATCTACGAAAAGTTCTTTTATTTCATTTTATTACTAAAAGAATTGAGACCTAATTTCATTTTCATGAAGGATAAAATAAGCACAAATGAATAAATTAGTTGAAATCTTTTTTGATGTTCTCTTATTTTATTCCTTTTACATTCCTAGCAGAGCAAACAATGAATTGAAGAGATATTATTTAAAATGCACTTTCTTGAATTTATTTTAATTTTTTTTTAAATTTTCTGGTAAATTCTCTTTTCTACTCACAAACATAACCCGTGCAAAATTCTTTTGCTTCATAATTCTCTAAAGAGTGAATCAAATATCATTCAGATATTTTATATAAAAACAATAATATAATCTACATTTATTTCCTTACTTGGGTATTTATTTATAAATTATTGTATAACTATTTAAGAAAATAATTATTAACATTGACTATTTAAATTAATTTTCTAGAAACTCTTCAAAGAAAATATCAAAACAACTTCCAGACTTTTCCATGATTTGTTGATACACGTAATTATAACTGATGCAAAAGAATTTTGCACTGAAAATTTTGTTTATGGTTTCAGAACATTTAAATTCTTTTAATAAGATTTTGCTGGATGCAAAATTCTTTTGCACAAAAAGATTTATTGATTATTCTGGAACGCCTAAATGAAATATCATTTAGACATTTTATATAAAATAATGATGTCATGTACATTTATATATAAATTATTGTATAAATGTTTAAGAAAATAATGATAAACATTGACCCATTAAAATTAATTTGCTGGAAACTCTTCAGAGAAAATTTCAAAACAATCTCCAGACTTTTCCCTGATTAGTTGATACACGTAATTCAACCGATGTGAATGAATTTTGGACTGAAAATTTCATTAATGGTTCCAGAACATTTAAAATCCTTTAATAAGAATTTGCTGGATGCAAAATTCTTTTGCACAAAAAGATTTATTGATAATTCTGGAACGCCTAAATGAAATAGCATTTAGACATATTATATAAAATAATGAAATCATGCACATTTATATATAAATTATTGTATAAATTTTTAAGAAAATAGTGATAAACATTGACCCATTAAAATTAATTTTCTGGAAACTCGTCAAATTTCAAAACAATCTCCAGACTTTTCCCTGATTAGTTGATACACGTAATGCAACCGATGTAAATTAATTTTGCACTGAAAATTTCATTTATGATTCCAGAACATTTAAAATCCTTTTATAAGAATTTGCTGGAATCCTTTAATAAGATTATTCTAGAACGCTTAAATGAAATATCATTTAGAAATTTTATATAAAATAATGATATGCACATTTATATATAAATTATTGTATAACTGTTTAAGAAAATAATTATATACATAGACACATTTCTATTTATTTTCTGGAAACTTTCAAAACAATCGTCAGATTTTCTCTGATTAGCTGATACACGTGATGTACGCTTAACCGATGCAAAAGGATTTTGCACTGAAAGATTCATTTGTGGTTCCAGAACATTTAAAATCCTTTAATAAGAATTTGCTGGATGCAAAATTCTTTTGTACCAAAATATTTATTAATAATTCTGGAATTCCTAAATGAAATATTTAGATATTTTATATAAAATAATGATATCATGTATAATTATTTATAAATTATTGTATAAATGTTTAAGAAAATAATTGTATACATAGACACATTTCTATTTATTTTCTGAAAACTTCAAAGAAAATTTCAAAACAATCGTCAGATTTTTCCCTGTTTAGCTGATACACGTGGTGTACGGTTAACCGATACAAAAGGATTTTGCACTGAAAGATTCATTTATGGTTCTAGAACATTTAAAATTCTTTGATAAGAATTTGCTGGATGTAAAATTCTTTTGCACCAAAAGAGTTATTAATAATTCTGGTATGTCTGAATGAAATATCATCTATATATTTTATATAAAATAATGATATCATGTACAATTATTTATAAATTATTGTATAATTGTTTAAGAAAATAATTATGCACATCGATACAGTTCTATTTATTCTCTGGAAACTTCAAAGAAAATTCCAAAACAATCGTCAGATTTTTCCCTGATTAGCTGATACACGTGATGTACGCTTAACCGATGCAAAAGGATTTTGCACTGAAAGATTCATTTATGGTTCTAGAACATTTAAAATCCTTTAATACGATTTTGCTGGAATTTCAACAGTTCCAAACAGGTGAAAGGTTAAAGAAACGAGACGAAAATCGAGCCTTACGGTCTGATGGACGACAATGAATTCGAAATCAGACAAGAGAGAAATTGGCTGGATGGAAGCGTTATCGATTGGGCTAAATTCGAAGGTGAAAGTTTAATGTTTTGTTTATCTGAGTTCTCTTAAGAGCTGTACCCCTGATTTGTTGTTTTTCCACAGAAATTCTATCAGGGCGTGAAGAAAAAAAAAAGGGAAGGAAAAGTAATCTTTTGGAATGTTTCATGTTCCGATACGCTTGAGATGAAACGGGTCTGAAATTATTCATTTGTTCATTTCGTATCGCCCACTTTTAGAATATTTTTCTTTCCAAAAAGTTTCTTTTGTAGTAACACGTTATTAACTTAGCGATTTTCAACTCTGAAACAACTCTAGCCGTTGAGACTAGATTTAAAAATCAAGACTTAACTTATTTTTTGCTGTGTCAGACACTTCAGGAAAGGATAAAGATCTCTGAACTTCTTAGATAAGGTCAAGTTTTTGTCTTGGAATACCGGTATAGGATGATATGCAACGGGTTACTTTAAAAGCATAGCAGAGTCACTTTAGTGTTTTACAGTAATGCACACAAAATATATATTTATAGATCATATATTTTCAAAGTATGTAGGAGTGGGAGTATTATTAATGCTGCACACGAAACGTTATTTTGCCCTTTGACTTACAGGATCTAATCCTTCTTAATGGATCATATGCAGGTAGACATATTTTAAAAAATATATGAATACATGTACATAAATTTCTCCAAAAACATGGGTGTATAATGCTAGTGTCATTCTTGATATGGGACGTATTCGTGATGTGTATTTGAGTCATAATAAATATAACTTATGTTAAAATTTGGCTAGAGTCGCTTTAGTTTCTTACAGATAAAAACTAGTGTTTTGTTTAAAAATTTTTATTTGTTGGTTTAGACTATCCTTTTGCAACATGTAGGCACCGATTTTAATCCAATCATATTTTTAATTATATACATTTAATAAGGAAATTATATAAAAATAACGATTACTTTAAGTAAAGCCTCAATGACAGTATGCTGTTTATATGCAGCATTATTAGGTTTTCATATTAAAGTTTTATTACGTACAACATAAAAATAGCGGAAAATGGAAATTTGGGGAATTTTTCTCTTATTGTTAAATTAATTTTTCTCATAGAGTATAATTTCTAAAGTTTATAATTGTGATTAAAAAGTTACTAATTTTCTAACAATTATCTTTTACTCTTTTTCACAGGGTATCACTTACTACTTTTGCCCAGCGCTGGCCGAATGGTTAGGGTGCTGACCTTCGGTACCAGTGTTCGTGGGTTCGAACCCCACTGTGGCATGGATGTTCGTAGCCGTTCGGAATCGGCTTTAAGCTGTAGGTCCCGGTCTCATTAGCCCTCGTGTTGCAAAAAAGTAGACCGTAGCACTCCAAACCAAACCAAACCACTTACTAATTTTGTTTCTTTGTTTAGCTTTTTATATATATCTCTTAAAATACTAAAGGAAAAATTAAATTTTCATCCCGTATAATTCTATACACAAGGTGTTTAAAGCACGTTATCTCTTACATTTTTGCTCTTAATAGTGTAACAAGATTTACTAGGATCTAAAGTAGTATTATTAAAACTACACAATACAAACTATAGATAGATTTTATTATATCTTCTCATTTGATAAAGATTGCGCTTCTATTATTCATGAAATATGGATTTTAAGCTGTTATTATGAATTTAACAGATTTCCACCTTACTGTAAGAAAACACCGAAATATAACTGTTTCCATACCGTAAATAATAATAATAATTAGTTGCTTTCTCAGAAAGTAAATCTGATTTAGCCAAAAGGAAAGCAAACGTTAAAAAAAGATAGAGCTGTCCATTCACCAACATGACATTGACATCGGCAAATGTTTTCATATTTCTTAGGCAGAAGTCACATCTCTAACTGTCAAAACTGTTTCATTTAATTAAGTTGACTTCTCATCGGATGTTTTATTACATTTTTTAATTAGTTAGCCACTGTGTTAGACTTTCTTCAATGTTTGTTTTGCCAGCTGTTAATGTGATCTGTCTCACAAAAAATCGCGAATAACTGTTGGTTTTATTAGCGAATATGTCAACTCCAGTTTTGATAACATAAATTCTTCTGTGAGTAAGCGAATCTTTAGCAAACGGAAATTTTAAAGACTGCATTACATTTTTAATGCAACAAAAATTTTATAAAAAATGAATGTTTTTTTTTTATACATGACAGGTAAATTTTAAAAACTTGAGATTGGAAAACTGTTACATTTCGAAGAATACAATTCCTTCTTTCCATAAAATACTCATTTAGTACTGTTTATATGCCATATATTTTTATTTTTAAGATGCATATATGCGTATATTTATTTTAGCTCTTCGCTCTCCCACGACACAGGTCCGAGGTTCGATACCCGGGCTGGGCAAGGTTAACTCAGTTATTCAGTGGGTAGATGAACTGAGGACCAAGCGGGGTTGGGAACTAAACACTGAGGGTTCCGCGTAATGTTGACCACCTAACCGGAACATATGCTTTGCACTCCAGGGCCGTTGGTCACATAAACGGAGATTAGCACCGTAAGCATTGCCCCCTAAGAACTGTTGCGCTGAGGAGTTATATATTCATTTCATCTATGGTTCTACTAAAAATATTTAATTGTTTTTTGTAAATACTAGAACGTTATCCCATTCTTGATTCTTGTGTTACTATTCGCAAGACACTTTTTTAAAAAAGTATTTTAAGGTAAAGAAAGAGGTAAGCAATATATATGCATTTATTAAAAATATGATTTATTGCATATAAAAGTAATTTTCACTTTTTAACAGCGTGTTATTCTGATAACAAAAATTTTCCAACACATTAAGAGAGTGTTTTAGGGTTAATTCTCAGTGATGTAAATATAATTTACATTATAAAACCCAAAAATTAGTCCCCTGTTACAAAGTGGAAAAGTAAAAAGTTTAAGGCTTTGTAATCCATAAGATTATTTTCATAAAAGTATAGTTTTCTTGTTCTGAAATTTCGAAAGAAAGCTTTTCTTATAAAGCACTTGAGCCATTTTTTCACACAAATTTTGTTTCCGAATTCGGATAATTTTTAAAAATCAAATGGTTGTAGTTTTTGCTAGATCTTTCTATTCTACTTGATTAAAAACAATTTGCAGTTTGATTTTATTAAAGTACCTACTATTAAAAACATGCAATCTTTAAAATATAAACTATAATGGAGTGTTAACCTAAAATATATGAATTTCAAGTAATTTAAGTATCATAAACTGCTAAAGTTATCTACTAAAGCAAGTGATAAATAACTGCCTTTGTGTTAGGGCTACAATTACCAAAGGATTTCTTTCACTACATTTATATGGCCTACTAATCCATCTCTTTGTGTTTATATTAATAGAAACACAACAAAGTCTGGTTTTCTTTATATGCATAAAATTGCCTGTTATAGCTCAATCATAGCAACCTGAGCTCTTCGAAATTTGTCTGCGATACAGATGTAAACGCAAATACAAAAGTCTAATAATTCGATTTAAAATATGTGTTAAAAATGTAAAATAAACGCCATGCGCGTGCTTATTTTCTGGAAAGGAATTCACAGGTTTCAAATATTTTCAGTATGAATAATTCAGAACAAATTTTTCCCGTTTTCGTGATTTGTGCCGGTAAATTCTACTTATGCCTTAAATACGGCCACTGTCGTTGCGCAGTATTTATGTTTTTGATTGCTGCTGTGCTCAGAATCGATGTCGGAAATTTAAGAATTCTTGCATAATATTACATAGGCTTCATTTAAATTAAATCCCTCACGGGTTGTATGTCTTCGTAAATAACGTATAATCACTTCATGAGTTGTTTCTAGGCCACACAAATACTCAAAACAAAGTTTTTAATCATGGAGAAATGGAGCGATAGTGTTACAATGCAGTTGCATACAAATAATATGGTAATTTTTCTTAATTTACGCTAGAAAATTATGGATTTCAAGTGGAAGGACTTTCAAGGGAAGTTATAAAAATTCAGGGAGGCGACTGGCGTAAAATATGAGTTAAAAATGCAACAACTAAACGGTAATATGGGATAGAAGAGTTTTATTAAAAACAACAAAACATAATTTCTTTCAACTTCATAGATTTTTCCTCCTAATGCGTTATCTAACATCAATCTTTCTAATATTATGTAGTTTCATTTAAAAGATTAGTATTCAATATGGATTTAAAGAATAAAAATTCTTTGTAAAAGCAGCTAATGTCTTAAGGCATGTGCTTACTCTAAATTACTCATAACGATATTGTTTTCTATGATGTTATTTGTGACCTTTTTATTTTGCGAAAATACTTTATTTATGCTTTTACATTCAACGAAAACTTACAATAATAAATATTAATGCCTTATTTTTGCTTTTGTAATTAATAAAGTAACAATATTATAATATAAACAAGATATTTTATAGAAAAATAATATTTAGATACTGAAAGTAGTTTGGTATTAAACTTAAGCAGTAAATGCAAACAAATGGTTTCATTGTCCACTTTCTAACCATGAAGCAATTAGCCATTAGTATAAAGTTTTTCATTAATTTCATTTTATAATTCATTAAGCCCCCTTTGTTAAGATTCTAAAATTGCTTTATTTTAGCTTTTACAATTAGTCATCCTAATACGTTATCTAACATCAATCATTCTAATATTATGTAGTTTCATTTAAAAGATTAGTATTCAATATGGATTTAAAGAATAAAAATTCTTTGTAAAAGCAGCTAATGTCTTAAGGCATGTGCCTACTCTAAATTACTCATTAAATATAATTTTTCTATGATTTTATTTGTGACTTATTATTTTGCAAAAATAATTTATTTATGCTTTTATAATCAATGGAGACTTACAATAATAAATATTAATGCTTCATTTTTATTTTTGCAATTAATAAAGTAACAATATTATAATATAAACAAGATATTTTATAGAAAAATGATATTTAAATACTGAAAGTAGTTACCTATTAAACTTAAGCAGTAAATGCAAGCAAATGATTTTAACGTCCATTTTTTAACCATGAAGCAATTAGCCAGTAGATTAAAAATTTTCGATAATTTCATTTTATATTTCATTAGGCCCTTTTTTAAGATTCCAAAGTGCTTTAGTTTTGCTTTTACAATTAGTAAAGGCTAAGTTATAATTTAAATTTTTTGGAAGAGAATTAATATTCTAGAAATAAGCATTTAGAGAATCTTAAAAATATAAGCAAATTCTTCCATGAAACTTTTTCTTACCATGAAACAATATACGCCCTAACTTTTTTTTTCCATAAAAATTATAGATTTCCATTTCCGATATTTATTTTTCGTTCTTTTATTTGCATCGGCAGCTGTATGAAATCTTGAAATGCGTTTTTATGCTGAAACGGTATTTTTCGTTATATTTGTTTACACTAAATGTCATTTCTACAAATGAAATTGTAGAACAAATGAAACCTTACTAAACCTTTTCATTCATTCCCAATTATGTTATGAATTAAAATCTAACCTCTTTGTATTTATTTGAATTACCTAAGTAGTCCTTAAATAAATCAAACCTTAAAAAATATTGTCTTATTTATTTCAGGAAAAAATTGAGTTTCTGTACAAAATTTAAAATCCTTTAGTAATTTTTAAAAGTACAAAAAAACTTTTTGTTCATGACATGGGTGAATAAGTTAGCTATATTTTGTATGAATTTTACTAAAAAAATATTCAATAGAATATAATTCAATAGAATTCGAAATAGCAAGTTTGGAGTAAATCTACATTTTTTATGAAATTTTTATAAAAATTTCTTACATTTTAAAGCTGAATGGTAATATCTTTTATGTTCAGATCAGAATGCTAAACTTGAATGAAATTAACGATTTTTCATTAAAATGCTGAATACTTTAAAAAAAGGCCTCAAAAGTAGGTACATATTTTAACCTTTAGAACATTTGTAGTTGTTGTCTACACAGTGGGCAAATTACGCAAGACTAGAACTTGGAATACTCGATATATGGACAGCAAAAGGAAATGTTTGGAAGAGAACAAGCTGCTGAAGAGAGGTTTACGGTTCGATGTCACGTATTACTACTGAAGACCGAGACGAATGTGGAAGTTAAGGCTTAATTTGTGAAACATTCCACGGTCACGCAGGTATCGGAGACGACAGCAGTGAGAATGGAAAACCTTTGCCAAACAAATACCTTTTTCAACCTGTTCTTTTTCGAAGTAACAAAATATTTTCCATAAACTAGATGAAGATGAGGGTACTTCTTTTTCATTTGGTAAGGTGTAATGGTCAATGCAAAGAAATAAGCAGTAGATTTCACTGCATTAAGAGATTTTAAACTGTTTTGAAATGCAAATCTGTCGTAATTTAGAAGTTGATAAGGCAAGGTTGTTGTTTAATCAAAGAAATGATTTCCATCTTAATATCTACCAGAAACTCATCAGGATATTAATGTTGGTTATTAGTGTATAGATGAAATGAGAAGCAAGGTTCACCGGGAAAGTTCCTTTAATACATAGGTGAAGATCTTCAATAGATATTTTATATACAAGCTGCAATAATAATAACAGTTAAAACTTTTTTATTATTTTTGCATTGCAATGTAAAAGAAACTACACTCTATTTTAATAAATTTCATTACTACTTCATCCGTTTATTCGTTGTTAGAGTGAAATGAGAAGCAGGGTTTACCGGGAAATTTCCTTTGATACATAGGTCTTCAGTAGATAGTTTATATACAACCTGCAATAATAATAACAGTTAAAAAATTTATTATTATTATTATTTTTGCATTACAATGTAAAAGAAACTACACTCAGTTTAAATAACACTCATTACTACCTCACTTGTTTATTCATTGTTAGAGTGAAATGAGAAGCAGGGTTTACCGGGAAAGTTCCTTTGATACATCCATATCTGAAGATCTTCAATAGATAGTTTATATACAGGCTGCAATAATAATAACTGCTAAAACTTTTTTATTATTTTTGCATTACAATGTAAAAAAATTACAGTCAATTTTAATAAAGTTCATTACTACTTCACCCGTTTATTCATTGTTAGAGTGAAATGAGAAGCAGGGTTTACCGGGAAAGTTCCTTTGATACATAGGTGAAGATCTTCAATAGATAGTTTATATACAAGCTGCAATAATAATAACAGTTAAAACTTTTTTTTTAATTATTTTTGCATTACAATGTAAAAGAAACTACAGTCAGTTTTAACAAAGTTCATTACAACCTCACTCGTTTATTCATTGTTAGAGTGAAATGACAAGCAGGGTTTATTGGGAAAGTTCCTTTAATACATACATATCTGAAGATCTTCAATAGATAGTTTATGTACAAGCTGGCAATAATAATAACAGTTAAAACTTTTTTATTGTTTTGCATTGCAATGTAAAAGAAATTATAGTCAATTTTAATAATGTTCATTACTACCTCACTCATTTATTTTTTGTTTAAACGAAATGAGAAGCAGGGTTTACCGAGAATGTTCCTTTGATACATAGGTGAAGATCTTCAATAGATAGTTTATATACAAACTGCAATAATAATAACAATTAAAACTTTTTTATTATTTTTGCATTGCAATGTAAAAGAAACTACAGTCATTTTTAATGAAGTACATTACTACTTCACTCGTTTATTTGTTATTTGAACGAAATGAAAAGCAGAGTTTACCGGGAAAGTTTTTTGACACGTATCTAAAGATCTTCAATGGATAGTTTATATACAGGCTGCAATAATAATAACAGTTAAAAAAAAATTTATTACTATTTTTGCATTGCAATGTTAAAGAAACTACAGTCATTTTTAATAAAATTCATTACTACCTCACTCGTTTATTTGTTGTTAGAGTGAAATGAGAAGCAGGGTTTACCGGGAAAGTTCCTTTGATACATAGGTGAATATCTTCAATAGACAGTTTATATACAAGCTGCAATAATAATAACAGTTAAAACTTTTTTATTATTTTTGCACTGCAATGTAAAAGAAACTACAGTCAGTTTTAATAAAGTTCATTACTACCTCACTCGTTTATTCCCTGTTTAAAGTGAAGAGTTCTGTAATAGAGAACACTGTTCTATTAGAATGTTTAGTGATTCAAATCTGTATGAGGACAGTGCGAGAAAGTTCCATTAAGTTAATACTATGTCAGGTGAGCATGTGCATATGCAGTTTTATTGGGGAAATATAAATCGATTAAAACGTACAATGGCGAGAGATTACAAGAACTAAGTCTCTAATAGTCGCATGTTTCGATGACTTAACATGTACAGTACTATCTCTTATCCCTTTCGATTCCCTGTGAAGCGAGCTCAGCGAAATATATATCCTTGCCGATATTCTATCACAATATACCATTTCAAACCACCCGGGCAAAACTCGTTTCATTGATATTTCTGGATAGTTTAAAGCAGAGAGTGAAGTGCAGAGGGAAAATGCCTCAATTTATTCCATCCTGAGCTGACGGAAAAGGATTGTTCCTCTTTTCCTGAATTATCTCCGGCTCTCCTGTTTCCGGGAACAGAACTGATGTTTAATGGAGGCTCCACCGGGGAGAAGTGGTGCAGATCAGCGCTCGCGTTTTAAAATTTCCAAGCTGCTGCATAAAATACAGAAACGCCCAATTTAGATTGTGTAACGGTTGTTTAACGGTTGAGATTCAGTTTTTCTAGTATTTATTTTGGAATACACGTGAGTGAAGAAAAGTGTTCGGTTAGGAAAACGTTCGGAATATCCTTCAACTAAATTAAGTTACGAAGCAGGGGTAAGATTTTTCTTCCTTTCCTTTCTGCCAAGAAGTTTTAGTTTAATTCAATAAATTCCAATTACATCACAATCTTTCTACACCGTAAAAATATTTTTAAATAGGGAAGCTTGTATTTGGATTATTTTAACCAATAATAACTGTCAATAGTTAAAAGTTATTTATCTACTCTATATTATTTAATGACTAACCGTTTATTTGACATCACATAAAGTCAACAGGTATTGTTTAATATATTTCTTTATGTAATATTATGTCTTTTTAGTGATATCAGGATTTAATAAAATTCTTTTGAAAAGTTATTTGCCTTAAGTGTACACCGTAAAAATATTTTTAAATAGGGAAGCTTGTATTTGGATTATTTTAAACAATAATAACTGTCAATAGTTAAAAGTTATTTATCTACGCTATTTTATTAAATGACTAATCAATTTATTTGAGATCATATAAAGTCAACAGGTATTTTTAAATATATTTCTCTATGTCTTTTTAGTGATCTCAACGTTTAATAAAACACTTTTGAAAAGTTATTTGCCTTAAGTGTCAGTCAAATTGTCAAAGAAATGCAGTTAATGAAGTTATCTGTTTGACTCATAACACTTTGGCCTTATTGTAACATGAAATTTTTTAACTTTAAATTTACTATACTTATTAACTTTAAATTTACTATTAACTTTAAATTTATTAAAACACTTGATCAATCTGCATAGTAGTCTTTACACATATGGTGGTAAGTGTTCCTCTTGAACACTGATAGTTGATGTAATGTACAAGTATTAAATATTTAAAGATCATAAAATCATTATCTTATTTATTTTATGTAATAATATAAACAAACGCCTTCAAATATAAAAGTCTTCTATTATATAAACGTTTTGACTGTCAAATTATCAATTCATAATCACAAAGCAATTTTCTCTACTGTTTTTTTTTTAATGTATATTGTCTGATATGTGATTCATTTAAATTTAGTGAAAGTGTTTACAGAAATATTAGTTCTATTCATATGTTTGAATGAAGTAAAATAAATAAATACCATGTAATTTTGCTGATGATCTCCGTGTAGAAAATTGCATAAGTTATACGAATAAACTTTTCATTCTTCATATTCACAGCCTAATATTATATCACCTTATGGAAAATTCCTCAGTGTTTGACTGATTAACTCTTCAGTGCATTTAGCTTTTTCATGTTTAACTCCACTCTGAATTCCCATTCAAATCTACGAAACATATCTTAACAATTGAGTTCATTTAACTCAGAAAATAATACATGTTAATAACCCTACTATATAAATTTCCACAACTATTATGCAAAATTAAGAAACATTAGTTAAGCGTAAATATCGCAAATGTATCATAATCTTTGCAAGTATTTGTCGTAATGCATATACTAATGCATGAAGCGATGCAGATGGTGCTTGATGATAAATCAAATTTCAGTTCATTACTGAGAGTATTACAGATGATTGATGGCCTTTAACATGAAAAATATCTCTTTAGATATTTTCCTTAGATTACTGTATTTGAAGGCTTATATTGTTTATTAAAACTACGGAATAAATAGGTCTTGGACTTAAGGGTTTTTTTATCGGCTGTCTTTAACAGTTTCCATCTCCATGATACAAGACTATAGCATAATGCATTATGTCCCAAAATCGCGAAGCGACAAATTTATGTTTCCGACACAAAATATCAATAAGGCGTTGAAGATATTGATCTTTATACTAACTCAATAGAAAGAGCAAAATCCAAGTGTGTACAATACATCATGGATATTTTTTGCTAAACTTTAATACACACTGGGTACCTCCAAAGAATTATTTATTTTTTCAGAAAATTGTTATAACAGACTCGACTTTTCTTTACTCCCCTTTTGTTGAGTATGAAACACTCCACCCCAAGCATTCAGCGCTTTTCTTTTGACTAGATAATAGCTTTCGTAACTAAACTCCACTTTCTGGATAATATTTCTTTCATGAATATCGCTTTCAAAGGAGTAAAATAATGAGAATTTTGTAAAGACTTTCATGGAGGTGAAGAAAACTCAACCTCATCTCTTTGTGTAAATTGGTTGTATAAAAATAGGGTAGTAGCATTAAATAATCATTTTCTAATTGCTTTAACTTGCAAAAAAATTGATGACTTTGCACATTTGCATTCAAGTCATAAAAAATATTAATGTAGGGAATTTCAACCTATATTTATCTATTTATCTATATCCGTCTATCTATAAATACCTATCAATCTATATTTTATCTCTCTTATATATACATGTAATATATCAAAATTATTTAACTTTAATATTTCCTTAAAAACCTCCTCTCTCTCTTTCTAATTCCTTTAAATCTTTTTCCCAGCCTCTAAATAGTTTAATTAAAGGAGTGTTTTCCACTTAATATTTTCCCCAAAGCTTCCTATCCTAAAAATGTAAACTTTCTATCTATTCGGCACATTTCCCAGCTGTCAGCGGAAAATGGTTTTGAGTTTTTGCTGATATTGCATTTAATTCACTTATTAAGTTTTGTTTTTTTACCGTGGGAAAATTCTTTCTGTCCTCGCTCTTGGGTGCACCTCTGTTCGATCAGAGTGATTTCTGTGGTTTTTGTCCTTTGTCATTAAATAGGAAAGATGTGCGTTGAAGCAGCTTTGGAATAAAGTTTCAATTAGAGTTGTGTCGTTCTCTTCAATGTCTGCCCGACTGCATTTTTATTATTGCTAGCTGTTGAGCTTTCTCCCTGTCAAGGAGTTTTATAAAAAATGGATTACATACATGTATATCTAAATATAATTATCAGTGCTGATCAACTTCTTTTTAATTCGGTGGTTAACATATATTCAGCAAATATTTAAAAAAATATGACTGTGCACATTTACGACCCATAATGTGTTAAGAAATTTTTAGTGTAGGGAACTTCAACATATGTCTACTTAGTTATATCCATCTATCTATAGATATCTACTAACCAGTCTTTAATCTCTCTTATTTGTACATATATATCTGCTTATCATTATCAGTGCTGACCAACTTCTTTTAATTGGCAAGCCAGCATATGTTCTAAAAACATTTTTTTTAAATTGCAAAATTTGCAAAACGACCAGGAATGTTTTAAAAAAATGTTTTATGTACATTTATCTATTTGTGTATATCTATCTATAAATATTTATCTCTATGTTACATACATTTATATCTCCTTATCTTCATCAGTACTGAACAATTTCGATTAATTCTTAGACTATTATATGTTCTGCTAACTTTTCGTGAATTCGGAGAAAATCAGTAATAAAGAAATTCAATTAACTTTTAATAAATAATTATTCACAGAAAGTAACACAAAATATTTTTTCATAAAATGCAATAAAATTTAATTTGCTTAATAATCTTTTTTCAAATCGTTATTGGCAACGATATGACTATTTATACATTAGAGTAGAATTATATTTTCAAGTTAGATTCCTTAATTATTTTAAATTGAATAGTTAACAAATAAAATTTAAGGAATTAAAAGTTAAGATTTTTTTTTAATTAGGACTGACTGTCGAATACCAGTGTTTTGACTTAATGGATTTAGTACCATTCACCATATAAAATTTTAATTCCAACAGACTTTATTTTTGATATTTTCTGCTCTTTTAAAAAGATATTTAACAATTTTTAATACCACTTAAGCTTTTAAAAATATTTAGCATTTCTATTTGAAGTAGCATATTTATAAATAATATTAAAAATATACATTAAGTTAAAACAATAAAATTTATATACTCCCAAGATAATTACTAAAATTTATAAGAAGAAACAAAAATTTTACATAAAGCTAAAGTAAATTATCTGTTTTATTCCGTAAACAAAAACTTTAATAGTACATATTCGCATTTTAAAATTAAAACATAATTAAATCTTAAAAAATTAAATATTTAAAAAAATTAGATTTATCAATATGTAAGCTTAAGTATAATACTCGTATTAATCAAATTGACAGTGATATAATTTTATAACTAATTAGGTACTACTGATATAAAAATGAATTTTTATTTTGTTCACTTTATTTCCTTCACAATATATTTTGTTGTTTTAAAAATGTTTTGCTTCATAAAACAAAATTAAATCATTTTTATAAAGCTAGATCCTTATTAGTTTAATATTATGTTGAAAGAATTTTATTTTTAAAATAAAAGAATTTCTTATTTTACTATAAATCAAAAATAGGTTGTTACATTGAAAATTTTTCAGCTTGAAAGGTAACATACTTCATTAAACATGTTGAAATACGTACTCAAATAATGTGGAACAAATTCAATAAAATCTAAATATTAAGATAATTTGTACAATATACGAGGTTTTGGTTATAAAAAATCTTTTGACTTATGTAACAAAGAATAATCATGTGGCTATTTATACATTAGAGTATAATTATGTTAAAATCGTTAGAATCTTTAGAAGATAGAATCGTAGAAGTTAAAATCCTTAATTATTTTAAAATTAATATTAACAAATAAAATTTAAATAGTTTGTACAATATACTAGGTTTTGGTTATCAAAAAATCTTTTGTCTTATAGTAAATAATAATCATGTGACTATTCATACATTAGAGTATAATTAAGTTAGAATCGTTAGAATCCTTAGAAGATAGAATCGTAGAAGTTAGAATCCTTAATTATTTTAAATTGAATAGTTAACAAATAAAATTTACGGAACTTAAGATTTTTTTAATTAGGGCTGAAGGCCGGGTACCAGCTTTTTTGACTTAAGGGGACTTAGTATCTTTCACGATAAAAAATCTTAATTCTAAGAGCCTTTATGTTAGATTTATTTTTTATTCATTACACGAATCCTTGCTTATTAGAATATTAGAATAAGCACCCTACATTTTAATGAAGTAAATTAGTAAAAAATGTCCATATTTGTCGAAGATAACATTATTTAAACTTTTATTTAAGAAAATCGATTTACTTGGTAGTCTGCCAGTTGGGCAGAGTTAATTTATATATTGTTTAAATTATTTATTGACATTTCATGATACTTTGCACCAACAGTTTTTTTAACCAATAGATAATAGATTAGGTTAATCTACTATATGAGGAAAGCAAACCAGGATGACAAACTACTTGAGTTCCTCCTCGACACTAATTAACGTCTTTCGAACGAAATGAGAAGGTTGTACGGATCAAAATCGTTAAAATTAATTACTTTGAGTACTTTGTGTGTCTTCTGTATTAAGAAAGGGCTCTTTTGTCTGAATCTCTTTCCGAAAGTGGCTGTAATAACCACTCATCTAAGCCAATATGTTCTTATTACAAGTCATCTTAATCGATGCTGACAATTTATAACGACTCATCTTCGGTCGATATTGATAACAATGGCTGTTCACCTCAATCGATGTTGGCAAGATAGTTATTCATCTCAATCGATTTTGGCAATGAAAATTGCTTTTCGGTGTCAATAATGACAAAGGTTACCACTCTTTTTAACCGATATTAAGAGTGCATAACAATTTATTTTAATCATTAGTGACAGTGATGACTGTTCATCTCATTCGATATTGGCAATGACCTTTATGAACTTTTGCTAATAAACTGCTCCTACATCAGGTAGATCAATATATGTATATATATTTTGAAATTCAATAAAGAGAACTCCGGGGCATTTTTAAAAATTTCCGATATTTAATTTTTCATATATTAATTTGCCCATTTAAATACAGTTAATTTTTGTCATATGTTAATTGAAACGATAATAATAGGAATGAAATTATTTGTATCATATGTCACGGTCGTGCATAGTTCAAAATTTAATGTTTGTTCCCAGATTTCATATTTTCTTGTTTATGCACATATTTCTTAAGGAAATAGTATACTATTGAAACCTTTTTTAAAGTTATATAATTAAAGTTATAAAATTAAATTAATCACATTTAAAAATATTTTGAAAATCAGATAACTCTTTTATAATTGCATTTTATAAAATATTTTAGGGACAATTAAAATATCATTGTGAATTCATTTCAAACTTTTTCTTTTATTTTAGACTTATCATTAATAAAAAAAATACATTTTAAACAGATTTGCCTATTATTTTTTCGATATTTTAAATTCATTCAAATTCGTAGAGTAATTCATACATTTAGTACACACGTACAAAACTCTACTATACTAGACTTTTGAAACCTTTTTCTAAATTATTAACTTAAAGTTATAAAATTAAATGAAGCACATTTAAAAATCAGATAACATTTTTATAATTGCATTTTAGGAAATATATTGGTGACTTTTAAAATACCATTGTCGATTCATTTCACTCTTTTTTTCTTTTATTTTTGACTTGCTATTAATAAAAAATACATTTTAAACAGATT
Source organism: Pardosa pseudoannulata (assembly GCA_032207245.1). Classification (NCBI taxonomy): domain Eukaryota; kingdom Metazoa; phylum Arthropoda; class Arachnida; order Araneae; family Lycosidae; genus Pardosa; species Pardosa pseudoannulata. Next base: position 20,927,518 of record CM063501.1, read on the forward strand.
TAGTTATTACTTTTTTTGATACAGTGAATTCACTCAAACTCGTACAGTAAATTCATACAGAAATTTATGTCTGCACGTAAAAACTCGGATTTCTCAATTTAATTAAAGTTTTAATAATCTAAACTAATCCTGAATTTGAAATAGATAGCCACATTTTTTAGTACACGTTAAAAATGTTTGGTAATCATGGAACCTATGAAAGATTAAGTTGAAAGAAACATTTTAAAATTGACAAACTTTTATAAAAGATGAATTACTTGAGATTATTTATAGATTTAAAAAATTCTGAAAGCAATTGATTCATTTATACTGTAGTTTAAATGTATGCAAAATTTAATATCTCTAAGTTAATAATAGGAAAAATTGCTTTGTAATAACCACCTCCCTTATTTCTAACAGTTTCATTAACTTTTGTGTAGAGGTAATTAGTTCAGTGTAGAAGTAAGAATTGTCCCATCAGCATTTGTACTTTACATGAATCATTTAAATAGACTATTTTTGCTTGTACATGGTTACAAAGTAGAAGGAACTCCATGAGCTTAAGACAATGGCTTAAGATAGATGGCTTAAGAAATGGCTTTGTAATGACCACCTCCCTTATTTCTAATAGCTTCATTAAATTTTGGGTAGAAGTAATTAATTAGAGGTAAGAATTGTCCCATCAGCATTTGTACTTTACATAAATCATTTAAATAGACTATTTTTGCTTGTACATGGTTACAAAGTAGAAGGAACTCCATGAGCTTAAGACAATGGCTTAAGAAATGGCTTTGTAATGACCATTTCCCTTATTTCTAATAGCTTCATTAAATTTTGTGTAGAGGTAATTAATTCAGCATAAAGGTAAGAATTGTCCCATCAGCATTTGTACTTTACATAAATAATTTAAATAGACTATTTTTGTTTATACATAGTTACAAAGTAAAAGAAACTTCATGAGTTTAAGACGTTTGAATATGATTGAAAACCATGTTTAAACTTTAAAAATTCGAGAGTGTGTTTTGTGTCCAGAAAATAATATTCTTTTGACCAGAGATTTGTTGTCTCCTTAACCTTTTGAATGAATCAACATTTTTTTATTATATATATATATATATATATATATATAATGAGACAAAAATTCCATTTGCAAAAGGAATTTGAGCGATTTAAAAAAAAGGGATCATAAAAGTTAATTATTATTTATTTCTGACGACACATTAATAGTCCTTACGCTAAAAGTACTTGTATGACCCCAAAAAAATATTAACATCAAAAGCTTGAAATATATTTAAGTAGACGAGTTTCGTGAAAATAAACTTCCTTTTCCATTTTCAACGTATTATTAATGATGTCGTTAAACGTCTCCGCCCAAATTTAGCCATGACTTCACTTTCAGTGTGATGGAATATGTATTCAAATAGTTACATATATTTTCATAATCAGATTACTCATTTTAGAAGGAACGAATTTGCCTTATTTCTTGAGATTTCAAACTCTTTATGTAGCCATTTTTTACCCCAAAAATATTTAACCATGTTTTCCAATTTTTTTTTGAAAATTTTCTGAATCGTTATACTTTAAATGTGATATTTTATACTAAGCAGAAAAATTACTTGGCAAGACCTATGAAATAAAATTCAAAGAACATCATGGAGAGATTGAATTGTACGAAGAAATTTGGCTAAATCAATGCATTGCATTGTGAGTATAATTTTGCATTAAACTTTACATTCTCATGAATGGTGTTTAAAAAATAATTAGTAAAGAGTTAAAAGTCAAACAAAAGCAAAATATTTTGTCTCTCTGTTCAATTTATCGTTAAATCTGTGACATAAACTTTCCAATCTCGTATTACCAATAATTATTGGGAATCCAATCCAATCGAAACGATATATGAAACTAGGTGTCAGAAAGGTGTCACTGAAGATAAAATTTTGTTGAAACTGTATTTTAAACTCTTTATTCAATTTCTTAAAATTCGGAGCTCCTATGAGGTTCAGGTGAGTGACAGAGTGTTAAATATCCTAAATTGCAAGCTTTCTGTTATGTTTTATCAATTGGTAACTTTTTCCTACTTGGCAAAAATTATCGTATTATTGAAAAAACACACTGAAAATTCATTTAGGCTTAGTAATATAATTTTTGAAGGCTAAACATTTTGTTTATTTGTAATGCACATAAAATGCAAATTAGATTGTATCATTTTGGAAACTCAAATCACATTATTATTTTATCTTTCATTATACTATAAGTCAAATAAATGTCTACAGTTCCAGACATATTACAAAATTTGTTAACAGTTATAAACTTACTTCTCTTTAGAATTTTGAAAGCTTATAATTGACTAGACTATGTGATCGTTAAATACATTATATCAAAGAAAGTCTGTGTATAGTTCCACCATTTCATCAGTTTAATAAACTACTGTATACCATGATTATTTCAAATCACTTGTATGATTTCATTAGGGAAATAATAATAAATATGTAATGGTATTTTATTATTCTTACACACTTAAACTATTCTTACATATTTAAATATTTGAAACAATCGTAAGTAAATTCTTTGAAGTAAATAAACATAACGTTTTCAGCCCTTACGCTGATTTATATCAAAAACCAAAACCTTAAGCTGCATTTTATAATAATGAAATTAGCAAACTCAAAATAAATCAAATTTTAATTATTAAGGAGACAAAGTACTTGTTGAGACTTATAACTGCAATTACTATAATTGCCATTATTTTCTTTCATCTCAAAACAAAATGTCCTGCTTCTCTTAGATGGGATTTTTTACTACTTTTTTTCTGGTGATCTAGCTTTGAAAAATTATTTAAATTTGTCATAGTTATCAGGCTCAAAAACTTGTGACCCTTGTCATCAAGGCTTATAGAGACATTTAGCAAGCATAAAGAGGACAACAATAACGTGTCCTGTTATCCTTTCTCTTTTAACTTGTTTTACCACCAGAAGAAATCATCTATAGTTATCAGGCTCCAGAACTTGCGACCCTTGTCATCAAGGCTTATAGAGACATTTAGCAAGCATAAACAGGACAACAATAACGTGTCCTGTTATCCTCTCTCTTTTAACTTGTTTCACCACCAGAAGAAATCATCTATAGTTATCAGGCTCCAGAACTTGTGACCCTTGTCATCAAGGCTTATAGAGACATTTAGCAAGCATAAGCAGGACAACAATAACTTGTCCTATTAGCCTCTCTCTTTTAACTTGTTTCACCACCAGAAGAAATCCTCCATAGTTATAAGGATTCAGAACTTGAGACCCTTGCCATCAAGTTTTTTGGACACATTTAGCCCTCAATGCAACAACAATAATATTTCAGTCCAACCATATTCCACTTTTGGAATCTGTTCCATTTAATCATGCTTATTTTAAAATGCGTGTCAATAAATTTATTTATGTTTATTCTTCCACAATGTAACAGTAATTTTTCTAAATTAAAACTATAATATCTAACTTTTGGAAAAATAATTAATATTTCAGTTTGGTCTTCCTTGAAAGTTGTAAAATTTTAACTTCAGCTACGGCAGATGATAACAGTAAGCTATAATGTTTCGTTTATGACTAGGGATTTCAGTTATATTCTAAATTTATTGCTATTGTTTCACCCTGGAGCGTCATTTAAATTAAATCCCTTCTATCTGACATAAGTACATAAATAACTTAGTCTTCTCTCGATTTGTTTGTGTCTGAAAACGAACTCTTGCACAAAAAAAAATATTTAATTGTAGACAAAATAAATGACTTACGCCATTGCCCCAGTGAAACAGAATTGTCGTTTCTAGCCTTTCTTCGCTCTTCCTCACAAACGTTTTAATAAAATTCTTGGGACATGTATTTCCTCTCATTACAATTGCTCTTCAGAGTTATATGACTTCTTGAAGTTCTTTAAACAAAAGGAGAAAGGGGATCGAGGTTTCATTACATTTGCTTTTCTTTATCATACAAACTTCTTTCAATTTCGGCAAAACTTTGCATTGTTCGAGTGTCACCCTAGGAATGTGGAACGTGGAGAATTTGAAGCAGTTCAGCCGTAAGGAAAGTGTGTTTGCTTAGCTGGATGAGTTTTAGTATTTACATGTTTGACTGGCGTTTACAATGTTCTTTCTGTCAAAGAAAATCTTAATGCTCCCTTTCGAATAATTAGCGTTATTGATTTGCGAAGGCTTTGTACAAATCGAAAATAAGTTTGTTACGTAATCTAGATGACCGGGTGCATCCGGGAAATCTTCCGAGATTGAGAACTGATAGTTGAATTTCTTTAATCTATCTCTAATCGGAAGTTAACCTTTACGCATTTTCTAACAAATGCATTCTGTAGTACATCTTATAGGGAAAATTAAAGTTCAGAAGATATTTAAGGATGTAAACATGTAAAAATCTGATTGCAAACTATTGCCGTTTATTATTCGAATGAACGGATTGAATAAGATTCGAAATCTAAGGGGTTTATGAGAGACAATAAAAATAAAAAATTATTGATCTATTGTATTTGCATTATTAAATTTTTATATTACTTACAAAGATTAAGAAAATTCCTAGATATACACACTATAGAACGTATTGAATGAATTACCTTCAAATCAACACTGTCTACCTCGCTATTACAATTTGCTAAGTTATTTTTTCACAACTTAGTATTACATGTTCTCAATGACTGGTAATAACAATAACATCAAAAATATGGTAGCATATTTTGTTATTGCAATCTCTAAATTTGTTACTATAAGGATAATTTCAAATTGCAATAAAAACGAGTTTTATCAAAATTTATAGCATTCTATTGGTTTATATAAACTAATTAGAATCTCGCTACTCTTTTAAAAATCTGTCAATTATACATCCTTCTAAAAGGGAAATTTTATAAAGGAAAAATGTTTTTTTTATTTAAGAACACCTGACGCTCAGTTTGTACAGTAGTTAGAGTATTGTGTTTTCTCCCGTTGTGTTGGGGTTCGATTCCCGAGTAAGTCTTGGATGTATTTGTGTTGTTCCTTCATAGGGAGCAATTTTTTTACCTATATGGTGATCCCAAAATAAAATGAGGAGAAAAATAGCGGACTGTAAGGTAAAATGTTAATTATAGTGCACTGCATTTGCTAAAAATAAATAAATAAGAACACTACATTTAATATTTTACTATCTATTTCAGAAGGGACTTACTGTAACCAAAACGGAATGCTTAATAATAAGCATGTATGGCGTATTAGATTTTAACTCAGAAGCTCTACCTTTTACAGTAGTTATTGACCTATTCAGCTGTCATCATGATAATTTACCTTTCTTGAATTAATATATATCAAGGTAAAAAAATGACATTGACAGACACTTGTAAACATATATATTATTTAACTTTTCAAAATTCAGTGAAACATATTAAATCAAGCACAGCGTGTTCATTTTAAATTTCAGCAATTACAATTTAAAAGGAGCAGGTAGTTGAGTTGGGTTTTAACAAGTGCCTATTGCTATCCAAATGACTTCATATAAGACAAATTACCTATTTTGAATCATCGATTGGACGGATATTTAACTCATTTAAATTCTTAGATATTAAATTGTTTTTTCCATATAACACGGGAATCAGCATTATATCTAAACTGTGAAAGACTAAACATGTTAAGGAATCTGTAATGTTATCCTTTAAATATCATAAATAGGATCAACTTAAAGGCGCAGATATTTCACTACTACCTCAAACAGGTGCTTATTGGTATTCAGTAGTATATGCTCGTAAAAATGATGAGTTGGGTTTTAACAAGTGCCTATTGCTACCCAAATGACTTCATGAAAGAGAAATTACCTATTTTGAATCATAGATTGGACGGATACTTAACTCATTTAAGTTCTTAGATATTAAATTCTTGTTTCCATATAACACAGAAATCAGCATTATATCTAAACAGGGAAAAATCAAACATGTTACGGAATGTGTAATGTTACCCTGAAAATATCATAAATAGGATCAACATAAAGGCGTAAATCCTTCAAAACTACCCCAAACAGGTGCCTATTGGTATTCAGTCGTATTATATGCTCGTAAAAATAATGAAGTGGGAGTGCTAAGTTCTACACGTTGATGACAGGAACAAGATTATGCAAGCAGTTGTAATCTAGGTAACAGTGAATGAAACATGCAAATATTTACATTTAAATCTGAACGGAGGGCGATCCAGCTGTGATATTTATTGCGTTTCCTTTATAATGAAATCGGTAACTCGCTTAATCATCATATATCTATCTATATTTAACGATTGAATTAAATTACGAAGACTTGAAACGAGACCCACAACACATGCTGCGTGCATTAACGAAGATGCACAACTACCTGAAGCACATCCAGGAAAGAGGAAAACAAAGTTAAAAATCGTAGGTACACCTAATGAATATATATGTCTGTGAATGACAAAATGTTATGTTGTGTGTAATAAAGATGAAATTTAGTATATTAGATAATAGTCACAGACAACTCACAGTACCTTAGTATTAGTTTTTTCTTACAAATGTAGATCTAAAATTAGATGTGTAGCGTTGAAAAGGAGTTAGGAGGGGAACACTTCGGGAGGCACTTTTCTAGAGGCGGCAAAATCACTACCGTTCAACTATTTTTAAGGAGACTATTAAAATGCATTTTTTATTTTAAATTGTGCTAAGAAAAATAATTGTCTTCGATGAAAAATAGTTTATCGTGTTACAACAGTCGGTAATTTATGGAAAATATTTATTGTAATTTTAGAACAATAGATTGTCTTAAAATACTGTTTTTAGATAACCTGTTAATATAAGAATATCAAACATGTTGCTAAGAAAAATAATTGTCTTCATTGAAAAATAGTTTATCGTGTTACAGCAGTCAGTAGTTTGTGAATATTATTTATTGTAATTTTTGAACAATAAATTGTCTTAAAATACTGTTTTTAGATAACCTGTTAATATAAGAATATGAAACATGTTGCTAAGAAAAATAATTTCCTTCCGTGAAAAATAGTTTATCGTGTTACAACAGTTAGTAGTTTATGAATAATATTTATTGTAATTTTTTAACAGTAAATTATCTTAAAATACTATTTTTAGATAACTTGTTAATATAAGAATATCAAACATGTTGCTAAGAAAAATAACTGTCTTCGATGAAAAATAGTTTATCGTGTTACAACAGTCAGTAGTTTAAGAATATTATTTACTGTAATTTTTGAGCAATAAATTGTTTTAAAATACTGTTTTTAGATAACCTGTTAATATAAGAATATCAAACATGTTGCTAAGAAAAATAATTTTCTTCCGTGAAAAATAGTTTATCGTGTTACAACAGTCAATAGTTTTTGAAAAATATTTATTGTAATTTTTTAACAATAAATTGTCTTCAAATACTGTTTTTAGATAACCTGTTAATATAAGAATATGAAGCATGTTGCCATGAAAAATAATTTTCTTCTGTGAAAAATAGTTTATCGTGTTACAACAGTCAATAGTTTATAGCGAATAATATTTATTGTAATTTTATAACAATAAATTGTCTTAAAATACTGTTTTTATATAACCTGTTAATATAAGAGTATGAAACATGTTGCTAAGAAAAATAATTTTCTTCGGTGAAAAATAGTTTATCGTGTTACAGCAGTCAGTAGTTTGTGAATAATATATATTGCAATATTTTAAACAATTAATTGTCTTTAAATGCTATTTTTAGATAACCTGTTAATATAAGAATATTAAGCATGTTTTAAATATTGAATTTTCTTTTCTAGGTTGTAAGAATTTTAAATCACAGAAAAAAAATTATCTGCTTAATAATTTTCTCGATCTATAAAATTTTATGTTTAACACATTGTGTGCGGATATATTTCGCAGCGGAATTGTACCGGGAGCGGGCGTTTTGCGTGTAAATTTAGTTATTCAGTTAAATCTCAATAGATCTAAAATTATTTAATTTTTTAAACAAAATTTGCATTTTATATTGAAATATATAAACAAATACATAAATAGGCAAACAAACAAATATATATATATATATATATATATATATATTTATTTATTTATTTATATATATATATATATATATATATATATATATATATATATATATATACAAATATATATAATATATAAATATACACATATATAATATCATTTTCGCAAGGATAAATAAAAAGTTAATTTTCAATCTAAATTGATTTTTTTAATCAACCTTCCCGTTCTGTGGTTCCGCATTGACTGATGTAAAAACTAGTTTTTATTTGCCTAAATTTTTCCAGAATCTATGTAGTAGACAAGAACATTAGGCTTCGTTTTCCTGTATATACTGTTATTTTTGTACCGACAAACAAACCATGTTGTTACACTAACCCGTACCAGTACGTGTCCCGAGCTCAAGTATCAATCGTCCGAAAACGTGCTAGCACATGACCCGCGATCAAGTATCAATCGTCAGAAAACGTACTAGTACGTGTCCAGCATACAATGTGTTAAAATATATTGTATTGTAGGCCAGGGACAACAAATACGCTACCTATCTCGAGTACACAAAATATTAAGTTACACTACTCACTAATATAGGGATTCTAGTACTCATCATATAAAAATTTCCCTTGCACTTTTAGATAATTTTTTTATGAATTAGTTTATTGTTTCTAACAAATTTTTTATTTATGTTGCATAGTATTTATCAATATTTACGGAAAGAAATGCATATCAGTCGACTTTAAAAATTACTTTATTTCTTACCTAATTTCTATTTTTATTCGCTGGAAGAAAACAAACACTAACACCATTTACCTAATGAAGGTAAATACAAAAATTTATTACAGTTTTTGCAGCTTGAAATGTATTTAAAGGCTTCATTTAGCAAAGTATTATTTTTCCTAGCCTCGTTTTGACTAATATCATGGTTTGGGGAAATGCATCTGTGGTATTACGTAGCAATTTTTATTTATATAATTACATACACATTTCACGATTATGTGTATAGTCCGTAATCCTCCGCTTGTCGTCAAAATAAGCAACAAGTAATGTATACCAAAATAACCCTTAAAAACATATTACCATAACTATATTTATGCACTCCTCTCTGACTGTGTCGCAACATTATTCCAAATTACTCCTCAGATCATCGAGCATTTCTATCATGCGTGAAAAAAATCCATCCCATAAAAAATTAAATATAAATAACCGCCCATTCCTGTGATCATTAAGCTTTAAAAATCCGTGCAACCATTAAAATATATCACTTCTCCCCCTCTCGCATTTTTTTCCCAGAATGTTTCTTTATATCCTATTCCACCGCATATTTCCTTAATTTGGACTCTGAAGCTTAAATCTAACTGAAAATTAAATTTAATTTTCAGCAGTCTCCTATCTCTTCAGTAACCGATACTGTCAACATGTATCAGCGATAAAATTGCCTTTAATTAAAGTTAATGGCCGGTGTCATTAAGGGAAAGGGAAGGAAAAGCCATCAAGCCGTAGTGAACTAGTCTAGAGTACTTGATAGGCTCTTGCACAAATAGACCCCTAGTTGTAGGTCGTCTCGTGTACAAGATTGATGCACAAGATTAACATCAACATGTAGGATATTGAACTCCGCTTGATCTCTGATGCAGTCGGAGTATCTCAATTTTTATGCATAATTTTTTCCTTCGACATAATTTTATGCTGATTTTTTTATACTTAATTTCCTTCTTGAAAGCTCATAATAGTTGTTACATAATCTTATTTTACCAACAAAATATAACTCTTTTTCTCGGTTAAAAGAGGTCTGTATATTTCAAATGTATAATTAATATTATGCATTCACTGCAATCTTCTAGATTACTAGCATAAAATAACTGTTCTTTTAAAACTATACTTTATAGATCTTTATATTTCAGTATTTAAAGTATATTTAAAAAGAGGACAGTGTTCATTCTCGGAAACCAGATGTTTAAAAGGCACAATACAGAGAATGGCTTCAGTTCTTAAAATACTAGAATTAGTTATACTTACACATTCAATAATTTGACATGGTTTTAGATAATATTTATTAGTTAAATAAGTTTACTGAAATTTCATACTAGTTTCAAAATTAAAAGTTGAAAAATATTTCATACATTCTTAGTTGTAAGACATGTCATACATTCTTGGATCTTCCTCATGAAAATAAAAATATCGTGATTTAATGAGTAATAAGCACACACACACACACACACACACACACACACACACACACACACACACACACAGGTTGGTAAATTTATGTAACTTGACTGTTTGAGTGTGGCGAAGCGCTATTGTGCTTTACTTGTTATATGCCAAAAGCGCTTATTTTGTTTTGTACCGAAAATGCAGAGACGCTGCTGTTAGTTAGTATAATTTTCGCATCTATTGAGAGCAGTTGAATTCCTATCAAAAGCAGTTTGTATTCATTTTACTCAATTGTGATTTTTAATCATATAAGAATTAAAATAAAATACTGTGGTAAGTAGTAATGCAGTAGAGCCGTGGATTGTGGTACGGTAGACAAATTGAGCGTGTTTTATTTATTTATTTATTTGTAGTAAAAAAAAACTTTTCGTTGTTGTATAGAAATTAGAAACTGTTTTCAGTTTGCCAACAAGTGTTACACTGATCATTATTGATGCTGTAGAGGAGGAATGGTTAGCAAGAAAAAATGCCACAAAAAGACTATCAATAAGTACAAAGTTTTCTTTAGAAAAATTGCTTGGGCGAAACTTGCGACAATGTGATGTATGCAGTAAAAAAAATGGTAATGGAATTAGACGATCCAACTTAATTTGCGCTATATGTAAAAAATAAATTCATGGAATTTGTGCAGCAAAACATTCTTGTAATAAGTGAGAATAAAGAATATTTTTGCTGGTAAAAATTACATAATAATTAGTGTTAATTATAACCATTTCTATTGTTTTCCAAAAATTTACTACGCATTTCATTCCGCACTGCTACCATATAAGAAAACTCTTCAGAACTCAAACGGTTAAAATGTCTTTTAACATATTTCATTCACACTACTACGCTATAGAAATATTTATATATTTTTTTATTGTGACTGTCAATTCATTTTAAGTAAATTCTTATTTTGGTTAATGAATGAACTTATTTCATAAAATGTAATTCTCTCCTCTAAAGGTAGTTTGATATTTTACCATTTATAATTCTCCCACACATAGCATCTTATCTGATCTTTGACTTTTAACACCGAATAGAAAAGCCTTAGTGTTGATACACAATTTGCATTTATATTTCTAAGCATCTTCTCTTTATTCAAAACCTATAAATCATTCCTCGTTATAATATCTATCACTTATTCTTTCAGATACCGAGATTAATTCATTGTCGGGAACTTTTAAATGAAACAAGCTAAGGACAAGTGGGTGCGCAAGATCGAGAATAAAATGGCTTTTTATTATTCTGATGTCCCTGAAAATGGAATTAGATTTTAATTAGTTTTCAATTGCATTAATTCAACGGTTATTATAAGTTTTTATGTAGAAAAAAATATTGCCACCTATAGTAATGTATTACAATTATTCGGTTTGGTTTGGAGTGCTACGGTCTACTTTTTGCACACGAGGGTTAATGAGACCGGGACCTACAGCTTAAAGCCGATTCCGAACGGCTACGAATATCCATGCCATTGTGGGATTCGAACCCACGAACTCCGGTACCGAAGGCCAGCACCCTAACCAATCGGCCATCGTTCGGCTACAATTATTCGGATATAACGACTATTTTACTATCTTGTGTACACACTTGCTATATCTAATGATAACTACACTTGTTCATTTTTTGTATACTGTTAACACTTTAACAGATCATTTAGACTATGGTCTATTACAACATTTTAGGGGTTGTGAAAGGGAGAGGGGTTAGAGGGGAAATGTATCGAGCTTATTAGGCAAAATAAATTTGATTTTTTTTTCTGGGGGTGGGTAATTAAGCTTCTCTCCGCTCATTGGGTGATGTTAAAAAATAGGAAACAATGTTTTGTATTTAAAAAATATTTTGTAAATATTGCAAAACTGCAAAATGAATTACTTACCTGAAACTTTTTTAATTCAAATTACAATATTATTTTCCATAATTTTTTTTTAAACACAGAGTTTTTAGTACATGATAGCACAAATCAAAAGTGGTAAGGACTTCTGCCTTTAGAAAGGCGGAAAAAAAAGCGGTTTAAAAGCGGTGGTTTCATTTTCTTTTATATTCAAATGGGATTGATGATGTAAATAATGAAATATAATTTTAAGCTAAATAAAGGTTTAATTTGGGAGAATCTTTCGTCCACACCTTTTACTCTCTATGTATAAATAAAATATGTTTTAATTCAAATTGCAATATTACTTTCCTTAAAATTTTTCAAGACAAAGAATTATTAGTACATGATAGCACAAATCAAAAGTGGTAAGGACCTCTTTCTTTAGAAAGGATTATATAAAGCGGTGGTTTCATTTCCTTTTATGTTCAAATTTGATTGATGTTGTAAATAATGAAATATAAATTTGTGCTAATTAAAGGTACAATTTGGGTGATCCTTTCGTTCACACCTTTTACTCTCTATATATAAATAAAATGCCTTTTAACTAAAATTACAATATTACTTTCCATACATTTTTTCAAGACACAGAAATATTAGTACATGACAGCACAAATCAAAAGTGGTAAGGACCTCTTTCTTTAGAAAGGATTATATAAAGCGGTGATTTCATTTCCTTTTATATTCAAATGGGATTGATGTTGTAAATAATGAAATATAAATTTGATCTAAATAAAGGTCCAATTTGAGTGAACCTTTCGTCCACACCTCTTACTCTCTCTATATAAAAAAAATATGTTTTAATTCAAATTACAATAGTACTTTCCATAAAAGTTTTCTAAAGACAGAATTATTAGTACATGATAGCACAAATCAAAAGTGGTAAGGATCTCTGCCTTTAGAAAGGATTATATAAAGCGGTGATTTCATTTCCTTTTATATTCAAATGGGATTGATGTTGTAAATAATGAAATACAAGTTTAAGCTAAATAAAGGTCTAATTTAGGAGAACTTTAAGGCCACACCTTTTACTCTCTCTATATAAAAAAAAAATTGTTTTAATTCAAATAACAATAATACTTTCCATTAAATTTTTCAAGATGAAGAATTATTAGTACATGATAGCACAAATCAAAAGTGGTAAGGACCTCTGCGTTTAGAAAGGATTATATAAAGTGGGGGTTTCATTTCCTTTTATGTTCAAATTTGATTGATATTGTAAATAATGAAATATAAATTTGTGCTAAATAAAGGTCTAATTTAGGAGAACTTTAAGACCACACCTTTTACTCTCTATATATAAAAAAATTGTTTTAATTCAAATAACAATATTACTTTCCATAAAATTTGTCAAGACGAAGAATTATTAGTACATGATAGCACAAATCAAAAGTGGTAAGGACCTCTCCCTTTAGAAAGGATTATATAAAGCGGTTGTTTCATTTCCTTTTATATTCAAATGGGATTGATATTGTAAATAATGAAAAATAAGTTTAAGCTAAATAAAGGTCCAATTTGGGTGAACCTCTCGTCCACACCTTTTACTCTCTATAAATAAAATTGTTTTAATTCAAATTACAATATTACTTTCCATAAAATTTGTCAAGACGAAGAATTATTAGTACATGATAGCACAAATCAAAAGTGGTAAGGACCTCTGCGTTTAAAAAGGATTATATAAAGCGGTGGTTTCATTTCCTTTTAAATTCAAATGGGATTGATATTGTAAAGAATGAACTATAAATTTGAACTAAATAAAGGTCCAATTTTGGTGAACCTTTAGTCCACACCTTTTACTCTGTCTATATAAATAAAATATGTTTTAATTCAAATTACAATAGTACTTTCCATAAAAGTTTTCTAAAGACAGAATTATTAGTACATGATAGCACAAATCAAAAGTGGTAAGGACTTCTGTCTTTAGAAAGGATTATATAAAGTGGTGATTTCATTACCTTTTATATTCAAATGGGATTGATGTTGTAAATAATGAAACATAAATTTGTGCTAAATAAAGGTCCAATTTTGGTGAACCTTTCATCTACACCTTTTACTTTCTCTATATAAATAAAAATGTAGACGTAAAAGCTTAGAAAATAGAATATTCAAAGGTTGTCTAGAATAGAACTGTTATTGTGACACAATATCTGTAAAAAAAGACTGCATGATTTTTTTGTCTCAAATTCACTCTTCTTTGAACAACTACCTGGTTTTATTCCAACCTTGGAAGTTTCGCAAATGATACTTTCCTGCTAACAAGAGTGGTATTCATTTATCACCCTCAAGAAACCGTCGCAGTATGTTACTCAATGGTATAAAAGCAAGTTGTTATTCCGTGTATCATCCCAGTACAGAATTGATGGACAGTGAAGAGGCCTTTGCATTTGTGCATTGTCTGCTAAAACTCCCATTATTATTTTTTTCCGCTTACTTTCGGAAGAGAGATGCTGATTCATTAGCTCCACTTAAAGTAATTGAGGCAGTCCCATCAGTCAGACTTCTATTTTGAGGAGCTCGGGTTTTATTGGACTTGATTGAGGCTTCCACATTTAGAACAGAAGCTCAGTGAAGCTTTTTTTATGCGCTTCTTATTTCTTTTCACAGTCCCACTGCGGCATTTGATCTTTGATGTTTCTTTCCGGTTATTAAGATCATTATATGGAAGAATAACTGGAAGCTTGTTTCTGGAAAATATGGGAATGCCCATTGGTTTGTTCAATACATTGAAGCTAACTGTGGGAAACAGCGTGGGTTGGAATTTCAATAATAAATTCAGTATTTAGATCCCATTATCTTCAGTTAATCGGACATCAATATTAAACTGACAGAACTTTTTGAAACTGAAAGTATAGTTCTTAAATTAAACAGGTTAAATTTATAATGACTGGTAGTTACAAATTCATACCAGCACTTCTTAAGTGGAACTGCACAAAAATTGTCTAAAAAATGTAATTTTAAAATTCCCCGATAACTTGAATTGAAATTGATCAACTATATTTACACTTTTGGGGGAGTTAAAGGCACATAAAAAATCTATAAAACATTCAGTTACTCTTTTATATCAAATACCTTCATATGGGTCTATACTCAAAAGCATTTTTACAACCGAAAACACCATACCACATTCTGGTTTATACAATTCAACATTTATAAATAAATAAATGGAAATAATGTAGAACTCATGACTGTGACTGAAATAAATTAGCGTGCATGAATGCTTAATACTTATTTCTCCAAAACTGAATGAGTACTTATAATTGATACAAAACATTACTTTCTTTAGCCAAGATTTTTTTTTAGAAATAATATATCATGGAAAGTATTGAGCACTCAAGTCTTATTACAAAACATTAAAATCTTTTTTGTATTACATTTGAAATAATTTTATAGGTATATTTCAGTATCTGAATTATTTTACTATTTTGAATATATTGTCCCTCAAAAAAGTAAATTAAATAACATTATTAATGATATAAAATATTTTCTGAGAAACGAATTTTACTAATTTACTTGTAACAACTAAATTATTTTAACATCATGAAAAATATAAAATTTAATGGATTTTAATTAACTCTTTAAATATTTGGAAAGTTTTCAATAAAATAGTAATAAACAGATCGGTTCAGGATTTTATTTTTGTAACATTTACAATAAAAAAATATTGTAAGCAATAAAAAAAAAGAATTCTAAAGTTCATCCGGTTCAAGTCTGGACTATAATACTTTTAACAGTTTCTTTCCAACTGTAATACTTTTTAATTGATTAATTATGTTTGGAAGAAAACTGTTTTCATCATTTATTAAAAATATTAAAACAAAAAAATATTGTTGGAGTGCTTGTTTATATTTCTGAAATAAATATATAATAGTAAAGATATAATTCAAAACTTTTATTCAGAAAATTATTAAGTTAATGATAATGAAAAAATTTTTGTTTTCTGCCTCTGAGATTTTTTCAAACTCATTGTCAAGCTTTATTACAGGTTGGTATCTTTCTTTGCAATATATAGATAGTTTTATTCTTCTTTATATCCCCGCATCAACAATTTGTGCTGTCCTCACGTCCTCATTTAGATATTTCCTAACTCGTAAATCCTCCCAACCAACATGTTTCCTACAAGCTTTACAAGAACCCGGTGATCATTTTCTTGGCAGGGACACTAGTTGGCTTGACCTGCTACATAATCTCCAGAAACATTTCGATGTTATTGCATAAACATGTCATTCTGAAGGTTCCAATTTCTTTCAGCCTATACACACAGTCCGAATCTGTAGTCTTCGTTAAAGGAACAAATCAACGAACTCTTGTTGGTCGAACTGCCATAAAAGAAATCTTAATGGGTGGAATTGAAAGAAAGAAAAAAAAAAGAACTAGTTTGAAGCATTAGTAAATTGTTGGAGCCTAGTGCAGTATTAGTCACCGCTGGAGTTAAAGCTGTAGATTTTATTATCTCTGGGAATGTTTATAGAGCAATTTTACGATTTACATCTGCAGAGTTACAAGGCCTCGAGCGATTTATTAGTGCCATTTGAGAGCAGTGTGGGCCAGACTAACACATTGAGAAGTTTGGAACATGAGACTGTTTATTCACAGAGGGTCTTGAATTGTCGGGAAAAAAATTGTTATTCTGTACAGAAAGGGAGTAATTCTACAACAAATTCAACCGAGAAGTATCTGCTCACCTAACCCCAAAATTAATATGTTTCACATGGTAATATCTGACAGCGATATAAATGTAATGCCTTATCAAAAAATATTTTTGTTTTTGATAATTTTCATTTATGATTACTGACTTGATACTAGAACAACATAATCTACGTAAGTAAACATAAAGTAAATGCGCTATTCTTATATTGTATTGGTGATAATGTAAAAATACTAAAATACTTCCAGTGCTCTAACACAATGAAATAATGGATTATTTTTTCTAAAGAAAACCACGGTGGAGTGTTTTTTTATGAATGGGTCGTGTATTTTCAATCTTTTTTTAAGGGGGGGGGTAGTCAACTATAAAAGCATACACCTCATCAACTTTTTGCAACATTAATTTTATTTTTATTGTTAGAATATAAATCGTTTTTGCTCATTATGAAACAGTTCACAATGCATACATAAAATTACTATTTTTATGAATTGTAATATTGATTTAATTATAAGCATTATTCAAAATACTACATAATCCATATTAATGCATTAATTATGTTTAACATAATAACTCTTTTACTAGTCTGCATACTTTTTTTACCGCAAGCTGTTAAATATTAGCAACACAGATAATTTTTAAAAATATTTTATTAATACAAGTCTGGGGACATAAAAGGGAAATCTGTTTCATTTCTGTAAAAGTACATTCCCATTATCAAGTACTTAAAGTCATGGAATATTTTAATATTTTTAAATTTGTTTTCTTTAAATATGTTTCAATTTACACGTTTGCAAAGTTTTATAAATTTAATCTGATATTTTCTAAAACTGTTTTTCTAATTTAACACTTTTTTATTATAAATTCGGTGCACTTGCCTTTATTAGCATTAGCTGAATTTCTCCCTTTCTTATTTCAGGGCTACAGTCTCTGTGAGGTTACAACACACAAATACAACTAATCCTTAGTCAGGAATCGAGCACAAACACACAATAAGCTAGCCACTGTACAATCTGTATCTGTACAATATTTACAGTGTACAGTGGTACACTGTATCCATTCACAATCTTAAAACAAGACACTTGAAACTAGAGTAAATACAAAAATTTAAAAAAAATTGTAGATTTTGCATCAGCGATAACATAAAAAAATATCAAAACTATTAGAGTATTTTAAATATTAACACCGCAAGCAAATATTAAAAATATTTTTTGAATGAAAATCTAATGACGAAAATAGAAATTTGTTTTGTTTAATTATGCTTCAATTAAAACATTTGAAAAGTTTCATAAATTTAAGCTAATAATTTCCTAAAATGTTTTTCTAATTTAACACTTTTTTTGTTATAAATTCTGATCACTGACCTTGATTAGCATTAGCTGGATTTTTGATTTTCTTATTACAGGACCACAGTTCTCTGGGAGGTTACAGCACACAAATATAACCAATCCTTACTCAGGAATCAAACCTCAACCTCTTAGGTGGGAATACAATACGCTAACCTCTGAACACTGTACCTCTGTACATATTGTACAGTGGTACAGTGGTACACTGTATCCACTTTACAATCTTAAAACGTTAGATTAAATACAAAAATTTTAAAAAAAATTGTAAATTTTGCATCAGCAATAACATAAAAATATCAAAATTATTAGAATATTTTAAATATTAACACCGCAAGCAAATATTAAAAATATTTTATGAATGAAAATCTAATGACGAAAATAGAAATTTGTTTTGTTTAAATATGCTTCAATTTATACGTTTGCAAAGTTTCATAAATTTAAGCTAATAATTTTCTAAATTGCTCTACTAATTTAACACTTTTTTTTATAGTAAATTCGGTGCACTTGAATTTATTAGCATTAGCTGAATTTTTGACTTTCTTATTACAGGACTACAGTTCTCTGTGAGGTTATAACACATAAATACAAGCAATCTTTACTCTGGAATCGAACAACAACCCCTCGGGGGGAACACAATACGCTAACCACTGTACAATCTGTACCTCTGTTCAGATTGTACAGTGGTACAGCAGTACACTGTATCCACTGTACCACAATACTACATTGCACCACTGTAAATCCATATTTTTGTATTTGTTCTAACGTTTTAAGATTGTACAATGGTACACTGTATCCACTGTACAATCTTAAAACGCTAGAACAAATACAAGAATTTAAACAAAAATCGAAAATTTTTCATTCGCGATAACACAAAAATATCATAATTATTAGAGTATTTTAATTATTAATACCGCAAGCAATATTAAAAATATTTTATGAGTGAAAATCTAATGACGAAAATAGAAATTTGTTTTGTTTAAATATGCTTCAATTTATACGTTTGCAAAGTTTCATAAGTTTAAGCTAATAATTTCTTAAAATACTCTACTAATTTAACACTTTTTTATTGTAAATTCGGTGCACTTGCCTTTATTAGCAATAACTGAATTTTTGACTTTCTTATTACAGGAACACAGTTCTCTGGTAGCTTACAACACACAAATACAACCAATCCTTTGTCAGGTATCGAAGCCCAACCTCTTGGTCGAGAACACAGTAAACTAACCACTCTACAATCTGAACGACGCAAGTTAACACGTTAGAGTAAATACAAAAATTAAAAAAAAAAATTGTTAATTTTGCATCAGTGATAACATAAAAATATCAAAATTTTTAGAGTATTTTAAATATTAATACCGCAAGCAATATTAAAAGCATTTTATGAATGAAAATCTAATGACGAAAATAGAAATTGTCCATTCTAGTTGTCAGATATTTAAAGTCGCCTAAAATAGAGCTCCAACGATATTGACACGTACGTATTTCCCTCTTCATTTTCTTCCGCGATACCGTTTTCTCCCACAATGGTATCTTAGATTTCAAAGCCACACATCGAGTCAGTCATGTGTGCCTAGAAACAAAAATAAGAACCGCCATAAAAAGCGATAAAAATAAAGGCTTTTCGGAGAAAACAGGAGTGAGTGTTTTATTTGCCGAGATCACAAAATAGACCTCCCAGTTATATGTGTATTTAGTTACAGAAATATTTAAAGATAAGGGACGGAGCATTCGTTATCTTTTTTATAGCTCTCACTTCCTTTAGGTGACAAATTGATATAGGGCTTCCTTATCTTTACAGTAGTGTAACTTTAAGGTACTTTGCACCCATTTATTGACTGCGAACCGGGGTGGAATTCGTTAACGCTATTGATATGCATGCAATCAAGTGTGTGTGCAAGAGTTTTGAGGCTGATAAATTTTATTTTGGAAGAGAGTTATCTGTTACGGTGCTTTCATGGCTGAGTTTCGTCTGTTTTATGATTCAGTAAATATATGCAAGAATGTACCTGAAAAAAATATGTCGCAAGCGTTTTTGAATAGACTGGAATATTTGTATGTATATTTAATTTTTGTTTATACATACCTTTCCATTACCTGATATCACCGAAAAATGTTAATTGTGGGGTATTGTCTCCAGTATAACACTTCGTGTATTAATTCATTGTGTGCGGGTACATTTCGCAGCGGAATTGTAACGGGAGCAGGCGTTTTGCGTGTAAATTTACTTATTCAGTTAAATTTCAATAGATTGAAAAGTATTTAATTTTTGCTTATACATACCTTTCAATTACCTGACATCACTGAAGAATGTTAAATTAAGGGGTATTGTCTACAGTATAACACCTTGTGTATTAACACATTGTGTGCTGGTACATTTAGCAGCGGAATTATACCTGGAGAGGACATTTTGAGCATAAATTTAGTTATCTAGTTAGATCTCAATAGATCGAAAAGTATTTAATTTTTTAACCAACTTTTATTATTTTATATTGAAATATATAAACAAATATATAAATAAACAAATAAACAAATATATATATATAAATACAAATATACATATATAATATATATATATATATATATATATATATATATATATATATAATATCATTTTTGCAAGGATAAATAAAAAAATAATTTTAAATCTAAATTGATTTCTTTAACGAACCTTCCTGTTCTGTGGTGCCTCATCGACTGATGTAAAAACTAGTTTTTATTTGTCTCAATTTTTCCAGAATCTATGTAGTAGACAAGAACATTCGGCTTCGTTTTCCTGTATATACCGTTATTTTTGTACCCACAAACAAACCATGTTGTTACACTAACCCGTACTAGTACGTGACCCGTGCTCAAGTATCAATCGTCAGAAAACGTACTAGTACGTGTCCCACATACAATGTGTTAAATTTGTATTTACCATAATAGAAAGCCATGACAGAAAATTAATTAGTGTAAAAGTCCTAAAAAAATTTTCTCATCATAAAAGCAAGCGTTTATAATAAATGCATTTAAACATACAAGCTTTTTTCCTGCTATATTATCCTAAAATATATTGTGTATTGAAATGTGTGTATGAATCAATTTTATAATTTAATGTTTACAATTATCGACCTGATTAAGTTTTGCTTCTTTTACTTAAAATTCATTTTATTTTTTTCTGTAAAAGAAAACCAAACTAGAAAATAGTACAGACTTAAAGAAAGTTGTTGAAAAAATACAACTTTTAGGATTTTTATAGCATTTATTAAAAAAGGGTATAATATTCGTAATGCATATGAAATACCAAGAAATACCAAAAAAGTTCAAATAGAATTTAATTTTTGTGTAAAGGAAAAGCAATTAAATTTTATTTACTAACATATATGCAATTATTTTACAATACATTATTTGCTGGACTCCCACAATTATGTTTTAGAAATACTCTCAACACAATAAAAAGGAAATTGAATTAAGTACAATTTACATTATGTAATTAATTAAATTTTTTACATCTTGGTAATATTTTTGTTTAGCTGCATGGAGCATTCAGAAAGTTAAAAATAATTAATCAAATTTATGACATATTTGTAAACATTTATATATCCAAATATAATGCTCCTGAAGCAATTTTAAAGCCATCTATAAGAGGTAAAACATAAAAAAATGACTTTAGTTTTATCACTAACAAGCACAACAAAACATCAGATTTTAACAAAATAAAATAACCATTAGGTATGAAAAATAAACATGGTTATGAACTGTAAACCTATCATGGCTTTAACAGAACCATAAAATAGTAATATGATGCTCCAAATATAATGCTCTTGAAGCAGGTTTAAACCCATCTATAAGAGGTAAAACTTGAGAAAATGACTTAAGTTTTATGACTAGAAGGCACTAGAAAACATCAGATTTTAACGAAATAAAATAATCATTAAGTTAAAAAGTAGAGATGTTATGAGTTGTAAACCTACCATGGCTTTAACAGGACCATAAAATAGTAATATAATGCTTCTGAAGCAATTTTAAAGCCATAAGAGGTAAAACATGAAAAAAAAACTTGTTTTATGACTAGGAGGCACAACAAATCATCAGATTTTAACGAAATAAAATAATCATTAGGTTGAAAAATAAACATGGTTATGAGTTGTAAACCTACCATGGCTTTAACAGAACCATAAAATAGTAATATAATACTCCAAATATAATGCTCCTGAAGCAGGTTTAAACCCATCTATAAGAGGTAAAACATGAAAGATGACGTTTTGAGACTAGGAGACACAACAAAACATCAAATTTTAACGAAATAAAATAATCATTAAGTTGAAAAATAGAGATGGTTATGAGTTGTAAACCTACCAAGGCTTTAACAGGACCATAAAATAGTATTATAATGCTTCAAATATAATGCTCCTGAAGCAGATTTAAAGCCATAAGAAGTAAAACATGAAAAAAAGACTTAAGTTTTATGACTAGGAGGCACAACAAAATATCAAATTTTAACGAAATAAAGTAATCATTAGGTTGAAAAATAAGCATGGTTATGAGTTGTAAACCTACCATGGCTTTAACAGGACCATAAAATAGTAATATAATGCTCCTGAAGCAGTTTTAAAGCCATAAGGGGTAAAACATGAAAAAAAGACTTAAGTTTTATGACTAGGAGGCACAACAAAACATCAGATTTTAACGAAATAAAATAATCATTAGGTTGAAAAATAAACATGGTTATGATTTGTAAACCTACCATGGCTTTAACAAGACCGTAAAATAGTAATATAATACTCCAAATATAAAACTCCTGAAACAGTTTTAAAGACATCTATAAGAGGTAAAACACGAAAAAATGACTTAAGTTTTATCTCTAACAAGCACAACAAAACATCAGATTTTAAGAAAATAAAATAACCATTAGGTTGAAAAATAAACATGGTTATGAACTGTAAACCTACCATGGCTTTAACAGGACCATAAAATAGTTTCGCAGTCTTATTTGAATTTTTTCATTTTAAATGTGAGTTATTACCGGAACAGGAGATTATTTTTTTCCTATTTTTGGAAAATCCAGGGAAAATAACCTCAGTATTTTCATACAGTCAACGTACAAAAACTCAAAGTGTGCACACACGTGCACGGGAAAAGAGGTCTTCTATTTTTAGCTAAAATACTCAATACCGTATCTTTTGATGCAACCACTCTACTGTTTCCTTTTCATTGTGCTCATCGAAATTTCCTGATCCCAAAGTGAATGGAATAAGATTCCTCTCGTGATATGAACATCAAGATATCCGCTTCTCTTGCTCATCTCTCTCTTTTTTTTATATATAACCTTTATTCTGATACTGTAATAGTTTTCTTGGCATTATTATGAAATGCATTTATTCTGTTAAAATGCTCATTCTGCTCTGATCAAGAATAATTGACTTCAAGTCATTATAAGAAACTTCAGGAAGTACTTTAACACTCTACCGTCTAGTATGATATGATTTCCTGGTGATCTTCAGTTAAGGAGATAATGGCATTTTAGACGAGCGAAATTCGACTGAGTATTCGAGATTTCTATCTCACTAAGTCATGGAGTATAACTAAGACAAAAAAAATCTAAAACAAATTTCTATATTTATACCTTTCTATATTTAATATAGGAAGGAAGAAATAAAGTAAAGTACAAAGTAAGATAAAGTAAGATAAAGATAAAGTAATATAAAGTAAGATAATATAAAGGGTTATAAAGTAAGGTTATAAAGAAAGATAAAGTAAGTGTAAAGTAAGAGTAAAGAATATAGAAATAAAGTAAAACATAGAGTCAGTTAAAGTAAAACTCATATGTTATGGGGTTTTTTCTGTTAAGTTACAGTTTAATTCTGAAAAATGCCAGAAACAACACGCTATGATGCATATATACTAAATAAAATAAAAAACTAAAAATATATTAGTTTTAAGTTTTCTAAAATTTAGAATCTGGTATAATATACGAATTTTACTTTTGTCCTGTTTTTATCATTGAATAAGTTCTACTTTATTTAAATTTTGTATAAATTGATTTCTGTAAAAATAATTATTAACTAGCATATAGCCCGTCATATGACTTGATCAGTAAAATTTTTCATTTTTATTCATTTTAAAATTACACGTGTAAAGATATGCTAGGCATTTCTAAAGAATTGAAATCACAAACCTCTATTTGAGATTTTACCAAGGTAAAAGTAGATAGAACTTTTTTTATGAAACATTGAACGTTTACCTAGCCACCTTCAGAGCCTGACAACCAGCGGTCATTTGTCAGACACTTATTTTGAGACCCCCTCCTAATGTTTATTTAACAATATTGATATTAATACCATATAGCCCGTAATTTGACGGGATCAGTAAAATTTTTAATTTTCCAGAATTGCAAAGTACCCTATAAGGCAGATAAAAAAGGTTTGTTTTTTGGCGGCGAATTATATGGTACAAGTTCAATAATTTTTTTAATCTTCATACTCCTCTAAAGTCTCCCGATACTGTAAATGCCGTTTGGAATCACGTTGATTTCATTCATAAAAAAGATTCAAAGGATTGTTAGGTACGTCGAAATTATCGTTAAGTTATTCCCAATTTTTTCCACAGTAATTAATGGAAGTAAAGGAATGAAACTATCATTTCTACTACACCCTGGAAGTAGATAGGATTTGTTTCTAATACCGGAGAAAAAAATTTCATTGCAACAAAAATAATGTATGATTAAATTTAAAATTATCCCATATGTACCTAATCTATTATTTAAGTCAAAAATAAAAATAAAATTGTTTACTTAATATCTAAGTTCAGTGATGAAACTTATGAAAATAATGCAGACGATATTTAAATAATTTAAAATAAGAATTTATTAAATGGGATGGTTAGAGGAATGACGTCATAAGGCTAGAAAAAAATCTTATTTTTACCTATTTATTATAAGATAAATTGATAAATTTAATCGCTTGATCTTAACTGAAGAAAATAGGGCTTGAAATAATGGCATTAAATGCTCGAAAAGGGGGAAGGGGGAATTTCGAACGCTGATAACCCTAACTCATTAAGAATCCAATATGGATACCTCTATCTATTCCAGGTCCAACCGCTTCATAAATTCGAGGAGAGACGGACAGATAACTTAGGCGACTATTATATAGGAGATAATCAAATGTGTTATATAAGTAAAAATGTATCAATACTTTTTTAAGGTATCAAATTGCACAAAACAGTTTTAGTGCACAATATTTACTTTTACTGACCGTATAAGTGGGTTAATTTGAAATATTAAATATCAAATTTTGAATTGTCTTTAAAAATAGACAACAGTTAAAACAGACATGATTAACTGTAACATTGTATGTAATTTAATTAGCTTGTCTTTGAAAGAATCGGTTATAAATTCCCAAAACACGCTTCAATTCTAAGTGGTAAAAGAAGCAGTACGCTGCCTTAAAAATAAATTACATCTCGATGTTCTTTTTCTCCTTTCCGTACCTCGGAGAATCAAAATGACAAAAACTGACTGAGCTACAAATATGTCAAATTCCAGAAAAAGCAATTGCGTTTTTATTTTATAAACATACCTCATAAACATACACGAAATGCATTTTTAACGGGAGAGACCAGGTGACACTAACAACGCTCTGATTTCACTGAATGTTTTTTTTTTTCTACCTGTTTTACATTCTATTTCTCCGATGTTGAAATTTACATTTCTGTCAGTAAGTCGCAAACATCTGATATTACTCTCAAGTTCCTTCCCCCTTCAACTTCGTAAGCATTTACCCTAAATATTTGCATATTCTTAGGCCCTGCATTTCTTGAAGCTCGTACCACTTCTGCTCTGTAGGATTGAATTGCACTTTTAAGTATAAGCTTCGGCGAATAGAATTTATTGATAGGAACATTATGAAATCGGAGATTGCCCTATGAAAATTGGAAGACGGGAAAGAAAAACGTCAAAACTTTCAGTTATGATTTTATGCCTGGGGATTTTATGTATGCTAATGTATTATATTTATCCATTTGAATATGCAAGCAGTGATATAATGGGAAATTTTTTCACTAAATTTCTCAGATTTTTGAAATGTCATGCGCGGGATTAGAAATGAAATATTATTTTATTTTATGAATAATATGACACTTGGGTTAAAAAGCGTATATATCAGGTAGAAATGTCGCGAAATGTTTTCCAGTTGAATCTTATATTGAGGAATCTGGAATCTCAAATATAAGGAATCGGAACTTCTAAAATACCTAAAAGAGTTTTTCCTCTAAAAATGCATCGACGTGTTTTGTCTTTTCCCATCCCATTCGCTAACATATTTCCTAAGATAAAAATAAAACAGCTGATTTTCATGCATGACCATGTACAACTTCTGGGCTTTTTGCCTAAGTATGATACAACATATGAAAGAATGGTATCACAGGTTAAAAATACTTTTACTCTAGAAAAAAACTAAAATTACAATTTTAATAATTGAAATAATATTTAAGATGTTATCCCTAGCAATTAATTCTCTTACTTAATGTATTATCAATGAAATAGAATTAAATTAATAAATCTGAAAATCCCGTTATTTTAATTCAATCTAAAAGCTTAAAGCTTAACTGTTGACTTTATAGATATAGTATAAATAATTGTTTATTTAAATGGAGAATTTATGTTGTAAAATTACAAACTTGTTTTTATTATAAAAAGTGGACTGTTGAATGAGAACTTCATCTAATTACATCTGTTAATTTTTTTTAAATATAAATTATTAAAAACAGTGGTAACTTCAATGGATTGTTAGGTTTGCACTGCAACATTCAATTAAGGGGATTTAAGTGAAAATAAATTACATCTAAAATGCTCCAATTAGTTTTCAAATATATATATATATATATATATATATATATATATATATATATATAATATATATGTAATCCAATAATTATAAAACTACTGGATACATGATAGCCTCTCTTATTTTTACTTGCCAGGGCTACTGGGCAAGGAGAAGGCTAATCATCGCATCGTAATATTGATGCAGTCTGGCCACATTGAAGAGAACGGCACAAGTATAATTAAATCTTTATTTTAGAGCTTCGAAAACGGACATCTTTATTAGTCAACGACAGGCAAAGGAAAGACACAAAAATCCCTCTGCTCGAACAGAGCTGCACCCAAGAGCAAAGACAAAAAGAATTTTCTCAAGGTAGAAGAAACTTACTCAACGAGTTAAGTGTTAAGATCAGGAAAAGACGCTGAGCCATTTGCCGGCGACAGCTGGGTTTGGTTTGGTTATGGAGCGCTACGGTTTACTTTTTGCAACACGATGGCTAATGAAACCGGGACCTACTGTTTAAAGACGATTCCGAACGGCTACGAACATCCATGCCATAGTGGGATTCGAACCCACGAACTCTAGTTCCGAAGGCCAGCACCCATTCGGCCATCATTCGGCGGCGACAGCTGGGAAACGTGTTAACTAGACAGAAAATTTACATCTATAAGATAGAAAGCTTTAAGAATTGTATCGAAAGAATTTTAAATCGAAGACACTCCTTTGATTAATACATTTAGAGGCTGGGAAAAAGATTTTAAGAAATTAGAATAAGAGAGAGAAAGTTTTTAAGGACATATTAAAGCTAAATAATTTTGATATATTACATATATGTATATATGGATTCAGTAACATTTTAAAAGAAATATTAAGAGTTTTATTAAATACTAATAATAGAAACTAATACTATTACTTATAAAAGGTTTATAATTAATCATTAATCTAACCAAACTAGAGGCTTCCTACATAGGATATAACTGTATATTTCGTACCACGTACTTATGTTACATGTTAGAAAACCGCATTTTCCATACCAGTCTTATCTTTTTTATATAACTAATATTTTCGACAAAATTTAAATGTTTACTCTGTCATAGACTTTGCGGCAGAATACTTTTTCCCTTAATATAAATTCAGCTATGCAGCCTTCCTACACTAATATGTAACTTAAATAAATGCACATTCTTTTGTCCTATATTTAAAGTTCGGCTTTCATTTGTTTTGAGTAAAAGTATGCAAGCGAATATTTTTTTTTTCATTCGTTAAGAAAAAAAAAAGCGGAATCTTAAAAGAAAACTTCGAAAAATCTGGAAAAATAGAAAAAAATTATATATTTAAATAACTAGAAAGAAATCTTTCGCTCCTATTTTCAAAGGTAAAAGAATCCGTAAATCACACGTGCATCCACACACACACACATCATTAAAGAATTTAAAAATTTTGGGAAGACTTATTATAAAAAAGTGGATGAAAATGCGCTGATATATATCATATTGTACACTGAAAAAGCCCCAATAAAAAAGGAAGAATTTAATGGTTCGACTATCCTTAGAAGCAGTATGTGGCTTTCACCTTTTTTTTCCCTTCTGAAGAGTAGGAAGCTGCATTTGAAAGCAGATGAATAGAATAAAGAATTAATTAATCACTCGTACTTTCTGCGACGACGTTGTTTAATTAGAGATTTCTTTAATGGGGTTTTTTCTTCATCCAGAATCTGCAAAAACTGGAAAATGAAGTCATGAAGCAGCGTAGTTAGTTACCCGGGTCTATCAGTTCATGCGTCTCTAGAGACCTCAGCTTTGAAATACCGAAATGCATCGGCAGTGGGCTCACAAAAATCTTTGCAGTATTCTTTGTTATTAATTTCTAGCCCGTTAAGAATAAGTTTGTGTATAATTTGTGTGGGGAATAAATCCGATAAAATATGAAATGATAAAATATGATAAGATATGAAATACCGATATGCTACTAATAGACCGATATATGCTACCGATATACGACCGATAAAATATGATATGAAATAACGATGTGTATCAGCAGTGGGTTCACAAAAATCTTTGCAGTATTCTTTATTGTTAATTTCTAGACCGTTAAGAAAATATTTGTGTATAATTTGTGTGGGGAATAAATCCGATAAAATATGATATGATATGAAATACCGATATATATGATACTGATATACAACCAGTAAAATATGATATGAAATACCGATATGCATCCGCAGTGGACTCACATAAATCTTTGCAGTATTCTTTGTTATTAATTTCTAGCCCGTTAAGAAAAATTTTGTGTATAATTTGTGTGAGGAATAAATCCGATAAAATATGAAATAATAAAATATGAAATGAAACACCGATATGCTACCGATACACCGATATTTGATACCGGTATACGACCAATAAAATATAATATGAAATACCGAAATGCATCCGCAGTGGGCTCACAAAAATCTTTGCAGTATTCTTTGTTATTAATTTCTAGCCCGTTAAGAAAAGATTTGTGTATAATTTGTGTGCGGAATAAATCCGATAAAATATGAAATGATAAAATATAATAAGATATGGAATACCGATATGCTACAGATACACCGATATATGCTACCGATATACGACAGATAAAATATGATATAAAATACCGATATGCTCCAGCAGGGGGATTTCAAAAATCTTTGCAGTGTTCTTTCTTATTAATATCTAGCCTGTTAAGAAAAGGTTTGTGTATAATTTGTGTGGGGAATGATTCCGAAATGTGAGATTTTTAGTGAAACATTGAATATCGTTACATACATAATTTTTAATTAAAAAAAATTTATAATTTTGTGTGGACAATGAATTTGAAAAGTATGATTTTAGGTGAAACATTCAATATCGTTGAATATATATGTAATATAGGCGAGATTCATCAAAAATAGAACAACACGTTTTATTTCTGCTTACGATTCATCAATTAATACACCAGTCAAAAACTTCGAGAACAACGTGCACACACACTTTTTAAGTAGGGATTTCTCAGGCAAAAAGACTACGAATAATCCCTAAGCACATTTGATCATGTGATAAAAAAATACCCATGTCTAAAGATAACGCTTTTACCATTGGTTAAAGAAGTACAGACAGAGGCTGGATTAAATCTATAGCGTGTCTGTAAGGAAAAATCAGAATTACCTCGTAAACTCCAATAACTTAATTTATGAACAGAAGTTATGAAATTAATATTAAAATTTGTAAATAAGGGATTTCAACATTACATATATATTTTTAATTTCACAAATTATGTATAATTTCTGTGGAGAATAAATACGTAAAGTATGATGACTTTTGGTGAAACCTAACCACACGATTTGCAATCAATTAGCTAAAGTTTGGACCTCATTCATATATACCGCCAAATAATCAGTAGCAACATTAAAACCTCTGCGGTCCATCCTATCACGTAATATGACAAAATAAATTAAAGTTGACAACTAACAAGCGGTCAGTAAAGATACAAAAATTATTGAGCGTGTACCAGATAATTCTCAGCTACAAAACAAACCATTTTTTAACTGCCTCATAGGTTATTTTACAATTCTGGAAAATTAAAAATTTTGCTGATCCCGTAGTATGACAGGCTGTATGTTAGTATTTATATACTTATCCAAATTTATGATTGTATATGCTCATAATCTTCTGACACCCCATCAAGTTGAGTGTTCATTTATTGGTAAAGATATTTTCTCTGGATAGTATCGTTAAATAATACATGATATGTGTTTTCCTTTGCGTTTTAATCGGGTAGTTTTTCTCTAGAGAAGATTCGGCGAGTACACCGCTTATAACAAACAGCAATAACGGCACACCATCATCCGCCTTGATGGACCCATACTCCATGTTTATGACGTAATCTAAAGGAGTGTCTCTTTACAATATAATTTCCGCAGCAACAGCCATAACATTTGGACCGAAAGAAATACATTTAAAGGAAAACCCTCCTCTTCTCCGAAACAATCCTAAGTGGAAACAACCTGAGACAATCCCATAAATTCAGTGCAATCTTAGAGCTCAGCGGCACTAACATGTTTCATCCGTAGTTTAAGACAAAAACTTCATGTCGGGGGTGCCCAAGTGCTTTTACGTGGAAGCCCAGTGAAAAAGGGCCCCTCATAGATCAGAATTTATAGGCGTCCTACACGGGTTTATTGCGGGATATGGTCCTATGGGGGTTTATGCGAGGGCCTCATAAAGACATATTAACCCGTGCGATGCTCCAGTCGCAGTGGAGGCGATAGAAGTGTAGTTATTGCAATTTTCGAGTATTTATGGGAGTTGCCGTAAGGCTGTTTCTCAAACGGTCAGTTCTGGAAAAAAAAGAAGTCTCCGTGAAGAAAGGCTTTTAACTTTATTGCTCATTGTGAAGGTGGAAGCTGGGGATTTTTTTCCCCTTTTTTTGTCACTTTTTTTCTCTCAGTGAATGGGGATTTTTTTTCCGTTTTATCTTGAAATGAATGTTTCTCAATTGAGAGTACGTGGGGTGATCGTATTTAGTCATATTTACGATATTCATATACGAAATTGTGTTTCTGTAATTTAATTCTGTAGATGTTCTCGGTGAGACGTATAAAGCAAAGAAATGCAGTGACTCCAAAACTCTGAATGGGATATATTTTATCAACATATTTATATATCATTAGTGAAATAGAGAAAAGTCTGTCTAAAAGAGAAAGAACGATCATAACAAACTTTCTATGACACACATTTATGCTAAGTTATAATGTAAAGTCGTTTTGAACTGAGAATGTAAAAACGTATTAAAGGGACAATGGTCTTTACAAATAAATTTTGTAAATTATTAATTTAAAATTATGAAACATGTTACGCATGTACATTCAAGCATAACTATAATTATCACTGTTTTAGAAAATGTTTACCTATAAAGTATAAAGTATTAATACTTTAAGGTATTAAAGTATTAATTATAAAGTATTATAAAGTATTGTATTATAAAATATTAAAGTAAATTATAAAGTATTAAAGTATTACTATAAAGTATTAAAGTATTAATAATAAAGTATAATAAAGTTATTAAAGTAATAAGTATTAAAGTATTAATAAAGTATTAAAGTAATAAGTATTTAAGTATTAATAAAGTATTTTGATAATGTTTTAAAATCCTCTTTGCGGCTAAAATTTTCATAATTTCTGCAACAGTTTTATTAAACAATCTCAATATACACTAAACTACATTTGTTTAGTAATTTTATCTTTTTATTTGATTTAGATTATTAAAATCAATTTTAAAAAATCCAAACATTTCAATAAAATTCAACGCCCAGGCTTAAAAACATATTTCTTTAATCGATAAATAAATTAATACCTAAATAAGCTTGTATATTTAAGTACTAAAAATCTAAACTATTTAAAAATTTAAATTATTTTGAAAAATTTAGTCATTATTCAATTTATATATGTACAATTTCATAAGTGAAGGATTTACAAGAATACTTTGCGACGTGAAACGTCAAATTAAATATTAATAAATATTACAATAACAAAAAAATTATAATTTATACCATTTTGAAATACCAGGTATTTCAAATAGATATTTATGATATTTATGAATATTTATGAATATATATTTAGATATTCAGATATTTTATTTCAGATTTAATTATTATTCAGATTATTATATTCAGGTAATTATTATTCAGATTTATTATTATTCAGATATTTAGATATTTAGATATTCAGATATTTATGAATCGTTAAGATTTTAATCTGTTTTAAAACCTACGACAGATAAAAGATGATATGTAAGATTACATAATTTTATGTTCCTTGTCTGATTTCATTTTAATAATATGCATGATATACGGAGAAAATATTCGCATTTAAATTTCACTGCAAACGAAATCATAACGAGGCACCATAAAAATGGCCGAACATTCCCATCACGACTTTCTTTTGCAATTCCATGCGATATTCCTAAATATCATAATTTAATTTTTCCCCTCATAATACGATCCGCAATCTACTAAAGAACCCAGTTACGTTAAAACGTTATGTTTCGATGTAAGTATGAGTCTCACGAGAATGTGGTTTTGTTGGAAAGTATCCAACCAGATATATTCGTCATTCTCAATTCTTTAGGGGAAAGAAATCATGTCATTCTAAAAATTACACAGATGTTTTTTGTTGGGTTTCTATAAACTTAGCGTTTAAAAAATTGTTTTCATTGATTTGTAACAATTTGTCTTCAATTAGGCAAATGGCTGTTCATATCATAAGAACTTCCTCGCCATTTTGAGCCATTTTGCAAAGTCTGTCATTGAATTCATGAGTTTTAAGTAATGTTACTTTTACTAGAGTTGAGTAGAAAGGCATATTTTTAAATGAATAGTGTTTAAACGTAGATATTTTTGTAATTTTTATTTTCAATCAAGTAAATTATATTTCGATGGCTAAATTTTTCTGCTTAGTTTAATTACTAGTTGGTGCAACTTGCTTTGTCAGAGCATGCATACACACACACCTACAGAATATATACTCAAACCTTTTGGGAATCTGAAAGTACTGGTTTCACTTATTTTATTCA
>CM063501.1:20965915-21030915 GCA_032207245.1 Pardosa pseudoannulata
AATAAACTGAAAATAAAGAAATATCCAGACCTTATACATTTTTATAACATTCAGATAGACAATATTTAATGTAAATTATGTTGGTTATATCAAAAACTGATAATTGTTTATTCCTAATTTTCCTGCACGTTATTGCTAGAGATTTATTTATGAAATTTCATGAGATGAATTAGTCAAAAAGAGCAAGTATTTAATTTTTTCACATAAATTTCAATAAGCTTCTAAATAAATGCTACAAAAAGCTCAAAAACAACCTTGATACAACCATGATTACTAAATTGTATTCTTAAAAGTGTTAACTAAAACTTTTTTCCAAATACGTCACACTTGCCTTTATTAGAATTAGCCTCTACAATGACGTAGATTTTATTGCCAATTTATTATGGATACACCATATAGGCGGCCAACGTTACTCCTTATGAAGGGACAAGTTAAGTATTTCTTAGCCTAACTCGACCCATCGTGCCTAACCAGGCTTAGTCGCTATTTGCCTTTATAAGCATTAGCTTTTACAATGGCGTAGATTTCGTTGGCCATTTTATTATGGGCACACCATATAGGCAGCCAAAGTTACTCCTTATAAAGGAACAACTTAAGTACTTCTAACTCTGCCCATCGGTCCTAACCAGGCTTACGTCGGTACTTGCCTTTAAAAGCATTAGCTTCTACAATGGCGTAGATTTCGTAGGCCATTTTATTATTCACACACCATATAGGCAGCCAACATTACTCCTTATAAAGGGACAACTTCTAAGCCTAACCAGGCCCATCGGGAGGAAGCTAAATTTAAAATAAAAACTATCCCAGCGTCTTCAAGAGCCATAAAATTCTTGAAAATATAGTTTTAAATCACTTCTTAGCTAGACAATAAATAGGAAGCTACCTTTAGGACCCGGAGATTTTGGGTTCGAATTCCATTGCATAATAAACCCCTAAAACATAAAAAAGCTGTAAATTTTCCAGCATCATTTTATAACAACATCTACATTACAACATTTACATCTACATTTTATTACATCATTAATTTCATCAACATTTTATAAATTTTTCAAACCTTTCTCAGAAATTTACTCTTATAGCGGGTACACCAATTCAAATCATCATTATTTTAAAACTTTACTTTATAGTACTGTATTCACACAAGACAGTAAATAAATCTTATCTCGATTTTGTTTTCATTTTTCTAATGACATACTGTAATATTTAAAATTACAGGGCGTGACTAATGAGGACAGAAAGATAATTTTAAATTTAAAATATTCATCAAGCTATATTCAGTAAAATTAATTTGGGCTTTGATGAGCTCACAATCTGGAATTTTTTCTGGTGGTACTTTTATTTCACAGGTATAGATTATAAAAGAAAAAACAATTAGTGGTATCCTACAAACTTTGATGGCAAATAAAAGGAAAAAGCTTTCAAAGATTGAAATCTACCCTTTTGATCGCCTATAATCTATCCTTGTAATAAATGACACTCCAATGTATGGTATCCTCTGCTGAGAACTGGGATCTGACGTGGTCATAACTTTTCGGCCTTCATAAAAATTGATTTTCGGGGGAACTGGGGGAGAGGACACTTGTACAAACGGTGTTCTGATGGTT
The DNA here is from genome assembly GCA_032207245.1 of Pardosa pseudoannulata. NCBI lineage: Eukaryota > Metazoa > Arthropoda > Arachnida > Araneae > Lycosidae > Pardosa > Pardosa pseudoannulata. The sequence goes on from CM063501.1 coordinate 20,967,520, forward strand.
GTCTTGGTCAATAGCGAGCCTTTATGGACAGAAAATGATGACCGAGTACAATAAGCTGTAATGATATTGATTGTTATTCTTTGAGTACACGATGCTAAGAGTCAGCTGGAAAACTTTATAGCCTCTTAGAAGCTGCATTAATAAATGGTTTAGGTCAGCTTTAAATGTACTTACATATTGTTTTCAGTTTTATTCGTGACTTTGCTTGACTACTTGCTTGTCTGAAAATTCAATGCCTGCAAGATAGAGAAAGGAAATACTTTTATACAGATGGAAAAACTTATTACCTTAGAAGCTGCATTAATTAATGGATTGGTCTTGTGAAAACCGGTTTAAGTGTTCCAATATTTTGTTTTCTGGTTTTATCTATAATTTTATTTGAAATTCTACTTCTTTGAAAAGTTCTGATTGTCAAGAAAAAGAATACGCTTTTTAATTTACCGATTCTGAAAAAAAAATTTGACAAGCAATTTTTTTTTTCGATTTTGATTAAAATGGGAATATTAAATAGCCGTCGTAATTATTACCTTATCCTAAGTTTTTCTTGAATAACCTTTAAGTTCTTGGCCAGATAAATTTCTATGTTCATATCTCCATAGTTTTGTATTATGTGGATAATTCTTGTACCACATTTGATACTTTTCTGTTTTTCCTAGTTCATTTAGCTCACTGATTTGTAGTTTTTAATTTATTTGTAGTTTTTCATTATATTTACTTGCTCGATTTTACCTTTGGCATTTCTTTAAACATTATATTCTTACTCTTTTTACTAAGCATTTGAGTCTTGACAAAATTTTAATAATTTGTTTGACGCAATATGTCCCAAAAAGACTCTGGCATAAAACTCCATGCAACTCAACTCAAGCCTTCTTTATAGCTTTTCTGTTTGATATTTGCACTCATCAGTTAGAGTTCTAAAAAAAGAGTATAAAATATTTTGAATTTTTATTCATTTTAAAATTACACGTGTAAAGATATGGTATGCGTTTCTAAAGAATTGAAATCACAAACCTCTATTTCAGTTTTTACCAAGGTAATTGGACTTTCTTTGTGAAACATTGAATGTTTACCTAGCCACCTTCAGAGCCTGAAAGATCTTAGGTGCTTTCACGTGGACGAATTTTATCCTATTAATAACTGTCTAGCCAATTGCTGAAGTGCAAATTCCTATAAACAGGAGATCTATAGTGTCAGTTAGTCCATTTTAGATGGAGTTAAAGTTTATGAAGGTTTGGTTGTCGAGGTGTAAACAAGTATAACATATCTAGATCAGATCTCACTTGTCAGACACTAATTTTGAGACCCACTCCTAATATTGATTTAACAATACTGACATTATTAAATAACTATATTGATTGAAAAATCATTTTTAATTTAATATTTTAATTAGAAACATCTGGCCATTACTTTTCCTTAGTGACTATAAAGAGTCTTAGAATAATTACTGATTTTGTTATACATTTTTAAGGCCTCCTTCATTTTTTCGCATTTTACTCAAAACATTAATTTTGTCTGATCACTCTATAGAAACGTCTACGGTGATATGTTCACATCAAACATACAAATATAAAAAATATACAAATTAATCTAACTTCTGAAATTAAAGATCGTGCTTCTAATTTTTTCCCGTTCCAAAAATGATAGATGCATCTCATTTAGAATTACACTGATAACAACGCTGTTACGCTAATATAATTTATGTTCTCCCAACAAATATATGCGTCTAGAAGTGCTATCACTCGAATGAATCACATATCTGTCTGCATATTTGTTATTCATTATCTCTATGACAGTGAGTGCCTGTTGTTATACGTACTATTTCAAAAGGAATTCACCGGTGAGGGAGCATTTTCTTGATATTATTTGCTTGCATTTTTAGCATTATTTATCAAACTTAGTCTCACCTTAAACGATTTCTTATTGTTTTTAATTAGTTTGTTCCTGGTTATAGTATTTTGATGTAACTGTTTTAAAAATTTTATAAAAAGTATTAAACTGTGACAATATATATAAAACTTGATTTATGCGTCAAAATATGAGGTTAGAGTCCGAAACACTTTGTAAATAAAGTAATTAAGTCCATGGGTTCTAGAACATAATGCCAAAAGAGTCTCAAATTTATAGTGCACAGATTTATAGTTGCACATATATTTATAGCTTTACATGTGTACACAAACCCATACTTAGGTAATTGTACACCGAAGGAGATAAAATCCACTTATATTTTAGAACCGGAAAAATGGTAGAGTTCTGCTCTTCGGTACCGGAGTTTATAGATTTGAATCCAGCCACTGCCATGATTGTTCGTAGCCCTTTGGAATCGGCTTTACACAGCAGACCCCGGTCTCATTAGACCTCGTCAGAAAAACAGGTTACCAAACAAAACCAATTATATTTTTGCTTATTAATATTAGTCAAAGTAAGTCTACAGTATCTAACAATTCACTAACTGTCTTCAATTCAGTGGTCCTAATTCGTAGTGACTACAAATTATAACCGTTTACCTGTCCTAAAATTCATAACTTCTAAAAAAGTTTATAAATAATATTTGAAACTTTTTCAAGAACTACATTATATATATATATATATATATATATATATATATATATATATATATATATATATATATATATATATATATATATATATATTCCAGCTGTCCCCGGTTCACTTTTCAATGATCTACATTCTTTTTTCTTGTTATTAACGCTGACTAAGATGCTTTGTGACTGGGGAAATAGATTTGGAGGAATAAGAATGGGAAAGAAGAGAATTTTTAAGATAAATTAATGTGATAGTATTGATATATATATATATATATATATATATATATATATATATATATATATATATAGAGAGAGAGAGAGAGAGAGAGAGAGAGTGAGAGAGAGAGATACATAAATATATGTATATCTATAATATATATATATATATATATATATATATATATATATATATATATATATATATATATATATATATATATATATATATATATATATATATATGTATATCTATAATATATATATATATATATATATATATATATATATATATATATATATATCGTCAGCAAAACAGTAGACTAAAGTGCTTCAAACCAAACCACTTATATTTTTGCTAATTAATATCAGTCAAAGTAAGTCTAAAGTATCTAACAATTTTAGCAACAATTTCTCAAGTGACAATTCAGGCATAACCTAATAGCACGTTCCTCAGTTCAGTGGTCTTTATGCGTAGTGACTGCAGATTATAACTGTTTACTTGTTCAAATATTCATATCTTCTAAAACAGTTTATAGATAATGTTTGACAGTTTCAAAAACTACATTATATATATTTATTCAAATTGTCCTCGGTTCACTTTTCAGTGATATAAATTCCTTTCTCTTGTTAATAAACGCTGACTAAGATGATTTGTGGCTGGAGAAGATCTTTGAAGAAATAGATTTGAAGGAATAAGAATGGAAAAGAAGAGAAATTTTAAAATAAATTAATGTGATAATTTAGATATATTACAGACATATGTATATATATATATATATATATATATATATATATATATATATATATATATATATATATATATGTGTGTGTGTGTGTGTGTGTAATATATATAGACTTACATAAATATAAATATGTATATCTAATTTATATATATATATATATATATATATATATATATATATATATATATATATATATATATGACATGGACTAGTAGATAAGTCATGGAAAACACATTTCATTTCATATATAAAAACTTCTTTACTGTAATCCTTCTGTCCATAGCTATGCCATTTAGAAATGTTCTCCTACTTTGATGATAACATCCTCCACGCTTGTCATAAGCGTGGAGGATGTTATCAGCCTGAGTTTCAGCTCAGAACTGTCTCTTTTGGGATTGCTAATTAAGCAAAATTCCTATGTCTACTCCCGCGTCAGTGTTCTTTTACATTGTATTAATATATACCATGTTTATGAATACTCTCAGTGAAGACAATTTAGGCTTAAAACTTTTTGTGAGACCACAACCCTCATGGCACAAACGTAGTAAATACAATTATATCTAACAATTTTTTACAATTAAAATTTTAAGCTCTCAATGAAAAGGATATATCGATTATTTAACTAATGTATATAGATTTGGTAAATGTTAATTATAATAGTGACAAAATTAGTGTTAGTTTATAAATTAGTCATATCAACTGTTATATGATGAAATCCTTAATTCTGCTTAAAAATACTATTCCTAATTGCAAATGAATAATTTAAATAAAGACAAAAGAAAACTATCATATATAAGTTTCATCCAAGTAATATATTTTGATTAATTGTAATTATAACTCTCACCAAAATGTATAATCCATAAATGTATAAAATTGCCAAATATGTGAGTATTTTAATAAGATACATGGAAATTTAATAAAATATTATCCTTATTTTAGAAGGTATAATGTATGGAAATTAATATAAGTATTATACATTCAAATTAAAAAATGGAGATATATGCAGAATATATATATATATATATATATATATATATATATATAACTGAAAGAACATATTCTGTCTTGTCAATTATATTGCATCTCAACAATTAATTCCTCGAAATAGTTTTTTTTAATTATATTATACGAATTTAATTCCTTTTTACAAAATGAGTGAAATTTTTGCATATTTTTGTATTAAAATTTCAACTCTTCCACTGATTAAATTATTATCATTAATTTTTTTCATCGATTTTATTATCAGTAAAACAGCAATTTTTCTCTCTACTCTGTTGCAGGAGTTTTGTGATTATAGTGGTAATTTAATTATTATACAAGCATTAATAATAATTCATAATAAAATAACATATGTATGGTTTACGATGTATAAAATAGTTGGATCGATGGATAAAACCTGTTACATAGTTTTTCGGAAATAAATACTTAATTATTGATAACTAGTAGATGAAAATTTTAAATTATCAAATATTGGATTTCGTTAGTAAAAATTAAATTTATATTTATAGGTATAGGGACTATTGGTTAATTAAAACTGCAAAATGGCAAATTCAAAGCTTTTAAATTACATATTAGCTATTTATTTCTGCTTATTTGCGGAGTAAGAAATAGATTTCCTATACACGAAAACACTTTTAAAAAAATACTTATTTAAAATTAATAGCAAGGGAATCATATTTTAAAAGGAACTTATTGCAGTAGTCACTTAAGCAATTTAATTAAACTTCTGTTAATGTTAGAAAAATAATCTTTAACAGGTTTATTGCCTTTAGCCTTTATTCGTTCAAAGGAAAACTTGTAATTAGCAACTTTTCTTGTCTCGTCCCGAAATAGTTTCAAGCAAAATTTTTCTTTTTGTTCTTTCGTTTAAGTACCTTTGTTCAAGCTCAGAAAGCTTTTACCGTACAAAATGGTTGCCCATTGCAAAGAAGCTAAGTTAATCTAAAAGCAGGTATTCTTATAAATTAATCTCCTAAGATTACCGTTTTTCATACACATGGTTCTTTTTCTGTGAAATAGAGGTAAGTCATTGATCACTATTTGGAAAGTAAAAGGGTCTTTTAAGGCAAAGTATTTCATCGGAAAATAACGTATCTGTTTATTAATCGGGGAAACTGAAGATTATTGCCTTTCTCTAAGAATTCCCTTTTTACTGCAATCGATCTTTTGCTAAAGGTGTAAGTAGGGACGTATTGATTGGCAGGCCAAATGTAAATACATCGTAGGGAAATATACTTCTTGCTATAAAATTAATTTTAATTAATTTTTAAAACTAATGTAACTTTAGTCTTTCTAGAATTTATGGGTCATTGTGCCTTTCGAGAGGAAAATCTTCGTTTCGACAGCTTGTTTTTGAATATCTGTAAAAATAAAACATATTCTGCTCTGTTTAAAATAAAATTTTTCTTGGATTAAAATTAGTGAGTTCTGTTATATGAATCTACTTCAATAAAAACACAAAATTGAAAAAACACCACCACCTGAAAAAAAATTGAAATATAATTATACGCTAAATTATTTTTGATAGTTATACATTAGAAAGTAATTTTAATCACCTTTTCTATTCTGTGAACCTCAATTACATTAATACGAGCAATATACTTTACTTCATAGTAGCATAAATTTCAATTATTTTTAATTTTCCAAATTCTAAAAAACTGTACACTTTCCTAATTTTAAGATATTAGACACGTTTAAGGTTAAGCTTTTTATTGAACGAAACAGATAATTTTACTAGATTTAACGAATATGTCACAGAAAAATCTTTTTCTGCTACATTTATTTTCAAATTTCTCCCTTGGGGAACAGAACATCATTTTTTTTAAAATTTGGTGTATAATTTTTATGCTTTATTTTTAAATTACTCCTTGACAAAACTAAATTATATTTTTAAAATTAGAGCCTTGTTAAAGATTTGTGATTACGTTTATAATTTACAATTCAAAAACTTGTACATGTGTTTTTTTTCAATAGTAGCACAATACATTTTAAGACATCATATAGTTATAGTTAGTTTTTTTTAACTTGAATAAAAGTCAAATTATCAAATTTATGTACTTATATATTCCTTTAATACTTATTTCATTTATTCATTTTCATAAAACAATTTCTTTTCTAGAAAATATTAAAATATCATATTAAGCGTAACAATGCAATTTTTTTATTGTTTTCTCATAATTCAGCAAAAGGAACAAAACTCAGCGGTTATAAATGAAAAGAATGCGTTTAAGTGTGACATACTTTGAGCTTTGAAGAACACTATTTGGTTTATTTTTTAATTTGAATAAAAGTGCAATTATCAAATTAATACATTTATTTCTTCCTTTAATACTTTTTTCATATATTCGCATTTATAAAACAATTTCTTTTCTACAAAATCTTAAAATACCATTTTAAATATAGCAATGAAAACATTTTTTTCTCATAATTCAGCAAGAGGAACAAAATTCAGCTGTTACAAAAGAAAAGAATGCTTTTAAGTGTGACATTCTTTGAGCTTTGGAGAACACCATTAAGTACATCTTATACGAGTTTCTTATTTATTAAAGAAAAGTGGAAAGGTTTAAAAAATGCCAGTTTAGAATGTGCTTTATGAACACAGCTGCCCATAAATTAGTTTCAAGTTTTAGCCTATTAAGCCTGAATGTAATAAAAAGCCATCTCAAATAATAGTTTTGTGCAAAATGAACAAAACTCAGCTGTTATAAAACAAAAGAATGTGTCTAAGTGTGACATTCTTTGAGCTTTGAAAGACACCATTAAATACATCTTATACGAGTTTCTTATTCATTATGAAAAGTGGAAAGGCTTAAAAAATTCCAGTTTAGAATGTGTTTAACGCACACGGCCGCCCATAAATTAGTTTCAAATTTTAGCCTACTAAGCCTGAATGTAATAAAAAAGCCATTATAAATAATAGTTTGTGCAAAATGAACAAACCTCAGCGGTTATAAAACAAAAAAATGCGTTTAAGTGTGACATTCTTTGAGCTTTGATAGACACCATTAAATACATCTTATTAAAGAAAAGTGGAAAGGTTTAAAAAATGCCAGTTTAGAATGTGCTTAACACACACAGCCACCATAAATTAGTTTCAAGTTTAGCATATTAAGCCTGAATGTAATAAAAAGCCATCCCAAATAATATTTTTGTGCAAAATGAACAAAACTCAGTGATTATAAAACAAAAGAATGCGTCTAAGTGTGACATTCTTTGAGCTTTGAATAACACCATTAAATACATCGTATACGAGTTTCTTATTTGTTGAAGAAAAATGGAAAGTTTTTAAAAAAAAAATGCCAGTTTGGAATGTACTTAGCGAACACAACCGCCCATAAATTAGTTTCAAGTTTTAGCCTATTAAGTCTGAATGTAATAAAAAACCATCTCAAATAACAGTTTCAATGTAATAAAAACACATTACAGATAATAGTTCTGTGCAAAATTAACAAAACTCAGTGGCTATAAAAGAAAAGAATGCGTTTAAGTGTGACATTCTTTGAGCTTTGAAGAACACCATTAAGTACATCTTATACGAGTTTCTTATTTATTAAAGAAAAGTGGAAAGGTTTAAAAAATGACATTTTAGAATGTGCTTAACGAACACAGCCTCCCATAAATTAGTTTCGAGTTTTAGCCTATTAAGCCTGAATGTAATAAAAAGCCATCTCAAATAATAGTTTTGTGCAAGTAAAACACCATAGAAATGAAAGCCATTCTAGTGTATATTCCGCAGAAAGTTTATTTTATATCCCATTTTCGATATGATTTTACTACGTTAATAAAACTTCCATTTTTAATAATTTCCTTATCACCGTAACGTAAAAGTCAATACTCCTCTTCTCCACAGCTTATTGATTTCTATTTTCTCCGGGGTTTATCGGTCTGAAATGCACTCGCTATTTTTATACGCCCCCATATCATTTTAAAACCCCACAATAGCCGGCCATCTATATTTATTTGCATTTTATTTGGACAGACAGTTTTGTTCTCTATGATTCTAACTGTCACCGGTTTCGGGCTATGACATTTGTTTGGCTTCATGATTTTTCTGCCGAATATCGTGCTCAGAAAATAGATTTTTTTTTTGTATTATTATTTTTAGTATCTCTTTTTATCCCTATCAAAAAAAAAGGAGGGAATATCCTCCCTTTTTTTTCAATTTCTCTGTTTGTTACATATCTTAAGGAATAATGGGGTATTTCACGACAAAAGATAAAGAATGACGCCTGGCAATAATGTGACAGTAATTCGAACGGTGATGGTTTTTTGTATGTTGTTTTTATTTTCCGCCGCAAATGGGATGGTTGTAAAATGATATTTCGAGTAAGTTCTCGTTCGAAGGTCATCATGAATTGTAAATTTATTCTTCTCGAAAGTATTTCGACAAACTCGATAAAAAAAAATATCGCATGGAATTTAATAGCACACAGTGGATCTGATGAGATAGAGAAGAGTGAATTATTTTTTCCCCTGTCTTTCAATCGAAGGTAAAAATTATTCTTTACCTTTTTTTCCTGGGTATTTCGTAACACTTCGGAGAAATGCATGTTATTAAGTCTTTTAAAGGAACATAATACTTTTCGAGCCCAAATGGTTTATTATAACAGCATTTGATTTTCGATTTAGCAAGAAATTGTATGGTATTTCTACCATTGTTATTAGTTCATACCATATATAACAATAGCTTAAGTTATCTGTCCAACTGTTCTCGAATTTATGAAGCGATTGTACCTGGAATGAATAGAGCCATCCATATTCGATTCTTGAGGATTTAGGGTTAGCAACATTCGAAATCCACCCCTTCCCACTTTTCTAGCACTTAATGCCATTATTTCAAGCTTTATTTTCCCGGTTAAGAGCAGGCATTTAAATTTATCAATTTGTCACATAATAAATAGATAAAAATAACTTTTAAATTGAACTAGTAGTATAAATTTTGGCATTCCCTTAAAAATAGGGATGAGGATAATCATTATCTTGTTGAGACAGTTTTAGTTTATTAAGATATCCACATGTTGTTCAGTTTTTGACGTCATGAACTTATTTAAGGCTATTTATAAGGTCTGCGCAGTTCTTAGATCATAACTTTGATATGCAGAATAACATGTTTTAAAGTTTTTATTATTACCCATTATTTTATATTTAATAATAAGCTTTAGGCATTCATGGAATGATTTCCACAAACTGCAATTCAAATCCTACTTTAACAATCTCTCTCACATCCCTAATATAATAATACCCTAAGTTATTTGTCCGTCTGTCCTCGAATTTATGAAGCGGTTGGACCTGGAATGGATAGAGGTATCCATATTGGATTCTTTATGAGTTAGGGTTAGCAAAATTCAAAGAGAGTTCAAAAACGTTCGAAATCAATCCCTTCCCTTTTCGATCATTTAGTGCCATTATTTCAAGCCCTATTTTTCCCGGTTAAGAACAGGTGATGATTAAATTTATCAATTTATCACATTATAAGTAGATGTAATTAACATTTTTTTTTCTAGAATTCTGACGTCAATCCTTTAACCATCTCATCTAATTATTTCTTATTTTAAATTATTTAAATATAGTCTGCATTGTTTTCATACTTTTATTACTGAACTTTGATATTTCTTAAATAATTTTCGTTTATATTTGGCTTAAATAATAGATTAGGTACATGCATGATAATTTTCAATTTAATAATAGATTTATTTTCGTTGCAATGAAAATTTTATCACAGGTATTAATAATAAATTATATCTACCTCCAGGGTGTAGTGTAAATGATAGTTTCATTCCTTTACTTGTATTAATTACTGTGGCAAAAAAAAAAATCGGAAGAACTTAACGATAATTTCGACATATCTAAGACAACTTTGAATTATCTTTCTAAATGACTTGAACGGGATTCTAAACTGCCTTCACAGCATCGGGAGACTTCAGAGAAGTATGAAGATAAAAGAATTGAGTATGTACCAGATAATTCTCAGTCAAAAAAGAAACCACATTTTTATCGGCCTCTTAGGGTACTTTACAATTCTAGAAAATTAAATATTTTACTGATCCCGTCAAATGACGGTCTAAATGCTAGTTATAAATATACTAACTTTAAAACTTTTTGTGCATAAAAGGATCCCTAACGATGAATTAAACCTGATGTTGTAAAATCTAGTTTTCAGAGATATGTTAACCTCATTATCCCTCAGGTTTACATATGGGAATTTTTCATCTTTGGATCATAATATCCAAACCGTTTTAAGAGTGTGTTTTTAATAAGATTTTGAATATTATTTCTAAAAAGATGAATTATTTTGCAATAAAAAGACACCAATAGATTATTGTCAAAATAGATTACAAGTTCTGAAGTACTGGCGATATCTAATTTCCATGAGTTCAATCTGCAGGATTCTACAACTTGTGTCTTTATGATTTAAGAAAGGAAAATGAAATTGTACGAAACGAAAAGAAATTTATGTTGTTGTTGCTTCTAACTCCCCTGGTGTATGAAAGCCTACAGCAAAGTCCAATAGATCCCGTTAAAATATGAGACAGATCCATGGCTAAAGGTAATTAATATGCAGCTTCACATGAGGACTAAAGACTGACTTAACCTCAAGAATGGGTTCTCGTTATTTTCAACTAGGGACCAAGAAGAAGGCTTGTCTTGCCAACTCCGAAGTATTGTTTGAGATCTGGAATAAATTTCTACCACTAATATATTTTACGTGCCCCAGCTGTCATTAAGGAACAAGATGGATCTTTGGCCGGATTTTTTAGATAGATTAAGAGTCATTCATTGTATCTGTTGATAGTTATAAATATATGAAGGTATATTGACTACAATCAACAATTGTTTAAAAAAGTATAGAGAAGAGAATATATATATATATATATATATATATAATATATATATATATATATATATATATATATAGAGAGAGAGAGAGAGAGAGAGAGAAAGAGAGAGAGAGAGAGAGAAAAAGAGAAAATGAGTGTTGCACTCACGCAGATATCTCATTGCGTTTAAGTATAAGAAACTAAAAATCAAGTATGTCTGTTTAAAAACTGAGTGTGCTCTACAAATTTACTGTAGACCATTTGTGATAAATATATGCACATCATATCGTTTATTAATGGATTCTACTCAACCGAGTTACCATGCATGAGAAACATTCTAACATGTATGTTAGCATACCCATGTAGCACGCATAATCATTCGCTCATATCACGTAATAATGTAGGTGGATGAACAAACTAGATTGGTCAAAAGACACTTGTATGACTAAGCCCGGATAATAGAATGGTATATTGCTCAAGCTATCAGTTTGTACTGATCCAGCAACATTTATGTAATGTTTATCCTCAGATGTCTCTTGATTGTCGTACCAACCCTTCTTCTTCCAGTGAATTAGAATTGCAACTCATGAGTATATGTAATCAGTAAAGTAAGGAATTGCCGTGCACACCACAGCCATTTCTAACTTTGAGTCTACTTTAACATAGATACATTAACCATATGACAGCTTCCTAAAACAATTCGTAGTACGGTTCATTTGAATTGTTTCCTTAGTGTGACTTGTATTCATTTTTCAAGTCTAGCAACAGAAATATGTGCTTCATTAGGTAGATGTTTTGTTACTGTGTAATATGCTTTACTAATATCACGCACCTCCGTAACCGACGTTTACGTCTTACATCAATGACTCTTGATGTTCACAATTTCCACATCGGTTATTCGTAAAGACGGTATTTGCTCCATAAGAATACTTTCACTCAAGTGCGCTAGAATTTCACAAAAATGAGCTGTATTAAAAATATTTCCACTCCAGAAACTATAATAATCATGGTTATTTTTAGGTGGTTGTGATAAATGTCACATTCTGTTCTTAAGAATATGTCTTTAGAATGACAAAAATGCAAATCATATATTTTTCAAAAGAACTCAGAGTATGTGATTTACGACGTGTAATTACTACACATCTTTTTCGCCAAAAAATGATGGTGATGATATTGATGTGACTTCATTTTTCTACTTCGTTACATGAATCAAGTAATTAGAGTTGTTTTGAGTCAGAATCCGGGGTTTCACATACAAACAGATGACAAGATGTTTGTAGCTATAATGTTGTTCATATATATGCCCTAGAGAAGGAAAGCTTAGAGCAGGTTCTATAGATCCCGTCGCAATACACAACTGGTCCATGACCAAGGGTAATATGAAGTTTTACTTGAGCTAGGAGCTATGAGGGCTGAAGATTGACAAGGAATACCTATTTCGCTTGTGAAAGAATAACTTTGCTCAAGTGAGTTCTCGTAATTTAGGAACAGAAACCAATCAGAAGACGAAGAAGATGTGGCTTAACCTGCCATATACAGATAAATCCAGGTGTGATTCTGATCGGAAATTTCCACATATTTCTGAAAATTTCTGTGGGTTTGTATGGAAAACTATAAAAAAATAGATTTTTTCCAGAAAATTCGAAAAGAATTTTCGAACAGATTAAGTACTTCCTTTTCACTTAATACATCTATTGTCTTAGAAAATGGACTTTGAATGAAATGAAAAAAGAAAATATATATACGTTTTTTGTTTTATCTGATTAATTTATTTTAATTTCTGAAAATTTAGAATAATATGCATTTTAGATCAAATAAGTAGTGAAACCCTTATATTTTTAAAATAAATACGTTGAAATTTAAATTTATGTATCAAGGTTAAAAAATTGAATTTTTGTTTTCTAGAAAATCGACACATATATTGATGTACGTTTGTTTGTATTAATTTATACAGAATACTCTTACATTTGCAACTCGATAAGGTGATATATAATAGAGCATATTGAATATCAATATTTGGTAAATTGTATATAACAATATATATAACAATATCAAAATTCAAATTTCATACCGATTTCGTACCGACATCTGCAAATTCACTTAAGATTAAATGATAAAAATATTAGTTGATTATTAATAATAAGGTTAATAAAAATTATATTAAGTATAAATTTTATTTTAAATTAGTAGCACTTACTTTTTCAGAAAATTTTGTGGGATGTTCAGAATTTTTTTTTACTTAGAATCACCCATGGATATATCATTCAGGAACTTGAAGGACATTGCAACAGCGAACTTATTTTACGTGCCCTAGTCGCCATTTATGAACATGGTGGATGTTTAACCGGCTCCAGCTTCAATCCTACAACTCTTGTTACAATATCACTTTTCTTTTGCCGACTGAACTACCGTGGATCGTAGTCGTAGGTAATCAACTTAAAACAGTAGTTCATGCTTTCACTAGCTCATTAGTGACAGAATCTTGACCGTTGCAAACAACTATAATAATCTACCAAAGCAGCGATGGAATGGAATTCGAAAATGGATAATTTTAGTGTCACCGTAGATTATGAAAAATAAAACTATTCGAGATCTATGTAACAAATGATAATATTTAAATAATATGCGAAGATAAAACTTAATTCATTCGGGTTTAAAGTACTTTAATTGTTTTATAATTTAATTTTTGAAGATATAAATGTTTCTTAAAATTAACTAACTTAATTAGGTATTCAGTGATCCAGTAATAGATTATTTCAACAAAGCACGATTTTGAAACGTTCAGATTAAAGTATACGAAATCTAATTTGATGCAATTTAGCAACTTTACGACGTAATTTTGATGCCAAAATTCTCGACTTCTAGTACAAATTAGACGTTAAAAAATCACCCTAATTTTCATTAAACCTGTGAAAGAGTAGTAAGAAAGATTACAATTTCTTACCGATAGCTCGAGAGTAATATTACTAAAAATAGGATTAACGAAGGTATATCACACCTCACTTCAGTTCCTTGGAGTTAATTGGATTTCCTCTACAAATACTTTTCTACCGTAATCCTCTTTTAAGCTTTACTGGAAATATAATCATCTTAGTTTTTTTTTTCCATTGCAAAAGATGATCTAATTTCTGATAAATTCTGATATTTGTTGCTAAACTCGTATCGATTTTGGAGCTCAGTCATAAAAGAAATTCGGAGAATTACGTCAGAGTTGATGCATAATTACCTTTTATTGATGTTACCGCGTGATTCAGTTTTATGATCAACTAAAGAATTCTGGAAGGCTAGTCAGAATAGCAAATAAGTATTACATTATTTTTATTTCCTAGCCGTCAGGAATTAGGGTATATATATTTTGGATTCGTGACAGAACTTTAAATCAGAAAAGCTGTATAAGCCAAATTATCTTTACTCTTTTCATTCATTTTTATTCGTTAATATCTTGCAAATTAATTATTAGGTAACATAATTATACAAATTTTTATTAATTTTATAAAAAATGTCAATTTAAGTTTTAACTTTAGATAACTATTTTTATTAAAGTACCATCAAATTATTATCAAACTGATGCCAAGGATATAAATAACATATTTAATCCTTCAACAGAATTTTTTTCTCTATTCTCAAGCCTTATTTATATTTAAACATTCGGAATCATTTATTTATTATTACATTATTATTTTCTCAAAACCTACATGCATAATTATCTATTTTTCCTCTTTTAATTCACCTTTTTTCGTTCATTTCTTGCAACTTAATAATTAGATAAAAGAATTATACAAATTTTTATTAATTTTATAAAAAATATCAATTTTTTAAGTTTTAACTTTAAATAACTATTTTTATTAAAGTACCTTCAAATTATTATCAAATTGATGTCAAGGCAATAAATAACATATTTAAACCTTCAACAGAATTTTTTCCTTTATTCTCAAGCCTTATTTACATTTAAACATTCGAAATCATTTATTTATTATTACACTGTTGTTTTCACAAAACCTACATGCATTATTATCTATTTAAATTATAAAAGAATTAAATTTTTTTAAAAAATGATTTATTTATACTATCATTAAATTTAAATATATTTGTAATATTATTTATTTATAATATACATTTATAATTTTATTTATTTTAATTTTAATATTATTTATTTATAATATATATTTAAAATTTTATTTATTTAATATCTTATATTATTTATTTACAATATATATTTATAATTTTATTTATGATAATTTTTATATTATTTGTTAAAAACCTCAAGTAATTAAATTAATGAGTAATTATTACTTCAATTAAATATTGAAATTAAAATTTGTTTTAATATTAAAAATTTAATAAGGGTTTTATGATTTGCTACTCTGATAGCTTTCAGGTGGTTTTCTAGGCAGTTAGGCCAAACAAGTTGTGGTATCACCATTTTTCGGGTCACGAATGGTTTAGTAAAAAAGGTCTGTTGAGTGTGTCGTTTGCCATCGAATCTTATCAGGTTTACTGCATATTTTAACTTTTATTTTGAAATAAATTTAATCATAAAATTCAAATATAGCAAGAATGACTTCATTCCTTGTAGTCATTACCCTTGTTTCAGAAGCATATGTTTGAACGGGCCAAATTAAAGTTTAAATTAAGTAACTAATTTGGTCTTTTTACTAATGAAATTAGATTTTATATAATAAAGCAATTTATTTTCTCTTAAACTCAATAGCACAACATAGAAGTTAACAACTTTAACTTCCATTAATTAATCGTTATTAATAAATTAGAAAAATGATCGTCTGAACACTTTTCAGAGTTTTATAAAAACAGAAAAAAATTTGCCCTTAAGTACAGGATGTGTAATAGACTACTGTGATCCTTAAATAATTTCTTACGTTACTCGTTTAGCTTTTCACTTCCTCAGACAAAAAACGGTTTAGTAATTAGGAGTGGAAATCTATTTTCATCGTTAGATCGTACATTAATCTTGTTACTCATACTCGGAATATGTTGTTTAAAACTGAAGTTTTTAGATATACTCTAAACCTGGCATGGCCATGCTTTGAAAGCTGCATTGAAAATGTATCTTATACCAGAGGGCCACACTGTATTATATTTGTTGTTTGTATGTCTGTGTGCGTCGATTCTGGTAGGAAATGAACACTTTGGGTAATTAATATGTGTAACAGGAGAATTAGTAAGGGGAGGGGTAAGGGAGTGGGTTGTAATTCCACATAAAAATCTCCATATTTGCGTATTATATATATATAGATATAGATATATATGTATATATACGTGTGTGTATAAATATATATAGATATATAAATATATGCATACACACATGTACACACACACACACATATATATGTATATGTATATATATATATTACATATATATTATATATATATCTATATATATGTATACATATGTGTGTATGTGTCCAGATCACTGTATTCGTTTTGGAATATCAGTTGAATGGGCAGAATATACATACATATATATATATATATATATATATATAATATATATATATATATATATATGTGTGTGTGTGTGTTTGTATGTATCTATATATACATATATATATATATATATATATGTATATATATATATATATATATATATATATATATATATATATATATATATATATATATATATATATATATATACATATATATATATATATTTATATATATATATATATATATATATATATATATATATATATATATATATATATATATATATATATATATATATATATATATATATATATATATATATATATATAAGGAGAAAATAGAAACCTTAACATTCTCGTATAAATTATTTTTGATAAAAGTACAATAGAAAGTTTAAAAATTCATAAATGTGCATAAGTAATTATAATAATGATAACCATTAAATTAATCAAATAATATAATATTTTCTATAAGAAATGCAATACTTGTTGTAATTTCCAAAACGGTCCTTCATTTGGCCTCCCCTTTTTTAAAAATTTACGCTAAAACTCATTTTAAATATGGTTCAACGACAGGTACAGTAAATTAAGGGCACGTGTTATGAATTACTTCTTTTCCCCTTATTTCGTTTTTCATTCCCGTAAAAATCTTTTCTCTCCGAGACGAGAATATAAAATTTCTGAGTAACAAATACACAAATCCCTGCAAGATTTTCTTTATGAAGAGCAAACATAATATCTTTGTAATCAATCACTATCGTTGACAAGACATGGTAAAGCCTTTAAAAAGCAGGAGCCTTATTTCATAAGATCTGGACCACTCTTCCTCCAACAGATCTGTAGCGTTCACAATTTTTCACGGAACTCCATGTTTACATGTAGCCTGAGGAATACGGCCGTTATTAGCTTTACTTTGAAGAATATCTTTCTCCTACTTTCTCTATCTCCATTTTTTCTCCTTTCCTCCGAGTGCATCTTGGAGCAATTCGGTTCGATCTAAGAACTGAATTTCACTTTAGTAATGCTGAACAGCAATGCTCGAAATGAGGTTTGCTTCTCAGGAGTAAAAAAAAAAATGAAAGGGGTACAGGGGGAAAAATATTGAAGAAATCCCCACGCAACTTTTTATATTAGAAATTCATAGAAATGTATGTTTTTTATTGAAGTAATATGAGTCAAATTTTTAATGTGGTCCGAAGAAGTTGCGAGGAAAAATTTCTCTCACAGTTTTTATTCGGAAAGTAGAGCTAAAAGCTTCTGTTTACTGCTTTGACATGTCTGGATTCAGAATTGTATATTTGCTTTTAAAACTATTTTCTAAATATTCTTTTGAGCCTTATTTTTGAAATTAGAAAATTTTAGCAAGCAAAATTTAGAAAGCAAGACTTAGGTAACATATGTAGACTCGCTTAAGGGATATACCAATGAAAAAAAAGATACATTTTACCCTGAACATTTAATTGCGTGAATTTAATGAGGGGATAACGATAATTGAACAGTTAGGCAGCAGCTTTTGTTACCTAAATTTATAGGTTCCAGTCTCCAGTATCAGCCCTGAATCGGGTTTGATCTGTTGGTCTTGATCTAATTACATCCTAACAAATCTGTAACATGAACCTTTTAATCACTTGTTACCTACTTTTTCGAAAACTAAAAATTGAAGTCACTAATGAGGCTTATAGTTACTATAGGTGTCAGTAAAGATAAACGTTATTTGAAAATTTATTTAAAATTATGTATTATTTTTTTAAATTAGATTCCTTATATATAGGGTTCGTGCAAAATAGATGGTTAAAGACAGGTGAATTAACTATACTTTAAATATGCAAGTATTATTAATACTTATTTTATGCATCAAGTTAAGCTAATTGTAGAATGAACTAGAATTCAGTTAGTTATTGTTGAAATATATAATCGCTCTCAAACTTGGCGACTTGGTGTTTTGGCTGCTTATTGTTATATAAGCAATAGCTTTCTCGGACGTAGGAGGTTTTCTTGAGTTGATCCTTTTATGTTTTTATTGGTTGTGTTTGATTAGTTTTGTCTTGTTCCTCTAATTTGACTGGTTTGGCTCAGGATCTTTATAAACTATAAGAGTCCAATATACCTCGTATTTTTTATTATTATTATTATTATTATTATTGTTATTATTTCGGTGTCTTTAATAAAAGATGTTTTGCTATCTGTGGCTCTTCATTATGCTTCAACAGATATAAAATTATATTACCATATTTCTTGGTATATAATGCGTATTTAAAAATTAAAGAAACACTCAAACACATTATACATCGAACAATTTATAATTTTTTTTGTAATCGCTCGATATGCATATAGATAGGTATTCAGAAAATAGAATACGAAGGCAAAAATCTTATTTAGTAAATGTATTGCTGCATTTATACTTCATTAATATTTCACTTCTTTTATACAACTGCTTACTTTGTTACTAACTTTGGACACCGAATTTTTGTTTGATGGGTACTTTCAATTATCTTTACCAAGCTCGATATGAATAAAGATAGGTATTCAGAAAAGAGAATACGAAGGCAAAAATCTTATTTAGTAAATGTATTGCTGCATTTATACTTCATTAATATTTCACTTCTTTTATACAACTGCTTACTTTGTTACTAACTTTGGCCACCGAATTTTTGCTTGATGGGTACTTTCAATTATCTTTACCAAGCTCGATATGAATAAAGATAGGTATTCAGAAAAGATAATACGAAGGCAAAAATCTTATTTAGTAAATGTATTGCTGCATTTATACTTCATTAATATTTCACTTCTTTTATACAACTGCTTACTTTGTTACTAACTTTGGCCACCGAATTTTTGCTTGATGGGTACTTTCAATTATCTTTACTAAGCTCGATATGAATAAAGATAGGTATTCAGAAAAGATAATACGAAGGCAAAAATCTTATTTAGTAAATGTATTGCTGCATTTATACTTCATTAATATTTCACTTCTTTTATACAACTGCTTACTTTGTTACTAACTTTGGACACCCAATTTTTGCTTGATGGGTACTTTCAATTATCTTTACCAAGCTCGATATGAATAAAGATAGGTATTCAGAAAATAGAATACGAAGGCAAAAATCTTATTTAGTAAATGTATTGCTGCATTTATACTTCATTAATATTTCACTTCTTTTATACAACTGCTTACTTTGTTACTAAATTTGGACACCGAACTTTTGCTTGATGGTTACGTTCAATTATCTTTACCGAGCTGAAACATGTTGCATTATAATTCGATATATTCTCTATATTGCTTGCACAGTTCCAGAAAACATTTCCCACTTTCTTTCTCACTCTCTCTTTTTTTGGTAGATTAAAGAGAAATAGAAAGATATAATCCCTGGTATAAACCCCCATATAAAAGGTGGTGAATTAAAGGTCTTCAATTTCAGCCCCCTCCCTCTTCTGTTGATGTCATAGTAGCCAACTCCTTACCTCCAGAGGTCTAAGACGATCGATAAAAATTGGAAGGATAACATCAAGAATGAAGTCACAATTAGAATAACTTTAAAGAACTTTGAAACTTGATTTCCAGTGCTTTCATAGCAGTTGATTTGCAATCTGAAAAGTCATTTGTATGTCAGTTTTAAAATACACATCATACACAAGATATAATTTCCGTAATAAACTGAATAAGACGTGTTAAATATGATTAATAATGATAATATTCTTTTTATAAAATGCTTAAGCGTTATTTACAAGCAATAAATGTGTTTTATCCTGATCATATTCTTAAGTACATATAGTATCTAGGAATAAAACTTTCAATTTCTTCTTTTTAAGTTACTCATGTCATGATAATTATTAAATCTACAAAAGTTAAAAATGAGTGCATTTCGTCATTTAGGAGAGTTTCCGGAGTCCTGTTTTATCACAGGAAGCTCCGTCAGTAACATTGAACATATGCAATTATAGAGATTCTAATCTGAAACGCAATCTTTAATTAGCACAGCTCTAATGATAAGTATGTGAAATTTCTTCACGCGAATTATACGCTCTCAAATAATCAAGAACACTGAAACTAAATCCTGAGTGCTAGAGTAGATTTATCAGTGTTTCATTGCTTGAGTAAGGAAAATGGAAAAAAATGCGTTGGTAACGGAAAATTTTTTTATTGATAACATTCAACTGGTGACGTTTTCAAATCTACTATTCTTTTAGAATAAATATGTGCGTAAATTCGATAATTTTTTTCAGTGCTAAAAATTAATGTTTTAAATAAAGCGAGGTCTCTTGCTTCTTAAGCATTCGTCCATACAACGAAATGGAAATTGCTAACAGTTTTATTACAGGAGTATTTTATTACAGTCGTAGTAGAGCATTTTATTATAGAACCATTTTATTACAGTCGGCCAACATTACTCCCTGAGACCACACAAACAGAATAGGTTCCACTAATTTAGAATCAGGGACCAAGTAAAAGACTTCCATGATTCACCTACAACTTCCAGAAGTATCTTTTGGGAAGTGGGAAGACATTGCAACCACGAACCTATTTTACATACTTCCATCGACATTAATAGACACTGAAGATCTTTGACCAGATCGAGACCTGAACATGCAGCCCTCGGGTTTCGATATCACTGCCTTTGCCAACTGAGGTACCGTTGTTCTAAAAAGTTTTAATGGAAGCCTTGGTTTTAATTATCCCTCCCATATTTCAACAATACAAATTTCAGCCTTTAACAATCCATTTCTAATTTCCATTATTAATGGCATATTAAAATATCTTTGTCCAATTTTAAAGCGTCATTATTTGTTTATAGTCATTATTATAATTGCAATTCATTTCCTAATGCCATCAGAAATCAGACGGCATCAGAAAAGTGGTAAAATAGCTTCCTATAAACATCTCATAAGCTGATCAAATCCGTGATAAATAATACTTACCACAGCTTTAACGTCAAAATTATCTTGAAAAATGTTTTTGCCTTAAGTACCATCTCCTATATCCAGGTCTAAGTTTTCTCCATTTCTTGGTTTATAAATGTAGTACATCATCTTTAACTCCACAAATTTATTATTATTATATTTGATTTCCCAGCGTTATAAATAGATTGAGCTCAATTGAAAATGGTAAAATATCATCCCATGCACATTTCATGAACTGATCAAATTTGCAGTAAATATACTTAACACAGTCTTAGAAGGTATGAAAATAGTTCATCACCATGTTTTTGCCTTAAGAGACACTTCATATATGTAGGCCTAATTTTATGTCTAATTTTTTTCATTGAATCGATATATTGTATTCTCTTTAATTTAAAAACTGCATTAAATCTTAAAATACATACCCAGTTAACGATAAAGATATTAATAGGCAATATCCAAAAATTTCAGAAAGATTAAGACAAATATAGTTCATAATAAAAATTTTAAACTCCCCTATAATGTATAAAAAAAATCGAAGAAAAGGATTTTATAAGTATTGAAAGAAGCATTTGCGTCCAAAAACAAATTTTATTGAAATAAATTAGTATTATATTGCAACAATTTAACTAGATTATGTTTAGAGTGACGTTTTGACACAAAAAATAATTTCGTAATTTTTATCGAGTTGTACCATCCTGCAAGTCTTCCTAAGCGCATTGTAAATGAACTCAGTAATGTATTTTGGTTCAGTCCACAGTTTAAATAATTACATAAGACATTATTTCTTTAATTAGTTAACCTCTCTCCATTGAAAGAAAGTTTTCAAAATGTATACTTCCTCCACTTTTTCCGTTGAATTTCAAAAATGTCACTATACTCGAGCAACTGAAAATTGATTTACCTCAAAAATTTTCCAAACCATGCTTGCATTTTCAGCAAGACTGCAAGAGAGTAATCAATTTTCCAATTTGGAAGTAATCATTGCAAGTCTAAGCAGCTATAATTAATCAAATCTGAATCAGTCAAAACTGTAGAACTGAAGGATTGATAAATTCAGTTAACACTCTGATAAATTATTTCTATCAAAGTTTACGCAATGTATTATATTCACTCTACAAGGTGATCATAATAAGATCATTCGCATGACTTCAGTACTCGGTGTTCCTACTAATTATGACATTATTAATATTTAGATGTTAAACTGATTAAGTGATACTCATTGGTCAAGTGACATTTTTAAGCTTTAAAATTTTGACGTGTTTATGAACTTTAAGCGAGATATTTGTGAAAACGATAAAGAGGACAAACACTCAAAAAATGATAAAAATTTTAATATTTTAGGGCAGGTTTGGATTACGGTTCGAAAAGGTATTTCGATGGAAGGAATTAATTTTATATACTAGTGCGAAACAGTCTTTTGGAATTATTACACACCTGTAGGATTCTTGGTTAAGAACATTAAGTGAAACAAAATGGCTTCGATGATCTGAATAAAAATTGCGGCTTTACTTCAACAATTTTTGAAAAATTTGTTATTCATGTTTAAACCAGGCTATAACTGGCTGCGAAAAAAAGAAAGCAAACTAATCTTTATCTATTTGTATATAGAACACATGTTTATTATAAATTCGATGTAATGTTTATATTAAATTTTAACTGTTTTTGCATGATTATGAATATAAGACACGTATGGAGTTTCTGCAATTAATGCCTGTTTTCTAGTTAGTAAGAATTTTAAATTTGGAATAGAATAAAACTTTTGTCTCCAATTTCATAAGAAAAGGCTTAAAAGTTATAAGTACTTGTAAACATCAACAAAGTGGGAGTAAAAGTGTAGAAATCCTTTGTTGTATTGGATAAAAAATACTTGATAACATTTCTCTGAATCTGAATGATGTTAGCATTAATCATATCACTGAACAACAATTAAAAGTAAATTAATTCCTTTTACATTCATCTTCATTGTTAGTACATTCAATATGCAGATGGTTAAATTATTTTAATTAAAATAAGCTTCATTTCTTAAAGGTTATATTTAAAGATTTTTATTAATTTTTCAAATGCATCACTATTGTCATCAATATACATTTAGCAATAATGTGTTATATACTTTGACAAAATACTACTACACATCATAACATATGTGTTATACATTTCGTCAAACATTACTACCCATTATAATATATGTGTTATACATTTTGACAAACATTACTACACATCATAACATATATGTGTTATACATTTTGTCAAACATTACAACACTTTATAACATATGTGTTACACAGTTCGTCAAACATTACTACACATTATAACATATGTGTTATACAGTTTGTCAAACATTACTACACATTATAACATATGTGTTATACATTTTCTCAAACATTTTTGCACATTATAACCATTTTTATATTTTGTTGTATTATAACATATGTTGTTTCGATATGCAGAACTACCGGATACAATGAATAAAACCTTTAGTCTTTTGAAGGTCTCTATAACGATGAATTGCTGTAGAATAATTTATTTCTTAGAGGATAAGGGCGGCAAATTTGGCATATTCTCTGACTAGTAGTCACCCTAACTATACCACTAAATCTCTACATCTGCGGTTCTCAAACTGGGATGGTTTGTAGCACCTTTTGGTGTTACAAGCCTGTACCAGGAGTGTTGCTACAATAATCAAGGTGAAATGATGTGAGTGTAAAATTAATTAAACTTCCCATAAACATAAAGAAATCAATGATAAAAACCGTTCCATTTTTTGCCCTAAAAATTACAAATAAGCTTTGAATTTTCTCTGTTTTTTTCTTCTTTCCATCGTATTAATATCACTTTCAAGATAGTGCCTTAAAACTTTTATTAACGCTAGAAGGGTGCCACAATGAAAAAGTTTAAGAACTACTGCTACTATATACTATACATCAAAGCACTTTGTTTTGACTTCTGTAAAAATGCGTTAAACTTTTGAGCAGCATTTAAATTTTCAAAAAAATAATGAGTGATATTGAAATCTGGCATTATCTTTCTTTTGCAGTAGAATGCCGTACTAGTGTAATATGAAGATACAGGAAAACATTAAAAACCCAGAGAGTGAGAACTAATCTCGTATTGCGTTCGAATATTTGGAATTTCATTCCTTTGTGTTATGCGACAAAAAAAATTGTTGGAAACATTCTTCAAAGTATTTTATTCCTATGGATCATTTTTTCCCAATTTTCGCGAAAGCTTTGGAGACAGTTTGAAGATTTCCAGCTTACCAAAAGAAATGATAAACTGCGAAAGACCCAAAGAGAGAGTGAGTAATATATAAAGAAAAAGGTCTTGTAAAACTAATAAAGGACTTATAGCTTCGGGCATCTTGCAAACAGAATTGCTACGACGTTATCAAGTGATATACCCCCTTATACCTCTACCTCTTCAAACACGCTTAGTCGGCAATTCTTTTGGCCTTTTTTATATTTTTCCAGCGCAATACTTTTTCATAGTTTTCACATTTTTTATTACATAGTAATTTTTAACAATTTTTTTGTAGCCGTGAAATGAGATATTCAATAGGAAATACGCAGGTCTTTGAATTTTTAAGATCTTTTTCTAAATGCTCTTCTTTTTTTTTCTCCGGAGTCAGAGCCTCGGGTTAAAGTACTTAGTTTCAAACTGTACTCTGTTTTGTTGACTTGTATTTAATCTCTGAATCTGTTTATAAACATGACGAGCGTAAAGATTCACATGGAAAATTTCGCTGTAGAGTAAGCGATCTCTACATTTTTATGCAGGCTTTTAAGGGCATTGAATCGTTCAAAAATTGGAAAGTGGTCAGTTTTGGTTGTAACTTCAATGCACATGAATCTTTTTAAATATCCAAAAATGATTTTCATTAATAATGAAAATCTTTGATATGTTAACAAGAATATAACTAAACAGTTGGCGATATTTTTTAAATGAAATTCTCAGTTTTAAAAATAATACCCCCCATTAAATCGCCCAATCTGTTATAATTGCAAAAATGTTGATTTTATTACTTTTATTACCCTGGCATTGAAATTAGGGTATTATTTATTAAGATATTTATTTATTACATACAAAAAAAATTTAACAATGCGTTATCCCATTTGAATTATGTACTAGAAAATATTTTATAAAAATGTGCATCTAATTATCTCTAAATTAGAATAATGAGTGTTATCACATTTTCCCACCGAGGTCTTCAATTTATAACAGTACTTTTAATATGCCCATGTTTTCTCCTTGGACAGTTTTTAACTATTTGATTCTTTTCTCTTAACTAAAAAATTAAATTAATGTATTATTTATTAGGGTATTTATTTATTACATACAAAAAATATTTAACATTGAATTATCCCATTTGAATTATGCAATAGAAAATAATTTCTAAAAAATGTGCATCTAGTTATCTCTAAATTACAATAATGAGTTTTATCACATTTTCCCACCGAGGTCTTCGATTTATAACAGTATGCGTATGTTTTCTTCCTGGACAGTTTTTAACTATTTGATTCGTTTCTCTTAACTAAAAAACTAAAAATGATCTTAATGTAAATCCTTCATGTCGATAAAAACGCCTTTATTCAATTCTCAATAAATCCTATATTGAAATTTACTAAAAATTCATAATAACTATGAAACAGTAAATTTACATTAGTAGAAATCTACAGTTATCATATTTATATGCCATTTCAAAGCTTTTTTAAAGATTTATATACACTAAAAATTGTTCCTGAGCTGTAAAGAGTTGTTTTAGCTACCCTATAAATTTGAAGGAAAATATTTAAACAGAATTTAAATAAAGTGCAACACCAGTATTTAGAAAATAAAATGACATTTTGTGGGGAAACTGAAAAATAATGGACGTAACGTAAATGTTCAATTGTTTGCTTACATTTTAAAATTGATATTAGAGATAACCGAGTCAAAAAGTTTGTGAATTAGACATATTTCTAACCCGTAAGTACAATTAAGAAATAAATTGTAGAATTTTTATGTTTTCTTGGAACGATTTAGCGTTTTAGTGGTGGTAAATTCCAATCCTACTAACAATACAGATATTTTAGTTTTTATAATTTGTCATATATATTATCAATATATATGACAAATTATAAAAACTTTTATAGACATTTTAGGATTTTTTTCTATTCTTGCACGAGAAATTAATTTTCGAAAAGTGTACCATATGAAATTTTAACGAATATATATATATATATATATATATATATATATATATATATATATATATATATATATATATATATATATATATATTATAAAGGTTTATTTTTACACATGGTTGCAAATAATCTCCTAACACTAAATTTTTATCTATTACTGATGACATCCTATGTAGTTTAATCTTGAATTGTATCAATAATGAGAACAAGGTTCAATATTCGGATTTGTTTAAACTTTATTGTTTTTTAGACTCCAAAAAACATAATAACTTAGATCTAAAATATTTGAGTATATACTCATCAGAAATATCAGAAACATTAATTGATCAACTTAAGTCACTTTTCAGAATATTTGTTAGTTTAACATTTCGATGTATCATTTTTCCAAGATAAGAGTGAAAAAGAAACCGCATAATTTTAAGGCCTAATTTTATCAGACCATCTCCAAGAATTTTATTAAGATAATCTAACATTTTCTTAGGCAACCATACTGCAAAGTGTTACGTAATATGCCTTTCTAGTTCTCGCTATGTATCTTTCTCCCATCTTATCACAAAACTGAAAGTCTCCGAGATGTATTTTTATATCTTGTGCGCGGGCAATTCATGTTTAACCAGGAACACACACATTTTATGAGGTCTAGCTGTCACAAGAAATCTCTTGACACTTGACGTCTTATTGCTCCCTTGGACATTGACGTTGAATTGTTTGAGCAAGAGGAGGTCTGATGTTTGACTTCATCACGCCGCGAGCTATAGTACGGTTAACGTCCTGTCGAATGTAGGACGCCATGTGTTGATTTTTGGATAGCAGAGAATGTTTCCGTGGAGGGAGAGGCTATTTTTATATGATTGAAGATTTTCTTGTTAATCTATAGAAAATACGCTGATTGAAAATAATTCTATTCCTTGAGAAACACTATAACTAGAATGTATGTATATTTCACTTTTAAGTTAAAATTAGTTTTCACTTACGATGTTTGATATCTAGATGAAAAAAGAGAAAAAAAATCAGTTTTATAAAAAGAATCGCTTTATTTTTCAAATATTAATTACCAACAAAGCTTTGCTTAAGATATTTTTACTTTACTTTAATGATATTATTTTAGATGTTTTTTAAATCCTTATTTAAATGCAATATTATTTTAACTGTCTAAAAACATGAAATTAGTTTACCTTATTCACTTAAATTTATTTATTTTAATGCATTCATTTTAACTTGAAGAACAGTAAACAACTTTGCGTAGCAATTCGATTCTCGAAATTTTTTGTGTAATTAAAATAACGTATCTAAACACAAATTAGGTTATGTGATGGAATGTTTTCTTTGTGTAAATACTTTAAGTAGAAGCTAAATGAAAAACAAATAGCTGATATAAATAAATAAAAAACACACATTGTTATTAATAATTGGAAAAGAAAAATGTTAAAAGCTAGTATACACAAAACATTTTAAGACGATAATTTGTTTAATTTTATTATTGTGGACCCTATCAGTAACAATTCTTTAATCTAATTCAGATAATTGTTAAGCTAAACTAACGAGCTTCTTTATTTGACCTTTTTTGCCCACACGTCCATAAATGGATTATATAATGATTCTCAGAATCCCAAATTAACACTGTTGCCAAATATTATTTTAAGTTATGGTTATTTAATTAATGAATAAAATATAAAATCGTTATTTTACTTCGGAAATGTGTCACTATCAAGGAGTTATTTTAAATCTATGTACTGACAATTAAATAAATTCCAAGCTATAAAACACCAGTTTATTCAATGCCACAAATAATGATTAACTTAAGTAATTGAATATGAAATTTTTAAAATTAGTTTCTAGTCATTTTGATATCGCATTAAAATTACACTTCGTGTTAAGAATAAGTCGTTTATTTCATTTTTATATAAGTTCAAAAGCATTACCGTTCAATCTGGAACAAAATTAATGCACAAGTGGCTTAGTAAAGTGGATACTTTTGAAAGTTTTAAATCTGTAATACGTTTAATTTCGTGCTCACTTAACTAATTTTATGTCTACATAATACTAATACTACGAAAAAAATTGAATACTTTCTTCTTAAATTAGAATATTTAATACTTATAATTAAAAAGAGTATTTAAAGTTCTGAGTAAAACATTATTAAAATTATAGATAAATTTTAAAAATTGAAATATGTTCAGATTTAGAAATTTCTATTATATAGTATCTTATATTATCTAAATCATTCCCTGATACAAATACCTGATACAAATTTAAGTCTATCATAAGTAAGCCATAAAATTCCTAAATCATTATTATTTTTAATGTGTAAAATAGAAGATTGATTATTACTATACAATTAGCTGTTAAAATCTAATTTTGTTTTAAATTGAAAAGAATTCGCAAAATTAATGTTTTTCTCTAAAACACAATAAACCAGGGGGTTAACAATATGTTTACAGTGTAAAGTAAGTACAATATCTTTCAGATAAATCATACGGAATACGCACATATATTTTTTTAAAATAAAAAAATAAAAAATATTTAAATATAATATATTTAAAAATATAAATAATAATATATTAATAATATATATTAATATTAATAATAATAACATTAATATTAATAATAACAATATTAATAACATTAATATTAATATTAATAATATAAATATTAATATTAATAATAATATATTAATATTTAAAATATTTTTTTATTATAGACAGTGCCAGTTGTTCCAATATAGATTCTATAGATTAAATCACATAAAATTCAGTAAATTTTAGTAATTCAGTAATTTTTACATATATATATATATATATAATATATATATATATATATATATATATATATATATATATATATATATATATATATATATATATAGTATATATATATATATATATATATATATACACACACATATATATATATATATATATATATATATATATATATATATATATATATATATATATATATATATATATATATATATATGTATGTGTGTGTGTGTGTGTATAAGTTTCGTAATTGTGTTTGTTTATTTCCAAAAACACTTTGTGACGTCCACCATCTCTTCAACAGGATGTTTTTCAGTATGAAATCTAAATCGATTTTGTTTTGTTCTATTTTAGAATTGGAGACACTATTCCTGAGATGAATCGAGATCCACCCTTTACATGTGGTGCCAGTTGACCGCAACCGGTAGCGAGGGGGCCAAAAAAGGGCTGGTGTCCAGCAGTCGCCAGTGAAAAGGAAAAAAAAAACTGAGATAGCAGGCGGAAGCTGCAAGCAATGATACAGTATTGCTCTTCGATAAACAGGACACGAACTTTCAAAATGCCATCGACTGATCTGTCGAAAATTATCTTTTGTGTGTTGCTCTGGACAACACTATGCTCTGCAGATGTAAATTTAGGTAAGTTTAATTTTGTATTTCAATCTTGCTAGCAAATCGTTTGGCATATATTTTCGCCTAGTCAAACAGAAATTTGAAAATTGTAAGGTGTATGACATATCTGCCTGTATGCGTGAACAGAATAAAAGCTTTATTCCTGGTCTCACCAAAGTCGTTTTACGGCTAACGGCGATTAACCCATGGCGCCAATCAGTGGTGGGACCCAATTCTCCGTTTAATCAGAGATTAATCGCATCAGCGATTAGCCGTTAAACGTCTTTAATGAGACCGGCCATAAATAAGCAGCAATGTGATTTAATAAACATTGTTTGTTAAATATATACCTTTCCTCCTTATATCGGGGTTGATCAGACGTAATCGCCGATTAAGTACCATGTAATTTTGAGGAAGTTAGTTGCAAATTACCAGTAGTTGATTGTTAAAATCATCGTTTAATTAAAATATATATATATATATATATATTTTAATTAAACGATGATTAAGTTTACGAAACTGTTAGTCGGTCTTACCATTGTCTATTATTACAAATCGCAGATTAAAAATCATACAAAAATGTTGTAAGGAATCTACTTTTAGCTATAATTGACTTGAATTATGTAATCGAAAATATTTTATGAAAATGGGCATCTAGTTATCTCTAAATTACAATAATGAGTGTTATCACATTTATGCACTTAGATCTTCAATTTATAATAGCATTTCTAATAGACCTATGTTTTCTCCTTGGATAGTTTTTAACTCTTTAATTCGTTTCTCTTAACTAAAAATGATCTCCATGATTATTCATGGTGGAACTGGATCTAAGAGGAATTGTGATTTTAAATCAGACAAGCTAAAATGTTACCAATTACAACAAAAAACATTTAGTTTCAGTTATCAATCAAGTTTTCAGGACTACTGCAATATATGACAAGGATAAAATTTATTGGAATAGTTTTAACAAATAATATTCTGCAAAGAGAAAAAAAAGCTTAATAGAACTTAAAATTTACTGAGATTTCTTTTAATTCTCGGACATATAAACAAAATTGGTGGAAAACAATGAACACTAGAAGCGGTGTACTCTGAAATACTCTGTAAGATTTATTAATATATTATAACTTTACTTTAATAGTTAAATTTTCTTGGGATTTTGACTCAAACAAATATTAACAATATTATTTAGAAACCTGCATGGGAATTCTTATCCAAAATCAAAAGTTAAATGTATTTGAAATTTAAATGTGTTGAAAATTTTTTTGCCAAATATTACATCCTAAAATATGTAAGAAATTAATACTAAACCAATGGTCCTTAATACACATGTATTTGTATTCAGAAACTAAAATAATTCTGAGAACATCAATACATAGTTTTAATTTCAAAAGACTTCTATTTTCATACGCAGCACTGCTAGAAAATATTTTACTTGAAAATAAATTTATAATTTAAGACATCATCTACTATTTTGTTAAATGCTGACATTTATCGTCTATATTCCTGAATAAAAGTTATTCCCCATGTCCCCGTATATGTTGTTTATTACGAGATGCTTCATCCTACGTTAAGAATCTGTGCACGTTAATTTTTAAAGCTTTTCGGTTTAATGCGGAAAGATTTTTATTTCAAAGCAAGTTCATGGAAATCTTAAAAAAATGTAAAGAATGTTCCTCTTTGCTTGTTGAGTTTTATGGAAAAGATTCTACTCTTATACTTGAAAGCAAACGTAGATAAGGCATGTAAATGTACTTCGTTACAACATAAAAACGAACTCAAGTGCATAGTAAAAAAATGAAAACTAAATTACGTTACAGCTATCTTCGAATTATTTGGCCTTTAAATAACCTTATACATTTACTTTGGGGAATTCCTTAAAACTGGCATGAACGAGTTGAAATAGGTTAAGTAAAGACGTTTGACAAATATTAACAATGATTTAAATATCGAAAGTCTAAGGTAAAGAATCGGCATTTAAAAAGAATGAGGTAAAGTTGATTTTTAGGCGTGGCTTTATACCCTTTTATCTGTGTGTTTCAAAAGCTATTCAAAAATATTCAGTGCTTCGTACGCGAAAAGATTTGAGTTGCTTTAGTAAATGACCTAAGAAAAAATACGAATGGATTTAGGCTAAATATAAGTTGCATTTTGCTATTTTAAGAAAAGAATATTATTTTCAAAGGCTGTAAAGCTATTAAAGCTATTTTACAATGAAAACTCTTACAGGTATGCTGTATTTTAGGACTAAAATTATGTAGAAGTTTTAACACATCGCCAATATTTTACACGTTAATAAAGATTACGCAATCACAATAGATATTTTTAGTAAAATTATTATGTATATGTATGTATATGTGTATGTATGTGTATGTGTATATGTATATGTATGTGTATATGTGTATGTATATGTGTATATATATATGTATGTGTATGTGTATGTGTATGTGTGTATGTTTGTTTGTGTATCTGTGCGTATGTTTACAACGAAAAATCTCACAGGTATGCTATATTTTAGGACTAAAATTATGTTGAAGTTTTAACACATCTCCAATATTTTACAGGATAATAAAGATTACAGCAATTACAATAGATATTTTTAACAAAATTATTATGTGTATGTATGTGTATGCGTATGTGTGTTTATGTGTGTGTACGTGTGTTTGTGTATGTGGGAGTATGTTTACAATGAAAAATCTTACAGGTATGCCATATTTTAGGACTAAAATTATGTTGAGGATTTAACACATTTCCAATATTTTACAGGATAATAAAGATTACTGCAATTACAATAGATATTTTTAGTAAAATTATTATGTGTATGTATGTGTATATGTACGTGTATGTGTATATGTATATGTCTATGTATATGTGTATGTATATGTATGTGTATCCATGTGTATGTGTATGCATATGCATATGTATATGTATGTGTATATGTGTATGTGTGTATATGTGTTTGTGTATGTGTATGTGTATATATGTGTTTATAAAATTATTATGTTGTAAATATTTTTAGAAAATGGCATACTTCTTTACTATTAGGTCTTCAGTATGAAATAAAATTTCTGAAACACATAGATTTCTAAACATTTGAATAGTTAATTTATTTTTACTTTCGATTCAAGACAAAACTTTAAAATATTAGTAAATAATTATTAGTTATAGTAGAGGACGATCTTCTCTTTTCATATAAAAATATTTTTCATCATTATTTTTCACTGCATCTCTCTTAGAGAAAAAATAAATACCCATAAGTCAAAATATATTTAATTCCGATTTCTTGTTTATCCCAATATTTGTTTTTAAAATATACAGAAATAATTCCCTAAAATAAAAGATGCATATTGTAGTAATGATTTATACGAGTTCTAAATTCTTTAAATTATTTCGTTATTAAAGGAATTTAAAACTAAAATGCTAAAAGGTTATATCATTAGAAACTCAACGTCAAGATTTGCAATTATAGTTAACGTTTTTTTTTTTAATTCAGCTCTAAATGATTTAAATGAAAGATTTTAGCAATATTTAAAAAAATAAGTTAAGCTTCCGTATATAATTTAAAATTTCACAATTTGCTTGAATACCAATTTAAAAATTATTTTTTACCGTTCTAAATCGTCTGGAAAATGAATCTCTCAAATTGCACGATTATTAAGATTCATGCGACCTATAACTACCATTTAATGATTTCATTACTTAATTGAGATTTCGTTTAAGCAATAAAGAATATTAACTACAGCTCTCTTCATACAAGAATTTAAAATGCTGCATTCGGAAATGGAAGATTTTGATTCCATTTAATAAAAGATATTTAGGAAAGTAAATGGGTGCTGTTCAATTTCAGCTTTAGAATTCTTAATGAAGAGCATATATGCAAGAAGGTTTGTTTATGACACTGCGATATAGACGAATATAATCACTTAAACACACACAAACTATATATATATATATATATATATATATATATATTTATATATATATATATATATATATATATATATATATATATATATATATATTTATATATATATATATATATATATATATATATATATATATATATATATATATATATATATATATATATATATATATATATATATATATATATATATATATATATATATATATATATATATATATATATATATATATATGTATTGTATATATATATATATATATATATATGTGTGTGTGTGTGTGTATGTATATATATATATGTATTGTATATATACATATATATATGTATATATATATATGTGTATATATATATATATATATGGGTGTGTGTGTGTGTGTGTGTAACATTAATGTAATATAACATTACATAACATAACATTACACACATATATATAAATATATAACATTTTTGTACATATATATATATATATATATATATATATATATATATATATGGGTGTGTGTGTGTGTGTGTGTGTGTACAAAAATGTTATAGCTGTTATTTTAATTCAAAGCATTAATAATTGCTATTCAAAGAAATAACAAAATGCTGTAGAAATAAGTAATAGAGTAATAAGTAATTTTTAAGATTAACAGGCTAAACTTTTCTGCAATTTAACAAAGTTTCATCTTTCTCCCTGAAAAAAAAGAAGCTATAGTGAACTTTTTACAGCAATCTTAAAACCAATCATATTTTTCTTTATAAAGAGTCAGTTTCTGTTAGTAGAAAAGAAACAACTTCAAAGCGAGAGCTACTGAGTAATGAAATCCTTTAATTTTTAATTGGGATGTCTGGAAAAAGCTTATTGGAAGTCAAGTCCGATTCTGAGATAATTGCAAACGTGAATTCCTTTAAAGCAAGTTCAAAATGATTAAGATGTTGAAATAGTGCTACATTCAAATTTTACGTGTTGTTGTGTAGCATTCGTATTATAAAATAAGTGGTATGTACTACATAGAAGTTATAAGTTATATTTATCAAGTCATTTCAAATCTTGCAATTAATTAATAGTTAGTGTTAATTTATAATATCATGTATTCGGTTTGACACAAAAATAGGGTACCCCCGCCAACTTGATTATAAAGCTCTGAGCATTGTAGCATAACATTTTCTTCTGATCGCTCTGTGTCCAAACAATCTGCATCTATATTTTAATTTATATTATATTTGCATTCAGCTTTTTTGTGAAAAAGCTGAATGCATTACAATTTCATATATATTAAATTCACGTAATGCTTAAAATATAGATATAATAACCCATTAAATGTTCACTATGGCTAATTTTTAATAATTTGGAGCTGTTGTTTTTGTAAACTGTTAAAAGATGAATTGCTCATAAATGTAAATGCCCACTTTCTCAGTCCTTTTGGTCAATTAAGAAAATGTATATAATTCTATTACAATGGCGTAATTTACATCCATTAAATTTGCTCAAAGAGCAAGATATGTTCAATGTTGTTCGGATGAAATATCTTTGTGTTTTAGTAAACATCGCCAATTATTTCCCCAAATTTGCCAAGGGGCACTCTATTTTTCAGTAGTACCCCTATGTTCATATCCGCAACATACATAAAAATTAGTATCATTTTCACTGTAAATGTTAAAAAGATTGTTTAGTAGATTGTTGGTAATCTGTAATATTTGCTCTAAAAGTTATATCAAACAACTATATAAAGTTTGATTTTTATACCTAAATTTCATCTATAACTTGTTCTGAGGCGCATGCTTATTACCGTAATCCACTTTAGATTTCTTAAATAGGAAATCTGATGTAAACACGACGACTTCTGAGTTAAAATATACTTAAATTCTATTGCATTTCCTTTAAACTATCTGAATGCAAGATATAATCTAAAGTGGTCAGTTACAAATATAATAAATAGCTTAAATATTTCATTTTAATAACGTCACAAATCTATACAATTTTGGTTCAACAATAAGTAGA
This sequence comes from Pardosa pseudoannulata, assembly GCA_032207245.1. Lineage (NCBI taxonomy): Eukaryota > Metazoa > Arthropoda > Arachnida > Araneae > Lycosidae > Pardosa > Pardosa pseudoannulata. The sequence continues at coordinate 21,003,656 of CM063501.1, forward strand.
AATGGATTCAACAATGAGTAGATTTGGGTACAACATTGAATAAAATTGGATTTAACAAAGAATTGAATTCAACGATTAGAATTGAACAATGGTGACGGATAAAGGTGAGTAATGTATATATATATATATATATATATATATATATATATATATATATATATGTATATATATATATATATATATATATATATATATATATATATATTATGTGTGTGTGTAATGAGATGGACTTCTCAATGGGTGGTTGCATTCATGGACATAAAAATGATACCGTTTCAGCTAAAGACCTTTATTGATATAACAATGAAGGACGGGTTCCCACTTCATAATAGGGACAGGACAAACTGAAGGGTCAGCTAGCCTGAAGTTCTATTTACAAGACCCGTAACACCTGGGTCAACATCTGTAGGAAAATATCTCTAGAAAAATCTGTCTCCGACAGCGTGTATCTCCTTTTTATTTGGAAATTTCCTAAATTGTTCGCTAATCCCATGTAGGATTATAATTGGTCAGGCCCCTTCTGTGAGTGCTAAAACTGTAACCCCAGTGGTTAATTTAGGTTAGGGGTTAAAAAGGGGGATGCAAAATGACGCCGGAATTTTTAGCCCTTGATTTAAGTTTTGAAAACCCCTGAGAATTTTCTTCACACACACACACACACACACACACACACACACACACACACACACACACACACACACACACACATATATATATATATATATATATATATATATATATATATATATATATATATATATATATATATATATATATATATATATATATATATATATATATATATATATATATGTTTAACATTAATGAGAGCTCAAATACTGCATTTAGCAGATATCGATTAGGTTTGTTTTCATAAAAAGTAATTATAAAAATTAAGTTTGTGTTCAGCATCTCAACAAAATATTGTGTTTAAATGTATTTTTTAAAATTGAATAAGTTATAGTAATAGGTATTTTTAAAATTACATTCCATATGACTGCAAAAAATTCATCATAACACACAGTGTTAGTCATTAAAAATATAAAATCCGTACTTAAACTTCGCTCTTTCTGATTATTAAATAAGAGTATTTTCCTTGTATTTATAATTATAAAAGTTTTTCGAAAAAGCTAAGTAAAACACAGAAACAGCCTTTGGACTTATCAACGATTCAAATTTCCAGAGCACGAAATAATTTTTAAAAACAAGAAATTACCGATGCTGTAGTTTTCAGAGAAATTAATTCCAATAATGGTTCTTATAGTGATAATAATATAAAGTGTGCTCGTATATGAATAAAATACTTTGCTTTACAACACCCTTTCCTCGTTAAACCAACACACAGTTCCTAAAATAACATTAGTTCGTGGCTCCACTAAACAAATTCTTTGAGGAAAGGAAAAAAAAAAAGATGTTGACGTTGGGAAACTTTTATGAAGGTAATAATCGGGGTAATTAATAAAGATGATAAGAGTGCTTAACCACAGGAAAGATTAGCTTATAGGGTAAATGAGGGGATCTCGAATTACTAAAACAGAAATAATTATTTCCGCGGCTTAATTATGAACGCCATGTTAAAGACTGTAATAGGAGTTGTAAAGATGGCGTAGCAGGGAGTGTAAATCCAGGGCGGAAATTTTTAAAATTGTAATATATGGGGAAGGAAATTTTTGTTGGTGAATTTAAAACGGGCTTTAAAAGAATAAAAATACAAGAGTTTAAATGTAAGTGACACTCGGAGTTTTATGGTTATGATCTCTAGTACGTATTAGGAATTACAGGGGTGAATTACGAAGCGAACGACAAGAAAAAGAAATTAACATTCGCAGCGTTTAAGTAATTATTATTGATGACTCTTCAGTGATTCGAACTCGAGAATAGTTTAAATTTTTACGCTGTTGTAAATATTTATAGCTGTAGGTTATGAAGTGACTTTTAAACCAGTGCTGTCAAACTTATTGCTAATACATTTAATTTGATTTAAATGTTACTTTTAAGAAAGTCAGTAAAGTCACTAAAAGAAATGAATGAAATACTTGTTTTATTTTAGGAGTCGAATTCATTTAGAGTTTTTAAAATTAATAGCGAAATATAGAACGAATGTTTTATAATTTTAATATATAATAATTGAATTTTAAGCACTTGATAAATACACGCGAAAACATCAGAACTTCTGGTAAAGTTGATAAGTGAATTTACATTGAGTGAACAGTCAGATTTATTCATTATATTACATACATTTACTTATTTATAAAATGTATGTAATATGAAGAATAATACATTTATTTATTTATACATTTATTTATTTATAAAATGTGTTCTCATTCGCAAATAGTAGAGAGGAACAGAATAAGGATCAAAAATCAAGGAGCATGATCAAGGAGCATGATCAAATAGCATTGCATCACAAACAGCTTACACCCGTTACACCGAACGATGGCCGAATAGTTAGAGTGCTGTCTTTCGGTGAAGGAGTTCATGGGCTCGAATCTCACTACGGAATGGGTGCTCGTAAACGTTCTGATACGGCTGTAAACTGTAGGTCCCTGTCTCATTAGAACTCGTGTTGCAAAAATTAGACCATAGCACTCCAAGCCAAACTAAACCGATACCCTTTACAGTAGCTGATCCTTTGCAAAATAAAACAAAGTAAGAATTTGGCAAACGTAAATGATGTAACACAAAGTAAGCATGCTGAATTTTTGTGTTAGAAAACAAAGCAATAAAATATTTTATGTCACAGAGTGCAGTAAATGGTTCAAACATGTTCCACATACAGATAATTTGTGAGATAATCAATGGTTCTACTATTTATCTGTTTAGAAATCTCCAGAATAGGGAAAAACTGGTATCAAAACCATGCAAATAAACTCTTCTGTATCAAATAGTTGAAATTTTGCCCTTGAAAATTGTATTTCTTAATATTGCAATGTTATCATTCATCTATACTGTACAATCATACTTTTAGTATTACAAATTATGTAAAGTGTGGTTTTTCAAACCCAAAATAAAAAATATTTCATAAGAAGTACACAATTTTTTCGAAATATTTGTCTCGGTTGAACACTTTGAAAAGATGACACTGAAATTATTATCTTTTATCTTTGTATTTCTCAGTATTATAATGCTATCTATCATCTATACTGTGCAATCATACTATTAGTATTACAAATGCTGTAGAATGTGGATCCGCAAACCAAAAATAAAAGATATCATTTCAAAACGAGTACACAATTTTTTCAAAATATTTGTCTGGGTTGAAGACTTTGAAAAGATGACATTGAAATTATTATCTTTTATCTTTCCCGTCCTCCAAATTGTCGGAAAATGGAATGGAAATTTTTGGCTCTTTCCCCAAATTCTCGGTTTCATCGTTATTTGGTCAAAAGTGACATATTTCCGGCCATCTGCACATTTTGCTTACTTATGGAGATTTCTAACGCTTTTAGCAATCGAAACATCGCTGCAGAGCTGGATATAAAACGGAGTCCACAACACGCTGTGAATCAAATTAGAGTGGACTCAGCTTAATGTGACACCATGATTTTGATAACAATAAACGATATGCAAAATTAGATAAATTTAGTCCCCCTTTCATTTACACGTACTAAATTTCAAAACAAGATGAAAAAACACACTTTATATATATGTACTATATATTCTCCTTTAAAACATACGCCGAACGATGGCCGAATTTTTAGGGTGCTGGCCTCCGGAACCGGGGTTCGTGGGTTCGAATCCCTCTATGGCATGAATGTTCGTAGCCGTTTGGAATAGGCTTTAAGCAGTAGGTCCCGGTCTGATTAACCTTGTGTTGCAAAAAGTAAACCCGGTCTGATTAAAACCTTGTTGTATACATTATAAAAAATTTCATCAATTGTTGACTATCTACAATTTTTTCTAAGAAGCTGATAAACTGTTCGTAATCATAATAAATCTGTTATAACAATTTAAAATTTCGATCTTTTAATGTTAAATCATTTCGCTCTCTGGCTTCCATATCGACAAGCTGCATGTAAACGAGCAAGGCATAAAATGTGAATACTCTCCTTCTCAGTTCCGATAATAATGTGCTGCTTTCTGCTTATCTGACAACCATTGACCATCAGCAGGGTGTGCGTATTTCTGAAAAATTCCAGAAACGTATAACTCGCCACTCTTTTGTTCATTCCCCATTTCTCTAGGTTGAAAAGGCGAAATTTAAGAAATTTAAACAACATTGTAGGGAAAGAAAAGAACGGGTTCCTTCTGAATATATTGTGAATATTCCTTTTCCAGTTAAAATGGGGTTCGAAAAGTGATCCCATTAACCGATGTAACGATCACATAAAGCGATAATTTTGACATACAAATGAATAGAGAAAATCGGGATCAAATGATTTTGATAACAATAAGCGATTGATAACATTAGCCGTGATCACATTAAACGGAATCTACTGTAGTAGTTTTTTCAAATTAGAGTGGACTCCGCTTAATGTGATCAGTTTGGGACACCATGATTTTGATAACAATAAACGATATGAAAAATTAGATAAATTTAGCCCGCCTTTCATTTACACGTACTAAATTTTAAAAAAATGAAAAAACACACCTTATGTTTATGTACTGTATGTTCTCATGTACTGTATGTACATAAGAATTGTATACATAATAAAAAACCTGATCAAATGTTGACTATCTACAATTTTTTCTAAGAAGCTCATGGATAAACTGTTCGTAATCATAATCAACCTGTCATAACGATTTAAAATTTCGATCTTTTATTATAATGCTAAATCATTTCTCTCTCTGCCTTCCATATCGACAAGCTGCATGTAAGCGAGCAAGGCATAAAATGTGAATACGCTCCTTCTCAGTTCCGATAACAATGTGTTGCCTTCTGCTTATCTAACAACCATTGACCATCAGCAGGGTGTGCGTATTTCTGAAAAATTCCAGAAACGTATAATTCGCCACTCTTTTGTTCATTCCCCATTTCTCTAGGTTGAAGAGGCGAACTCTCGGAAATTTAAGAAATTTAAACAACATTGTAGGGAAAGAAAAGAACGGGTTCCTTCTGAATATATTGTGAATATTCCTTTTCCAGTTAAAATGAGGTTCGAAAAGTGATCCTATTAACTGATGTAACGATCACATAAAGCGATAATTTTGACATATAAATGAATAGAGAAAATCGGGACCAAGTGATTAAGCGGAATCTACTATAGTAGTTTTGTCATTGAGATAGTATATTTCGAAATAAATATACTATGCAGACATCTGCGTTCATCAGAAACAGATAGGGGTAACTTCCCGCTTAATGAAAGTGGAATAAAACCTCTTGATTTCCATTTCTCACGGCTTTCATCGTCTGTGTCAATAATTCCAGAATAAGTAATTATAATATGGCAACAGCAAAAAATACATCCAACCCTATTCATTTGAAGAAACGTTGAGTGGACTTCATAATTCCTTTTAATATTTATTCAGCTGGGGAAATTCTCAATAAGAAAATAATTAATGCAATGCCGTGCATACTTTCCCAGAAACAAAACCCTTTCAGCGAGTCGCACATGCATCAAAGAATATAAACACCCCGTTGAAAATACTATTCGATACCAAGATTACTCCGCGCACCTTACATAATCCGATAAATCGTTAAACGAAATAAAATTCTTCTCGAATAATTTTATCTGAAAACTTCGATAAACAAGCATCCATAATAAAAGTTAGCGGGGAAAAAAAGGGGGCATCCTTTTGATAATAGAAAACTTTTACAAAGCTAATAACCTCCGTAATTAACAAGAGTAATTCGAGCGCCTAACCACGCGTAGAATCATCAGATAGAACAAATAAGATAACCCACGCTTCAAAAAAGAAATTGTAACTCTAGGGGGTTATAAATATTTTTAAATGGAAGATGAAGGTTTGACAGGAAGTAGTAAAGCATTAAACTTCACGGTGATAAAATAGGGAAGGTTGAAATTTTTATAAGGTAATTCGGCGCGTTGGTAAAAAGTAATTATCAGACTACAGAATACGTTATTGTACGGTTATTTCAATGTATTTTAAATTATTATATCTATAGCATTTACATTTATACTTTTAATGGATTGATTTCACTATCGTTATATTTTTTTAAAAATTTTCATGCTAAATATTTAATAAATGCATTAACTAATTTTTTATTCAAAGTGTCATTTGCTGAAAGAAATTTTGAAGATCAAAATATAATATTATATTGTATCCCCTATATAATAATAGCTTAAGTTATCCTTCCGTCTGTCCTAGAATTTATGAAGCGGCTGGACCTTTAATGGATAGAAGCATCCATATCAGATTCTTGATAACTTAGGGTTTTACACAATTCACAGCGAGTAAAGTTTACCTTCTCCTATTGATATGGTTCTAAAATAAATTGATATGAATATGCTTCATATCACAGCGAAAAATACTGTCGTCTTTAAAACGTTCGAAATCCACCCCTTCAAAAATAATATTTCTTTCTAGCATTATGACGTCATTCCTTTAACCATCTCATTTCATCTTTTCTTATTTTAAATTATTTAAATATCACCTGCATTATTTTCAAACGTTTTATCGCTGAACTTAGATATCACGTAAATGATTTTTATATTTGGCATTTATATTTAACTTAAATATTAGATTAAGTACATATGTGATAATTTTAAAATAAATCATAGATTATTTTTTGTTGCAATGAAAATTTTATCACCGGTATTAACAACAAATTATATCTACCTCCAGGGTGTAGTGTAAATGATAGTTTAATTCCTTTTCTTCCATTAATTAATGTGGAAAAAATTGGGAAGAACTCAATGATAATTTTGACGTAGTTAAGAAATATTTGAACATTTTTTCTAAATGAATTAAACGTAATTCATTCACAGTATCGGGAGACTTTAGAAGAGTATGAAGATACAGAAATTATTGAAGGTGTAATTCTCAGCCAAAAAAAAAAGCCTTTTTTACCTGCCTTATAGGGTATTTTACAATTCTGGAAAATTAAAATTTTACTGATCCCGTCATATGACGGGTCATATGCTAGTTAAAAATAATCAATTATAAAATTGGAATTACTTTATCCTATGAAAGTCAATTTTTAAAAAAAAATTTCTAAATTAAAGTGTAATTAAAACTCTTTCTGTGAAAGCAACAAAAATTTTCATCATTTTAATTACACTTGAATTATTTATATTTGCACAAAATTTCAAGTTTCTCAATTTTGATTGTTCTAGACATGCAAGACAACCCGACAGACGTTGTCCTGTTTTAAAGCTGTTCAAAAATTGTTCAATAAAAGTTCAAAAATTGTAAAATGCTTTTAAATAAATTATAAATTGGACTATTTTGGTTTAAAAGTAAGGAAAAAAAAATATTTTACTAATTGACGTAACCAATCGCGCAGTCATCACAAACGTAGTTAGATTAAATTAAGACCCCCACATCGTCTTTACAGGGATTCGATCCTCTTCTCGTACTGAAGCCCGTTGCGCTTACCACTGCACCAGTGATACTTTGGCAGCGTTTAGTCTCAAGCTGCATTACAATAATCACACTAAGTGCTCACTTCTGGATTTTTAATAAAAAATAACATTTTCTATCGGATCAAATTGTGAATGTAAACCATTCTCGAATCAACTTAATTACATACACAAAAATTCATCAAAATCAGTTCAGCCGTTTAGGAGAAGAATTTTTTTTAACTTTTAAGTTTACAGTAACTTGCTAATTGATCAAAAGAACATTACACAGATCGAATATTATTAAACGATCATTTTCATTTCTTATAAATTATTAATTCATTTTAATTCAACCGTACATAAATAATTTCCAAAAATATTTATATTTTTTAATATAAATTTACACAAGAGTTTGGTTTGTTAATTTAATAACACACGCTCCAAGCATTTATATAACGTAATGAATATCTGATAAAATTACAAGCTGATGTTTGCTTTGATAATAATTTTTAATGCTTAGAATAATGAAAAAATAATGTAGTATGTTTTTTAGAAATAGTTATAATTCAAACAAATTAACTAAAAATAAATATTCCACAATAAAAATGGTTTGTTTGACTTCGTTTGAATTTAATGACAAAATTAGTCTTAATTATATTAATAAGCAAAAATATTTATGCATGTTAATGTAATTATATTTTTATTTGCTTTTTTAACTCTTACTTTCTCTTGCACTTAACGGTGTGTTATTATTTTTCTGCTGAAAAATTCTAAACACATTTTTTTTTTATTTTCTACAACAGACGGCAAAAAAAATATATATATTAATAGCATCGTTTACTAGATCATTTTTAATTACAAAGGGTTTAAATTAGTACATTTAGTTTATTTTTTTCAACCCCGCAAAAACAACTATAATTAAAATTTTTACATCCACCTTTTATACTCTACCATTATCTCGAAATCTACCATTTTATTAAAAAAAAAATTCCAAAAGAAACATCAACATCTTTTCACTTTCAGCATAAATTTGCTCCTCACCCTGTCTGAACAATAAACTTAACTTCTTGTTAATCCACGGTTTCTCAAAACCTTACGCCTCGTTAGACTAACACAACTTTAAAAATAAGGTAATCTTTATGAGCGTGAAGCTCTTGGTGGAGAAAAAAAAAGGCAGGTCGATAGAAATCTTTATTAAAGCTAAAAACACTAGCAATAAATAAAGGTAATTAGGGCACTTAACCACAGCGGATGTTGGCTAATGGGATAAATATGAGGGCTTGGGGGCTCTTGTTTTAAGCAAACATGAACAATAATTATTTTTCAAGCCCTGGGATAAAAGCGTGTAGGAGTGTATAGAAGAGCGAAAGGGATTTGAGGAATTTTCTTGAGTGAAATCCAGTCACATTTGGGTGATCGCGGAGCCGTATTTCACTATAAAGGGAAGAAAGATGTCATGGGTAATAAATGAACAGAAACCGCTTAAAATGCTCTAAAAGGGAGTTTACAATGTATTGTTTTTGGTTAAAATATATCTCCCAATTAAAAAATTGTATTGTCTATAATGGACAGAATTTTATTTATCTACTTTTAATTAAATGTGTTGGTACTATAAACTGTAAAAATAGTATTATTACTATAAATTGTAATATATATATATATATATATATACATATATGTGTAATATTAAAATCCCTTATTTACATATTTTAATATTAATTTAATAACATTTGTTCATAAAGTGCGTTGGGGGTTTGAACGGTAATTCTGATTTTTCAATCCAGACACGCTATAGACTTAATTCAACCTCTGTCTGTACTACTTTAGCCAATAGTTAGCGCATTATCTTTAAACGGGTATTTTTTATCACGTGATCAATTGTGCTTAGGGATTATTAGGGGTATTTTTACCTGAAAAATCCTTACTTGAAAAGTGTGTTCAGGATCACATTGTTTGGTTGGACGATGTTGTAAAAGTGCTTGCCTGTTGTATGGATTTCATGTATCTCAATAGAAATAAACTGTGTTGTGATTTTGAATGAGTCTCGCCCCTATTACATATATATGTATATATATATATATATATATATATATATATATATATATATATATATATATATATATATATATGTATATATATATATATATATATATATATATATATCACTATATGAATTCAGAGGTTCCCTGAAACATTCTCCAAATGTATAAGTATGTACTAACACTATAAAAGTTTCCTTGAATTTCAACTTTTTGTGAGCCTATAAGCCGGTTTAAATCATTAATTCCCAGGTTGAATATACACTTAATTTTTTTTAATTTATTCAATATCATACCTTTGTAATATGAAGAAATATAAAAATTTTAAGAGATATTGGCAAAGTTTAAAGTTTGAAATTTACTTTAGGGATTTATAAATGTGTGATGTCATATGTACAGGAAGTAAAATATACTATATAATGATAAAGATAAAGAATAGTATCCAAATTTAGGCATAGCCTAGTTTAAGACCATATTAAAATAAAAAGTTGTTTAAGCACAAGAAGAATTTCTACGTGTATTAACTCTAACATATATAACATCTACTACGAATTATTCCGCACTTACATTTATTTTTTCAAATTTTATTCAGTCTGGACAATGCTGAGACTAATGTGTAGCAAATCGGAAACTAAATCTGAAAAGGACAGACGTTATTTTAGGCCTCAAAGAGTGACCTTGTTTTTTAAAGTGTTAATCTATAGAAATTGGAGTGGTCTTTTAATATACACTCTTAAAAAATTGATTTTTAAAATATACTTGTTGTAAAAAATCATGAAAATATAAACAAAATTATATGGAGATAAAATGAGAAATAGCATTTTAAATTTTAAAATAGAACAGTTATTCTTGTTATCTGCTGACATAAATTGACATAAATTGAATTTTTTATAAGAACATTTTCTCTTTGTGCGAGGTAGTAATTTATTTCAAGTCAACTATACACGAAATGTTTTCAAAAAGTTTTTATACTAAATTCTTTGCCTTAAATTGACCTAAAATTTGATTTTATTTTAATTTCATAGCATCTAAAGCTTTAATCTACAATCACTGCAATGTTAATATTACAATGAAAGAACGTTTGCTTTTAACTATATATTTTTCACTTAGAGCTGTGAAAAAATTTTAAAAATAATGAGAAAATGTGTGCTGGAGTACAAGCAAATGAGTAACAATATTTTAAGTGCAAAAATAGAACAGTAACTGCAATTAAGAAGGGCCTCAATTATTTAAGTACATATTTAAGTACACTATGAAATTCGAAATATAAATTTGAGTGTCGCTCTATTTGTTAAAAAATGTATTTATTTTTACAGATTAATTTATGCAAAGAAAAAGTAACCAGCTCTTACTGTTGATTCCGAGCGTAGCTAATAGTATAACATAATGGTTAATGTTTTACTTTTTTTGATAATAGTTTCACGTTTTTTTTTCCTGATAGAAAATAAGAATAAATGTATCGGATAAAACTATTGGATTTATAAAAAGACTAACAATATGTTTAAAGTAATAAATAGATAGGAAATGCATAAATTCTACATTTCTACATTGGTATATATGAAATGAATGCATAAGAAATATCCTATAGAATACGTTTTATTGATACCATTTTCTAAGATTCATTCAGTAGATATATTTTACCAAAACAAATCATTCCGGTGAGTACTCATCCTTGTTGACATTCTTTCTCGTACAATGTCTTCATTGATGATTAAGGAAAAATAATCAATGAACAGCTGTTGTGGATAATATACTTGTGTGTCTAATGACATATTAAAGACTGTTACGCCTGTATTTCCCCAAGAGATTAAGCAAGCATAAAATGCTGATTATTATATGATGCAGAAGATACTGCTAAAAAAGCTTTGCACATATATGTAACTATTGTCAAATAAAAAATACAATATGAGGAATATTTATACGTAAAATTCCATCCATTCTCATTAATGGAATCATTTCCAAATACATGAAACATTCTGGAACTTTGGTACCGGTTACTCATCGCGAAAATACCGCCAAGCCTCGCTTACGCCAAAAAGGTGGCTGTGAAATAAAAAGAACCTATTCTTCTCTTTTCAGCTGAGAAAATAAACTTATGTTTTTACATTGTTTTGGCATATGGCAACTGCAGAAAACGGAGTGCTTAACCAGAGGTTTTTACGATTTTTCTAGCTGGTTTGACGGCGTGCTGTTTCTATTTTTACGACTTAACATAAACACGAGAGAACAGACTTACGATTTGATAAAAGAAACTCGGATGACTATTTCAGATTATTCGAGAGATATTGCTGCATATTTATATAGCATTTTCTAGAGGAAAAAAGAGTATAATATCTAACCAGATACCCTCTGGCGAAACAAAATTAAATTTATTATGCACATGAGACGGAATTCTGCTACATTTATCGAGTAAAGGGGTGTTTATAAAATATATTAATTAGAGAGAACAATTCTTAAAAATGGTATTGCGTGTAGAGAATTTTGCGAAAATTGGGTTAAAAGAATAATTTAAAACCGATTATTTTATGAAATTTTTCTCTAGTGGTATGGCTACAGTCTAAAGCAGAAAAATATTGAAAAAAACTATTTTAAAACACTTGATCTTGAATTTAAATCATAATAACGCTGTGAAAGCTATACAGTTTTACAAATAAATAACTTTATAAATTGAAGAATTAGTGAATAAAATATTTTATTCCCGTTAAAAATTACTGTAACTCTATAAAAAATGTAGCTAAATCTTTCTTCTGATCAAAGCTTTTGCTTATTATTCTGTTATTTTTCAAATTATATATAGACTGCAATAATAAAAAATAATCTTCCAGTACATAAAAAAACTGAAGAATTGGAGAATTAATAAAATGAAGAATTAGTAGATAAAATATTTTATACACCTTAAAAATTACGGCAAATTTATAAAAAAAATATCTTAATAATTAATCTTTCTTCAGGCCAAAACTTTTTCTTATTATTCTGTTATTTTTCAAACTATATTTAGACTGCAATAATAAAAAAAGTCATCCAGTACTTAGAGAAACTAAAGAATTAAAAAATTAATAAATTGAAGCATTAGTGGATAAAATATTTTATCCACATTAAAAATTACAGCAAATCTATAAAAAATTATCTAAATCTTTCTTCAGGTCAAAACTTTTTCTTATTATTCTGTTATTTTTCAAACTATATTTAGACTGCAATAATAAAAAAAGTCATCCAGTACTTAGAGAAACTGAAGAATTAAAAAATTAATAAATTGAAGAATTAGTGGATAAAATATTTTATCCAAGTTAAAAATTAAGACAAATTTATAAAAAAATTATCTAAATCATTCTTCAGGCAAAAACTTTTTCTTATTATTCTGTTATTTTTCAAACTATATTTTGACTGCAATAATAAAAAATAATCTTCCAGTACTTAAAGAAATTGAAGAATTGAAGAATTAGTGGATAAAATATTTTATCCACTTTAAAAATTACGGCAAATTTATAGAAAAAAAAATTATCTAAATCTTTCATCTGACCAAAACTTTTGTTTATTATTCTTTTATTCTTCAAAATATGTTTAAACTGCAGTAATAAAAAAAATCTTCCAGAAGTTAAAAGAACAATATTTTCAATGCATATTTTACTAGCGAATTCAGCTTCTTTCGTGAGCACTTGGCTCGAAAAAAATTGCATACTCAGAGATCTGAGATCGTTAAATGGTTCAAACCTAATAGCGAAGTAAGTTAAAAAATTTAAATCTCTAAACCTTCAAAATTGCAGATTTTTCTTAATAATTGAGGTAATTTACTTTTCTTCTGCATCTTGATTAGTTTCACTGTACTCTGTATTACAACATTTTTGTGGATTTAATAAAATTCAGAAAATGGAAGTTTATTCTAGTTACTGAAAGATCTTATTGTATATCATTAAAATTATTTTATTACACATGTGTGTATGCATACAAACATACAATGATTTTAGTCGAATGTTGTTTATGATTAATACTGCATAAACAATTATACTAATAAATTATAAAATATTTATTATGAAAGAATAAATTATTCGGTATGAAATAAATAATTAATAATAAAATGCAGAAATAAACTATTCGATATAAAATAAATAAAGTATAATAGAATATCGAAATGAATTATTTTGTATAAAATAAATAATGAATAATAAAATATCGAAATAAATTTTTCGGTATGAGATAAATAATAAATAATAAAATATATAAATAAATTTTTCCGTATAAAATAAATAATGAATAATCAAATATCGAAAAAAATATTCGGTATAAAATAAATAATGAATAATAAAATATCGAAATAAATTATGAAGTATAAAAGAAATAATGGATTATAAAATATTGAAGTAAATAACTTTGTATGAAATAAATAATGAATAATAAAATATCAAAATGTATAATTCGTATAAATTATTCATTATTAACTATATTAAATCAAGATAATTATTTCATCCTGTGAAGACATTTACCTGATATATAAATGGCAACTTAAAAGTGTTAATCACATTTCGGATGCAAAATAACAAATAAATATCTCTTAAAATTTTTTGTATAAATATTCGCAACTGCTCTAATTCCATAGAATTCTTTTTATACATAAGCACTGCATTTATTTCAGTCAAAGTCATTCAGGCCATTAAACTGTAATTTTAAGCCAATTTCCATGCAATAAATTCAGTATTTTTTGGAACTATTATCAGTATCTGCTTTTTCCTTAACTTTTAAACTGTTTATTTACTAATTAAACCAATTATTTTCAAAAGAAAGCAATTTTTTTTCACCAACGTCGCCAAAACAATCCATTAAGGCATGATAAATATCCCACCACACCCCACATATCTGACGCCAATATGACTCTGGCGTTTCACAATGTCAAAGAAACACTTCCATCAATTCTTGGCAAAAATCCCGTAAAATAACTTTTAAAGAAACAGTGTCCACAAACCGTGACTTAGCGTTCTTCGTATTGATACGTATGTGTGTGTGTGTGTGTTTGCGAGATTCTTTATAACAAAATTGTGAAAGTTAATGTTCTACCATTTTGTTGATTATTTTCGCTATAGTTCTGTCATTAGTTCTCCGGAGAGTTTAAGTTTTCTTTCTACTTTTTATTAATGGGCTTGTCAGAGTTCTGTAGATATGGGGGGGAGAGATATTTATGAGCGATGATTATTTTTAAAAGGAGAACATTTTTGTTTTAGCAATCAAATTCAAATATGATTCACATCTCGAAAGAATTGCTTTAAAGAGCAAGCATCTGCCGAATAGGGATGTAATTTTTTTTGGAGGAGTATAATGCTGTTAAATGAATAACGATCGATTCAGTAATGGTTTAAATATCATTCAATTTGGTAATTAGATTTTCTTACAGTGCCAATTTTTATTTGAAAATATACTGTTTGGTGATAACGATTAATTCAATTAGTATTTTTCATTGAGCAATTTAGTTTTTATACATGATATTCTGTTAAAAATTCCTTTTTATTATTTTATTCATTATTTTGCCCCATAGAAAGAGTCTTTTTTAAAAGCAGCTAAGTTGCAACGTGTAATAGACTGTGAGTGCTGCGGTACTAATATTTATATTACTCTAAAAGATGTATCAGAATAGGGATGTAACTTTTTGGAGACGTATAATGCTGTCAAATGAATAACGACCGATTCAGTAATGGTTTAAATATCGTTCAATTTGGTAATTAGATTTTCTTACAGTGCCAATTTTTATTTGAGAATTTACTGTTTGGTGATAACGATTGATTCAGTTAGTACTTTTAATTGAGCAATTTGGTTTTTATACATGTTAAAAATTCCTTTTTATTATTCTATTCAAAATTTTGCTGCATAGGAAGAGTGTTTTTTAAAAGCAGCTGAGTTGCATCGTGTAATAGACTGTGAATGCCGCGGTACTAACTTTTATATTACTGTAAAATATGCATCAGAATAGGGATGTAATTTTTTGGAGCTGTATCATGCTGTTAAATGAATAACGATCAATCCAGTAATGGTTTAAATATCGTTCAATTTGGTAATTAGATTTTCTTACAATGCCAATTTTTATATGAGAATATACTGTTTGGTGATAACGATTGATAAAATTAGTATTTTCCATTGAGCAATTTGATTTTTATAGATCATATTCTGTTAAAAATTCCTTTTTATTATTCTATTCATCATTTTGCCCCATAGAAAGAGTCTTTTTTAAAAGCAGCTGAGTTGCATCGTGTAATAGACTGTGAATGCCGCGGTACTAACTTTTATATTACTGTAAAATATGCATCAGAATAGGGATGTAATTTTTTGGAAGCTTATAATGCTGTTAAATGAATAGCGATCTATTCAGTAATGGTTTAAATATCATCCAATTTTGTAATTAGATTTTCTAACAATGCCAGTTTTTATTTGAAAATATACTGTTTTGTGATAACGATAGATTCAATTAGTATTTTCCATTGAGCAATTAAATTTTTTTTCATCACATTCTTTTAAAAATTCCTTTTTATTATTCTATTCATCATTTTGCCTCATAGGGAGAGTCTTTTTTAAAAGCAGTTAAATAAAATTAGGCTCTAGATAGTGAGTGCCTCTGTACTAACTTTTATATTCCTGTAAAGGATGCATCAGAACCACGTAACTCAGCTAGCAAAAGCAGCGATCTTATAATTAGAGGGTGGAATGTTCGGGACTCGAGCAGACCTAAGATCCACCGTGTTCGTTAATTGTAACTGGAACACTTAAGATAGGTTCGTTGTCTCAATGTCCTCCAAATTTTCAAACGATATCTGAGGCTGGAAGGCCATTGCTGGGGCTTTTCTGCTTGGTTTCTGCTTCTGAAGTAGGAGGACCCACTTGACCTAACTCGTTATTTCACCCTAGTAATGCTCGTCAATCGAAAGACGCTCTCCTTTGCTTTAAATCGTCAGAACTCTGGCCCACGAGCTAGCCTCCAAAGGACGATCCTAATAGGAAAATCCAAATAAAAAATTTATAACTGCTAGAAATTACTAGAAAATTTTGTAGATTGTTCATACGACTGAATTGTACCTATTCTCAAAAGGAAAACTCGTTCTGACAAAACATAATTCTACAAGCTATTTCTAGTAGGATCTAAACGTTTGCCTTTTATTTAAGGATTGAAAATTTAGGTGAGTTTAGATATAGTTTATATGTAAAGTCGATGAAATAGAATACTTTTTCTAAACCACATACCTACATTTCTAAGAAAATAAGCATATATTCCATTATCTAATTTAATTATAGCCCAAATCATAGCATCCCGACTGATGAGCAAAATCTGACATTTTGACACACCACAATCTCTTTCCTTCAGTGAGACAAAAGCGGTACTCAGCACCACATTCACAACGATAGTTTTCATCTCTACTTCCTCCTCATTCATATTTATATCTCGGTTTTCTAAGCGGTTGATCTCGTATTTTAATCATCTACACATCTGAAGCATAACTCAGTTCTGTGACATCTTTCATGCTTTTCGGTTTAGTTCTTCAGATTGGGAGTGTTAACGCGACAAAATGTAAGTAATGCGTGAAATAGGAATTTCCATCCTTTCAAATACACTACCTTATTGTTAGATATCAAACAATGATACGCATTTTTGGAAGTTAAATGATTGATTTATTGTTTAATTTTCTGCTGTATCAGTTCATGCTGATTTAACGATATGTGATGATACTTTATCTTCATTATGTTGAAATATATAGAGCTTATTTCTTTATTTACGAGGAAAATTGAATCAAAGACTTGATTTCTTACACACATATTC
Source organism: Pardosa pseudoannulata (assembly GCA_032207245.1). Classification (NCBI taxonomy): domain Eukaryota; kingdom Metazoa; phylum Arthropoda; class Arachnida; order Araneae; family Lycosidae; genus Pardosa; species Pardosa pseudoannulata. The sequence goes on from CM063501.1 coordinate 21,020,950, forward strand.
ATACAAAAATAACTGAAATTTATTAAAAGCATAATATAGGGCTTTTAAATACTGTATAAGCATCGTATATCGATGAATGTACAGTTGGAGTAAATGTGTTTTTTCTGCTTACTCTTTTTGGTAGCAATATATAGACTCATTTTAATATTAATTAATCTTGTTTCGTTTAGAAATTTACTAAGATTCTTGAAATAAAACCAATCACGCATTGGTTCCACAACTAAATCACCACCGCTAAAAGTTACAATGGAAAGACTTCTACTGACTGAATATTACACCTTTTATTCGGTACTGTTTCAAATCCGTTAAGTCAGCAATTTTTATAGAATTTTTTTTTTGCTTTTTATTTAAGAAATTTGATTTTTTGACCATGGTGAGAATATTTATGTTTGATAATTTCTGTATGTTTGTATGTATTATGTTTAATAATATATATGCATATAATATATATACTCACACATATATGTATATATATATATATGTGTGTGTGTGTGTGGCGTGGTTTTTTGAAAATTTATAACTGCACTGAAAAAAACGCTCAATGAAGAAAGACAGCTTTATGATTAAAACATCTTTGCAATTATATATGCTTGTACATGAACCAAATTTTTTTTTTCATTTTTATTATTATAAAATTTTTTTTCGTTTTTATCAGTAATTTTATTTTGTTTTTATTTTTATTTTTTATATATATATTATATATATATATATATATATATATATATATATATATATATATATATATATATATATATATATATATATATATATATATATATATATATATATATACATATATATATGTGTGTGTTGTTATATGTTATATTGTGTATATATATATATATATATATATATATATATATATGTGTGCGTGTGTTTTAGAAACATCATTATAACTGCACTGAAAACAAACGCTTTACAAAAGCTTTATGAAAAAGTCTGACAATTATTATTTGTAGCAAATGAACCAATACGAGAGCAATTTTCTAAAAATAGAATTGACTAGCGTCAGGTTTAAATTATTCTGTTCCGACTAACATTTTTTATATTTCTGTTTTAGTGAATAGCCTCCTCTATTAACAATGTATGTTACGCATCCATTTTTAATCTATATAAAAAAATTAATACAAAATTGGTGTTGTAATTTTATAATAATTTCAATTTTAAACTCTTTGTACATGTAAAATTAATTAAATTCTCACTACGTATAAAAAATTGTGTTATAATTTTCCAGTTGCACTTAGCACTAAATTTACGGACCGAGCCAATTTGATTCTTTAAAAATTTGATTACTATACATATATAAAACTTTAATATCACTTTTCAAAAACATACGTTGGTTTTTAGTTAAGTAATAAAATGTATGTAAACTTTCATCCCTCTTCCGCGCAGACCCATTCATTTCGCATTATCAAATATGGTATACCTATTTTCACGGTTGTGAGCCAATTTGACTCATAGAATGGTTTAAGAGTTAATCGCATAATATGAAATTTATTGGTCCTACCAGGCCTGGGCAACAGTCAAGGTTTTATTTTCCAACTCGCTGATGATCTAAAAAGTAAATATAAAGAAGAAGTCGAGAACACTTCCATTCCAATGAGAGAAATTCATGCTACTAACGCACGGAAGAATTGTCGAGTTCAACAATCATGCAAAAGAAACAGATGTAGAAACCATTGTGCTAAATGTAATAGAAATGTTTGGAAAAAGTGTTTCAAAAACAGATTTTATATGTAAAAAATGCTTTTCATGAATTTTTTTATGATAAACATTTCATTTAAATTAATTTGGAACTAGTTTCTTTGCAAAAAACTTCAATTTTCTTGTATGAGTCAAATTGGCTCACTTCATTAAAAAAGGTATATGATCAACCTCCGTAAATCTAGTGTTAAACTTGATAAATGAAATTGTGAAGTTGATCTTTTGACGTCGTTGCATTTAGAAACATCGATTTTTATTAAGGAAAAAAGAAAGAATCACATCCTTGGGTATTTCTGTCACTATAGGTTGAACCTCAAGGTTAAAACATCTGAATTAAAATGAAAGCTTCGTTACGAAGTCATGATGTTATCAGCATATATATTCTTAACCTTTTCCGCCTTTCTTTGCGAGATCATATTAACCCCAATGTCATCAAAATTGCTGTAATTACATATTCTTAATATACGCAAGCTGTCAACGATTCTCGAAAAGTTGCCTTTCAAAAGTTACTCTCGTGCCACGATGGCAAATAGTGTGAGTCACAGCTTTGGAGTGAACGACTACGTAAGTTATATGTGGGCGTAGAACGTGATTAGAAAGTATGTTTAAAATATATTATAGACTTTTTTAAATTATCTTATACAAACATATATTTTACTACATTTTTTTATCTTATCGTTCTGTCAAGAAGCAGTTTACTGCTAAACATATCACTTTTACTTGAATAACACTAAAAAATATTAATCACAATTTTTTTCTGCGTTCAATGAAAGTTAGAATAAATATTAATTGTAAAACTACCCTCACGTGACTTCATTCATTAATTTCTGGAATATTTATTTACAAATGCTCTTTTGTCTAGAAAATCAACATTTAAAATATTTAAGGTATCATTATTTTAAATAGAATAAGTCTATTTTCTGATAAACATTATTCCTAACTTACTATGCCCCGATTTTCAAATGAAAAAATTCAATGATATATATTCAACGAATATCATATCTGATTAATAAATTTATTTCAGACTTAATTCAAACTTAGAAAGTTTTAAATTTTTAAGACGAACTACTGTAAAATGTTCCAATTTAATTTCCTCCCTCTTCTCGATAGCCAAAACTTTCTTCTTCAAGTCTTATATATTTCCTCTAAAATTGGGAACCTAATTTCCATACTTTACAACTTATTCATCAGCTTTATTCGAGTAAACACGAATTTTGAATTCTTAATCAGTGCGCGCTGCCTTTCCGGAGAGTAACAAGCATTTCATGTTTCTCCATTCAACTCACCTCTGGTGACATGGCGCCGCTTTATACAACTGCCTTGGCGCAAGTAATATAGTTCCGACGGGTATTACAACCCAATAAATACTAATTCGATGGAGCCATTAACCATGAAAGCCCGTCGTCTCTCATTACAAGCAGATTAATGAGCTATTCATCAACTATCATGTTCACATGTCCGGTGATGGCCTTCCCGTCCCTAGAAATTAAAATGGAACAGTTCTGCTCGACATATTTCTGACAATTTCAAGTGAAATGATGGCAACGGTTTGCTTCAGTTAATAAGCCGAACTCAATCTCTCCAGTGCGGGGGAGATTGATGCAGATTGTGAATGCAGAGATTTCGCAAGTCGCTTTAGTGTCCCTTCGAGTGAATATTTTCAAGAGTCTAATATATGGAGTTTTAGCCTTGGTATGCAGGGCTCTCGTAATTCCAATTAATACTCTGAGACGATGTAATTGCGGAATTTTCTATTTGCATATCCCGATGAGTTCTTGAAATATGTGGAAAAGGGGGGCGGCTAATGAAATATTAAAATTGCGAGATTTGGAAATGATGCGCTTATGAAAGTTTATCGTGTAATATGACGTTTATTTGGGGGGGAGATGCCCGTCAGATGTGTTTCGCTATAATTATTTCGCTTTCATCGCTGTCTTAAAGACTTGATTCGAGGCAATCCATTAGCTGGCACGAGATTGATTTCTCTGCCTAGTGAAGTTAGGCAATTTGGATGAAACCCGATCTTAGATTTTTATTTATTATTTCACAAGATACATCAAAAGTCTTGAGAAATCGAACTTTTGGCTTTAATAAATGCTGTGCTCTACCTAACAAAGCATGCAGCTTTTCAGAGTCGGTGGAACTTTTGTTAGCAAAGAGCAGCTGGTATTAAAATTGGAAGAAATTTCCAGCTTCATTTCGATTAGCAGAACTAAAACTGTGAACATACACTACTTTATACTAAATGATACTTACTTCAAGTATAAAGAAAATAAAATATGCAAAATTATTACTATATAAAAATGTTTTAGGAAGGAGTAGTCGGGGCAAAAACAATCACAAGAAAACAAATATTTTGCATTACTTAATTCTAATATTCTTTTGCTTTTCTGTGAAACAAAACACACAAGAAATATATAGCTAACTTTGTTTCCGATTGCATAAATTTAAAAAAAATTTAATGCCTTAATATTCTGCTTTTCTGCCAAGATTTTATAGAAATACATTCATATAAACATTTAAACGAATAAGGGGAAACTTAATGCATTAACATACAGCCGTATGTGTAAACATTTCATGTGCATATGAATGAGAAAAGTAACTTGATTTTGTGTTATTGACTTCAAACGTTATTCCGTAGAGTAAGGGTATATAACAAGAAATAAAATTGTTTAAATATCATAAAAAATATTGATCGTTTAATATATATATATATATATATATATATATATATATATATATATATATATATATATATATATATATATATATATATATATATATATGTATATTTAAAATAAGTTAAATTCTATATCCAGTTATATACTTATGTAAATGCTAAATAGTTAATGTGAAATGGGATGGAGAATTTTTGCACAAATATTTTAAACGACTCAAGTGAAAATGTTTATTATTTTTCAAAATATCTTTTTTTGGAAATATTTATTATTTATCAAAAATATCTTTTTTGGAAATATTTATTATTTATCAAAAATATCTTTTTTGAAAATGTTTATTACTTACGAAAATGTTTATTATTTATCAAAAATATCTTTCCTTTTAGTGTCAAATATATTATGTAAAATCATTATTTTTGTTCGTATTGTGAATGCAGGTTAAACTTGAATATTTTAAAATAGAAGTTTAAAGTTCCACTCTAACTAGTTAAAAGTCGGTGTATGTTACAAAGCTCTTCTGAACACATTTAAATTGAAGAATAGTTAAATCAGTCACATTAGAGAAACTTTTTAAAATTTGGATAACTTTTCACTTTTTGAAATTAATTATTTTAATTTTTAAAAATTTCCTTACGCATTAGTTTTCGTTGTTTTTTTTATTTCACCTTACTATTACTTTAAAATATCTTTAGAACATTTTTAGCACTTGAAAATTATTTTAAAATATCTCTTGAACAATGTAAAGATAAAATAATATCTCTACATTAAATAGTTAATTTACAAAAAAAAAATGTTCTATTTGTAAAATTGTCGTTCGTTAAATTCAAATTTTTCTAAATATCTAAGGGAAGTCGTAATTTAGAATGCATACCCAGATGAATTTGAATGCATATTAGGTGCGTTTGGCAAATATTTTGTGATAATCTACAAAATAAAAGCTAAGTCTCACAAGGCATTGTAGAAATTAACAAAATATTTTGCAAATAATTTTTCAAAAATAATCTGATTTTAACAAAAAGTTTAACATGATTAATTTACTTATATATTTCAATTTATATCTAAAACGTTTCGTTACTCTGAAATGATAATTTATAAAAGCTACTTGTTGCGTCCACCACTATACTTTCAGTGCAAAAATAACCACCACTTGATTAATACTTGTATACGATTCTTTCTTTGAACATGGACCACGCTATTTGTTACTTCTAGTTAACGAGCCACCTGTGGCTAAGCGGTGTATATACAAAAGGTTTACCTCTTAGTTTCCTTCATCCAACTATGCATTTGTTTAACTGTATTAATTAAGATTCCGCTACACTTCTTTCCGGTCTTGCCGTTTTAAAATTAAACCTTTGGAGCTCCATGCAAATCAATCACTTCCGTGTCTAAGCAGCTGCAGGAAAATATTACTTGCATGCGCAACTCCTTGTTTACACCGCTAAACTTTTGTGTCTCAATAAATTTGTCTCACCACTAATTTATTTTTTTTCCATTCCTCGTCACTCGCGAGTTGTTCTCATTGTAAGCCAATTCGTTTACCGTTTAACTTATTCTCTTTTTTTTTTCACCGTAATTCATTAGTCTAGTTGGCTAACGTTCTTTGCCATTGTTCCGTGTTTATAAACATGGATCTTCTTTCAAATTAAATCACACTCAGTCACGAGCAATTTCAATACCGTTTACAACAACGGGTAATTCATCTACAAACAGACCGTACCGCTATTTCCCCCGGCCCCGCAAAACCGAAGCAAAAAAAAAAAGTCTTTTTGAATGGGACTGGAGAATGATATTTTTTTTTCTTTTGCCTCTCTCACAAACTGTTGACTCCGTCTTTCAGTCTCTCTAAACTTTTCTCTTCTCTTTTTTTTTTATTCTGCTTTCCGTTCGGTCTGTGTGTGTGTATGTGTGTGTGTGCTATCGTGAGCATCTTTTTTTAAAAAAGCGGACAGATCATTATCAAAGTTCTGGCAAATGATGCATTCGTGCTTCTTCTTTTCTTAAAGTTCCCGAGCCTAAGTGAGAGGAACCGATGTCAGCCTTTTTGGAGATTTAAGTCGACTCGATAGGGTGCTACGCCAAAATGACTTTTCGCGGGGGCTTGTTCAATATTACGTTGAAACAGGTGTATGGAAAAGAGGATACACGGTTTTCACGCAGTTAAGTCGTTAGAAATTTTTTTCAGTGTGTGGACTTTCCTCGCTAGATTTCTTTTAAGTAAGAGGTTCATATGAACCTTTAACTAGTATAGAGTATACATACATAACATAGATCAGTTTATTTAAATATTACGTATTTAATAAACATCTCTCTCTATATATATGTAATAAGACGGACTTCTCGATGGGTAGATCCAGCCATAAAAATAACATCGTTTTAACTAAAGACCTTTATTAAACTAACGTTGGAGGATGGGTTCCCACTTCATCATACGGGCAGGACAAATTAAAGGGTCAGCTAGCATGAGTTATATGTACAAGACCCTTAACACCTGTGTCAACATGTGTAGGAAAATCTCTAGAAAAATCTGCCTCCGACAGCGTGCATCTCCTTTTTGTTTGGAAATTTCCAAAATTGTCTGCCAGGGCAATGAATTGGTCTGACCCCTTATCTGAGTTCGTAAACTGTAGTCCTAGTGGTCAATTTAAGTTTGGAGTTAAAAAGGGAAATGCAAAAGGACGCGAGAATTTTTAGCCCTTGATTTCAGATTTGAAAACCCCTGAGAATTTTCATTACATATATTTATAGCACAAACATATTTCTTCTCTATATCTTTCTTAATTTTACTTTACAATTGTCTAATAAGATCAGTTTTAACTTATGCATATGAAACCTGGGTAACAACTTTGTCAAATGAAAAGATACTGGCGACCTTTGAAAGAAAAATCCTTAGAAGTATATTTGGAGGAATACATAAAAAATATATAATATACGACTCAAGAGATAGTCAAGTTTAGGATTATATAATTTATATGACATATTAAATTTCATTAAATTGCAAAGAATAAAGTGGGAAGGCTATCTAATCAGGATGGACAATGACCGAACAACAAAACGGGTCTTCGCTGCAAAACCTACAGGAACGTGAAGATGAGGAAGACCCAACCTGAGATGGACAAACTGCCTGGAAAGAGACCTTCAGGTACTTAAAGTAAAAAACTGGAACAATTTGTCCTCCTGAACGATGTCTTGGACAAAGCTTATTGAGAAAGCCTGGGCCCATTCTGGGCTGTTATGCCACTGAAGAAGAAGAATATATCTTTCTTAATCTCCAAATAAGAAAACAAGCATTAAAATGGGAAAAAAGTTATATCAATTTAAACAAGTTTTCCTTTAATAACTGTTTTTCAAATGTCTATAAAAATTCTTGAATAATTAAACAAAATAATTAAATGTACATTTTACCAAATCCATTTTACCATGTACCCTTTATCAAAATAGTATGACTAGATTTTCAATAGATTCTTACTACAAAGCCATTTTCTTTTCAATTATTTATACTAAAAACAAACTGATTGCGTTTTATTACGCTTTTCATCTATTATAAAAATATATAAAAAATGTTGTTAAAATAAATTGCCACACATGCACACACGTGTGTGATACAGACTCTAGAATAATAAATCCAAAATAACTATAAAAATATTTAACCATACAAGAGTACTGAAAAATAGACGGAACATATTTCGCAGATAAATTCAAATATAAAAAAAATACTCATAAATTTTATCGTTGCCTTTACTTGAAACGTTGCTTTTGAATTATTCTAGTAAATTATAGTTATTTCGCTTAATGTTTAAACTTGCCAAGTAATTTATTAAATTATTTTATTACTTTTATGAATATAAACGTAATGTTTTGTTTTAACTATTGTTAATGTGACAGTTTGGCTTTAAAAGTGTGATAAGTGTAGTTCTTTGATCCTTTATAATTTTATGTTATTATCATAATGGTTCATTGTTTTTGGTGTTTAAACTTAGGTATTAGAATAAGTACCCCTGAATTTATATGTTATGATTCCCTTAATGCTCCTTATTTATATTTTACTATTAAATTACTAAAATAGTTTTTGGTGAAGGTAAAATTGTGTTTTGACCAAATATAAGTATTCGAGTATTTAATAAAATTATGGAATTAGTTAAGTCATTTATAACCTGTTTCAATTTTTAATTATCACTAAGTATAATCATTTTCTAATTATCACTGCCGATTGATTACGATATAAATATAGATTAAATTATGCAGAAACTTTAAAATTATATGATCTACCAAGATTAGTAAGAATTTTAAAAATCTATTCAATAGGTAACCCTAATCATTTTTCTGTGTGTATATAATTGTATAGCTAAAGAAGAAATAAATATCATTTAGATCACATTAAGCATCTATAATTTTTAATTGCTAATTAATTTTTTATTTTATGCCTACTTTTCTTTAAAATTACATGAGATTTTAAACTTTTTATATTGGAAGGATTTCTGCATTTATACTATAGAATTTTTAATTATCACTAAGTATAATAATTCTCTAATTATCACTGTCAATTGATTACGATAGAAATAAAGAACAAATGATGTAGAAAATTTAAAATTATATGTTCTATTTAAATTCGTAAGATTTAAAAAAAATCTATTTAATAGATAAGCCTAATAGTTTTTCTGTGTGTATATAATTGTATATCTAAAGAGATAATAAATATCATTTATATCACATTAAACATCTATAATTTTTAAGTAATAATTAGTTTTTATTTTATGCCTACTTTTCTTTAAAATTGCATGAGATTTTAAACTGTTTATATTGGAAGGATTTCTGCATTTATACTATAGAATTTTTAATTATCACTAAGTATAATCATTCTCTAATTATCACTGTCAATTGATTAAGATAGAAATATAGAACAAATGATGCAGAAAATTTAAAATTATATGTTCTATCAAGATTTGTGAGATTTGTGAAATTCTCCTCAATAGACAAGCCTAAACATTTTTTGTGTGCATATAATTGTATATCTAAAGCGGGAATAAATATCATTTATACCACATTAAACATCTATAATTTTTAAGTACTAATTAGTTTTTTATTTTATGCCTACTTTTCTTTAAAATTGCATGAGATTTTAAACTTTTTATATTGGAAGGATTTCTGCATTTATACTACAGAATTTTTAATTATCACTAAGTATAATTATTCTCTAATTATCATTGTCAATTGATTCCGACAGAAATATAGAGTAAATGATGCAGAAACTTTAAAATTATATGTTATTTCAAGATTCGTAAGATTTTTGAAAAATATATTCAATAGATAAGCTTAATCATTTTTCTGTGTACATATAATTTTACATCTAAAGAGGGAATAATTATTATTTAGATCACATTAAACATATATAATTTTTAAGTAATAATTAGTTTTTTATTTTATGTCTACTTTTCCTTACAATTGCATGAGATTTTACTATTTTTATATTAGAATGATTTCTGCATTTTTAATTTATACTATAGAAATATCTTCGATATCATTTTAAGCTATAAGTTAGTATCTATATTCTAAATTACGTTATCTTATTCGTAAGGTCAAGATCAAG
>CM063501.1:21043415-21048415 GCA_032207245.1 Pardosa pseudoannulata
AGCAAAAAACGAGATGAGGACTTGAGCAACTCTAATTAAGCTAAGGGCTGCCCTTTTTGATTTTCATAAAAAGCACTTCTACGGTGAAAGAACGACTTTTGCTCAAGTGGGTCCTCGTAATTTTGAAGCAGGGATCAAGCAGAAGACCTATAGGCTTGGCCTGCCACCCCCAGAGAGGTTGAGAAATTGGAGGACATTGTGACCACGAACATATTTTACGTATCACAGTCTCCTTTAACGAACACGGCAGATCTTATGCCGGCTCGGGCTCAGAACCCACAACCCTCCAGTTACGTGGGCCTTGCCTTTGCCAACTGAGCTACCACGATCCTCTTAAATTACGTTGCAATAATATGAAGATTTGAAATTCTATCTTTCCTATAAGCACCTTATTGAAAATTATTACTGAAATTCACAGAAAAGCTACATGTGTAACCATATCCAACTAATGGTTTCGTACAAAAAGTGGAAATATTGTCGTACCCAAATTTCATAGCTACACCATATCAATCTGCAATGAAGAGAAAACCAAGAAAATTTATTCGTTAGGAATGGTAAAAGAAAAATTACTGCAATCAAAGAATTGAGATTATGAGATAGTTACAAACATTATTTCTAAATTATATAACTTTAATAGAATTTTTAAATTCTTCATCTCTTTCAATATTTATGTAATTAATTTTATAAAAATTGACAACAAAATAGATTTTTAAACATTTGCTTTCCCAACACAAGTTATGGAGAATTGAAAAATAACAATATAAACTTTAGCTACAGTATTTAGCTGAAGTAACGGTAAATTAACTCATAATGCTCTAATAGAATTTTAACATTTTTCTCATTTTTTAATGTTTATATACTGTGTTTAAAAACTGACTAAAAAATGGATTTTTATGCATTTAATTTTTGTACACAATTTATATAAATTCCAAAGTAACAATATAAACTTCAGCTACAGTGTTTAGTAGAAGTAATCATATATTATTTAACAATTGATTAGCTAATAGAAATTTAACAATTTTCTCCTCTTTTAATGTTTATATAATGTGTTTTATAAAAACTATCCACAAAATTGATTTTTGAACATTTAATTTTCATACACAAGTTATGGAATAAAATAATAATATAAACCTTAGCTACATTATTTAGCAGATACAATATTTTATAATTGTATAATTCTAAAAGAATTTTAACATTATACTCTCTTTTAATGTTTATGTAATGTATTTTATGAAAACTGACTACAAAATTGATTTTTAAACATTTAATTGTCGTACACAAAGTATATAGAATTCCAAAATAACATTATAAACTACAGCTACAGTATTTAAAAGTAATGATATACTATTTAACAATTGTTTAACTAATAGAAATTTAACATTTTTCTCCTCTTTCAATGTTTATGTAATGTATTTTATAAAAGTTGACTAAAAAATTGATTTTTAAGCATTTAATTTTCATACACGAGTTATGGAGTAAAATAATAATATAAGCCTTAACTACATAATTTAGCAAAAGTAATGATACAATATTTTATAACTGTATAATACTTATAAATTTTAACATTATACTCTCTTTTAATGTTTATATAGTTCGTTTTATACTAAAAACTGACTACAAAATTGAATCGTAAACATTTAATTTCCATACACAAGTTATGGTGTATAATAACAATATAAACTTTAGCTACATTATTTAGAAGAAGTAATGATACAATATTTTATAATTATATAATTCTCATATAATTTTTACATTCTATTCTCTTTTAATTTTTATATAATTCGTTTTATACTAAAAACTGACTACAAAATTGATTTCTAAACATTTAATTTCCATACACAAGTTATGGAGTATAATAACAATTTAAACCTTAGCTACATTGTTTAGAAGAAGTAATGATACAATATTTTATAATTGTATAATTCTAATAGAATTTTAAAATTATACTCTCTTTTAATGTTTATATGTTCGTTTTATACTAAAACTAATTACAAAATTGATTTCTAAACATTTAATTTTCTTACACAAAGTATGAAGCATTGCAAAATAAACAATATAAACTTTAGCTAAAGTATTTAGCAGAAGTAATGATAAGTAATGCTAATGCGTATGCAAGTATTTCCACATGTATATATTTTTATTTCAGTATTATATATCGTAATCCATAAATTATGTATAATATTTCACTAATATAATCCACGCCATACATTATATGGCATTCTTTAATTTCAGTTCGCTAACTTCCATTCACTATTCAGGGAAAATATCCAACCACTTAATTCCAAGAGTTATATTCTGGGGATCATATTTCTCTGCATCTTTTAGAAATCTAAATCTCGTGCAAGTTAAATTTTCATAAATATTCCAAATTCTAAAGCATTTGATTTAAGAATTCTGATTTAGAATCAAATTAACATTCTGGAGCGGAATAGCAAATCAAAGTGAAACATTAGAAGTGCAAATTCTTTACGGTAAATGTTTGGCGAGTATCTACGCGGTAAATAAATAAATAAATAAATAAATATCTTATAGTGCCCACAGGAATCGGTATAATGGGGCTGTATTTTGTCCCTAAGTAAATTAGAAATTTTTATTCCTTACAGAAGCAGTTGAGTTTTCTGTTTCACGTCCAGGAATAGTGTAGGGGAGACGTGCAACTTCGTGGACGATTTCTTTCCATTATTTTGACTTCATATAAATTAAATTATTTGACTGTATATTTGGAAATTGTATATTTTATAGTTTTTCCTCAGAAGTAAGGAATGTTAAAGATTGACAAAAGATTATTATAAACAAAATTTGAAAAAAAAGAGCTTATTTTTTTTATATAATTCAGAAATGTTTTTCTGGAAGTAATATATAAGATATTTACTGTTAAAGGGCCCTTACATATTTTATTCAATTAGTATTACAGTCTACAAGATTATAACGATTTACAGTGTAATTAAGATAATAAGAAAACATGTTATTTAGGAGAAGAATTGCATATAATATAATCCTTAGTAGATATTTACTGTTAAATGACCCTTACATATTTTATTCAATTAATATTACAGTTTACAAGATTATAAACGAATATACAGAGTGTTCAACTGTCAGAAATAATTAAGAAAGCATGTTATGTTTAGGAAGAAGAAATTTTATATAAATGAAGATCGGTAATCGATATTTAAGGCTAAATGAACCCATACATATTTTATTGCAACAAGATTATAAACGAATATAGATTGTTCAATTGTAGGAAGATAACTAAGAAAACACGTTATTTTTAGGAAGAAGAAATTTCATATAAATGAGAGTCAGTAATCACTAGTATTTAATTACTGTTAAATTACCCCTAGATGTTTTATTCAATTAGTATTACAACTTACAAGATTATAAATAATTATAAAGTATTCAATTGTCGGAAAATAGTTCAGAAAATATGTTATTTTTAGGAAGAAATTTCATATAAGTGAGGATCAGTAATCCGTAGTATTTAATTACTGTTAAATGACCCTTACATATTTTATTCAATTAGTATTACAACAAGATTATAAACGATTATAGAGTGTTCAATTGTCGGCAGATAATTAAGAAAATATGTTATTTTTAGGAAGACGAAATTTCATATAAATGAGTATCAGTAATCCCTAGTATTTATTTACTGTTAAATTACCCTTAGATATTTTATTCAATTACTATTACAACTTACAAGATTATAAATGATTATGCAGAATGTTCAACTGTCAGAAATAATTAAGAAAGCATGTTATTTTTTGGAAGAAGAAATTGGATATAAATGAAGATCGGTAATCCATGGTAGATATTTACGACTAAATGAACCCATACATATTTTATTCATTTAGTATTACAACAAGATTATAAACGAATATAGAAGATAATTAAGAAAACGCGTTATTTTTAGGAAGAAGAAATTTCATATAAATGAGAATCAGTAATCCGTAGTATTTAATTACTGTTAAATGACCCTTATACATTTCATTCAATTAGTATTACAACTTACAAGATTATAAACGATTATAGAGTGTTCAATTGTCAGAAAATAATTAAGAAAATATGTTATTTTTAGGAAGAAGAAATTTCATATAAATGAGAATCAGTAATCCCTAATATTTATTTACTGTTAAATGACCCTTACATATTTTATTCAATTAGTATTACAACTTACAAGATTATAAACGATTATAGAGTGTTCAACTGTCAGAAAATAATTAAGAAAACATGTTATTTTTAGGAAGAAGAAATTGAATATAAATGATGATCGGTAATCCATGGTAGATATTTACTGTTAAATGACCTTACATATTTTATTCATTTAGTATTACAACAAGATTATAAACGAATATAGATTGTTCAATTGTCGGAAGATAATTAAGAAAACACGTTATTTTTAGGAAGAAGAAATTTCATATAAATGAGATTTAGTAATCCCTAGTATTTAATTACTGTTAAGTTAGAGTTCAATATTTTATTTAATTAGTATTACAACTTACAAGATTATAAAAAATTATAGAGTATTCAACTGTCGGAAAATAATTAAGAAAATATGTTATTTTTAGGAAGAAGAAATTGCATATAAATCAGGATCGGTAATCCCGGTTAGACATTTACTGTTAAATGAAACTATACATATTTTATTCAATTAGTATTACAACTTACAAGATTATAAACGATTATAGAGTGTTCAATTGTCGAAAGATAATTAAGAAAACAAGTTATTTTTAGAAAGAAGAAATTGCATATAAAGGAAAATCAGTAATTCCTAGTATTTAACTACTGTTAAATGAACATTACATAGTTTATTCAATTAGCTTTACAACTTACAAGATTATAAACGAATATACAAAGTGTTCAATTGTCGGCAGATAATTAAGAAAATATGTTATTTTTAGGAAGAAGAAATTTCACATAAATGAGTATCAGTAATCCCTAGTATTTATTTACTGTTAAATGAACCTTACATATTTTATACAATTAGTATAACAACTTACAAGATT
>CM063501.1:21053415-21153415 GCA_032207245.1 Pardosa pseudoannulata
TATATATATATATATATATATATATATATATATATATATATATATATATATGGTTTTGTGTGTGTGTGTGCTCGCGCGCGCGTACAATGCGTGTATTGGGAACATGACTGCATTCAGATGTGAATGAATATACTGTGGAAGAAATTCCATACTTATGTGAGTATGCGCTTGAGTGACATAAGTAACCAACAATCTTTAGAGCTTCATGTTATACATAAGAAGAACCAACAATTTTAATCACTGTTATGTCTCCCAAAAATTACATCTGCCGAATTTGAAGCTATAATTAGGCTGCATCGGATTCTCGTCCGCTGTTAAGCAAACTCGGTATCTTTTCCTTCAAACGCAACTATCGCCGGAGATCAAAGGGTATCCAGCCATTTTATACATGAGAGCATCTGTGTGGTCGGTATACCTTGAATTACAGCCTTCATCTCCTCTACTAACCCAGCATGAACGGCAAACAGTCGGAAGGGGCAAATTTATTCCGTTTCTCTGCGTGAGGCCTCAAACACTTGAAAGTGATGTTAAGGTGAAATATGGGAGTCGTTAAAGGAAGCTTAACTCTTTCTCACTTCCGACAGATTACGCACATACGCGTTTAGTCATGTGGCTCTGCTTTCTTTACTGTCTTAAATCGAGAATTAATATCGAAAGAACGGATCACTTTCGGAATAAACAACTCAGTTTGTTGTCGCTTGTTATAGTGTATTTTCGATTAAAATGCTCCCCTCCCACTCTTTTATTATATGACTAGCATATAGCCCGTTATATGACGTGATCAGTAAAATTTTTAATTTTCCAGAATTATAAAGTATCTTATGAGGCAGGTAAAAAAATGGCTTGTTTTTAGTCTGAGAATTTTCGATTAAAATGCTCCCCTCTAGCTATTTTATTATATGACTAGCATATAGCCCGTCATATGACGGGATAAGTAAAATTTTTAATTTTCCAGAATTATAAAATATCCTATGAGGCAAGTAAAAAAATGCCTTGTTTTCAGTCTGAGAATTTTCGATTAAAATGCTCTCCTCTCGCTATTTTATTATATGACTAGCATATAGCCCGTCATATGACGAGATCAGTAAAATTTTTAATTTTCCAGAATTATAAAATATCCTATGAGGCAAGTAAAAAAATGGCTTGTTTTTAGTCTGAGAATTTTCGATTAAAATGCTCTCCTCTCGCTATTTTATTATATGACTAGCATATAGCCCGTCATATGACGGGATCAGTAAAATTTTTAATTTTCCAGAATTATAAAATATCCTATGAGGCAAGTAAAAAAATGGCTTGTTTTTAGTCTGAGAATTTTCGATTAAAATGCTCTCCTCTCGCTATTTTATTAAGACTAGCATATAGCCCGTTATATGACGTGATCAGTAAAATTTTTAATTTTCCAGAATTATAAAATATCCTATGAGGCAAGTAAAAAAATCTTATTTTAGTTGAGAATTTCGATTAAAATGCTCTCCTCTCGCTATTTATTATATGACAGCATATAGCTTATATGAGATCAGTAAAATTTTTAATTTTCCAGAATTATAAAATATCCTATGAGGCAAGTAAAAAAATGGCTTGTTTTTAGTCTGAGAATTTTCGATTAAAATGCTTCCCTCTAGCTATTTTATTATATGAGCAAACGTCATATGACGGGATAAGTAAAATTTTTAATTTTCCAGAATTATAAAATATCCTATGAGGCAAGTAAAAAAATGGCTTGATTTTAGTCTGAGAATTTTCGATTAAAATGCTCTCCTCTCGCTATTTTATTATATGACTAGCATATAGCCCGTTATATGACGTGATCAGTAAAATTTTTAATTTTCCAGAATTATAAAATATCCTATGAGGCAAGTAAAAAAATGGCTTGATTTTAGTCTGAGAATTTTCGATTAAAATGCTCTCCTCTCGCTATTTTATTATATGACTAGCATATAGCCCGTTATATGACGTGATCAGTAAAATTTTTAATTTTCCAGAATTATAAAATATCCTATGAGGCAAGTAAAAAAATGGCTTGTTTTTAGTCTGAGAATTTTCGATTAAAATGCTCCCCTCTAGCTATTTTATTATATGACTAGCATATAGCCCGTCATATGACGGGATAAGTAAAATTTTAATTTTCCAGAATTATAAAATATCCTATGAGGCAAGTAAAAAAATGGCTTGATTTTAGTCTGAGAATTTTCGATTAAAATGCTCTCCTCTCGCTATTTTATTATATGACTAGCATATAGCCCGTTATATGACGTGATCAGTAAAATTTTTAATTTTCCAGAATTATAAAGTATCCTATGAGGCAGGTAAAAAAACGGCTTGTTTTTTTACCTAAGAAAAAATGCTTGTTTGTCTGAGAATGGCTGAGATTTACACCCTCAATAATTTCTATATCTTCATACTCCTTTAAAGTCTCCCGATACTGTAAATTCAGTTTAGAATCACGTTGAATTCATTTAGAAAGGTAATTCAAGATTTTCTTGGCTACTTCGAAATTATCGTTAAGTTCTTTCCAAATTTTTTGTCACATATATATAGACAATTTTTGTCTCTCTCTCTCTTTTTTTTCTTTTTTCTCAAGTATATATATATATATATTTTATATATAATAAAATATATATATATAATTTATATAAAAAAATTTATATATATATATATAAAAATAAATATATATTTTTTATATATATATTACATATATATAGACAAAAATTGTCTTTATATATGTGTACATCTACATATATATATATATATATATATATATATTTTATATATAATAAATATATATATATATATACTATATATATATATTTTTATACATATATATATACATATATTATATATATTTAAATATTTAAATATTATATAAACATATATATAAATATATAAATATATATGTATATATATATATGAAAGTTTATATATTTTATATATATATATATATATATATATATTTATATATATATATATATATATATATATATATATATATATAGTAATCAAATTTTTAATGAGTCAAATTGGCTCGGTCCGTAAATCTAGTGTTAAACAGCCTTGTCCCATTATTGGATAACGATTCTTTTCTCAAAAGATATCACTTCAGTAGGAATGATGCAATAGCTACATAAATTCAACAAGAAATGTAAATATTTACAAAAGTTAGGTGACATGCATCACCATTTCAACAACTGTAATTCTCTTACCGCACACCGTGCTTCCAATTATGTATAATTTATATTTACTCTCCCTTTGTTTTCATCCTAGAACTGCGGTGCAGCGCGATACATATGTTAGGTTTCTGAGCGGTTTTTCCTGTAAGTAAATACCATGCATTTCCTGTTATCCCTCTACAAGCCACAAAACATAATGCATATCTCCCTCGAGGTGTTACGCATATTATGGTTCACATTATTCCAGTTCTACCCGTTCTTTTCCAACTATGCTTCAATAACTTAATAAAAATCTTATAACATACTTTATTCCGACATATTAAAGGGATTTATGTAGAATTTTCAAGGGTAGATTAACCTTGACCTGTTAGAGTAATATGCGGTTGTAATATTATTATGTGTAAATCAATCGTAAATAATTTTGAAGAGCAGAAGTATGTGCCTTAATTCAGGCTTGTTAAACCCAAAAGACTTTTTGGGATGCTGTAGAAATGCTTTCTGTTCTACTGAGATTTATTGTATGTGTATTGAGGGGAAATTTTTCGAAAGAAACCGTATGATAGTTTGTATTATTTATAAATTACAAATAGAACAGTCAATTATATATGATTATAATTAAATAATTAAAGCATTATAATTTATAAAGCATCATAAGAATATTATATTTACTGTAATCAGAGCGTTGTATTGTATGTGTGTTGAGGGGAAATTTTTTGAAAGAAACCGTATGATAGTTTGTATTATTTATAAATTACAAATGGAACAGTCAATTATATATGATTATAATTAAATAATTAAAGCATTATAATTTATAAAGCATCATAAGAATATTATATTTACTGTAATCAGAGCGTTGTATTGTATGTGTGTTGAGGTGAACTTTTTTTAAAGAAGCCGTATGATAGTTTGTATTATTTATAAATTACAAATAGAACAGTCAATTATATATGATTATAATTAAATAATTAAAGAATTATAATTTATAAAGCATCATAAGAATTATATTTACTGCAATCAGGCGGTATTTGTGTTTCTTTTCTTTCACTTAGCTTTTGCAAGTGGACCTCTATATTTGTATTTACACTTTGAAATTTATATTGTTGTTATATTTTATTTTTTGCTGTGTGACCTTTTTAAACAGAAACATTATAATACTTTGTATCATTTATAAATTAAAAACAGAACAGTCAAATATTTATGATTATAATTAAATAATTGTAGTATTGTACTTTATAAATCATTGTCAGATTATTATATTTACTATAATCAAAGCCGTATTTTTTTACCATTTAGATTTTATAAGTGGACCTCTATACTTGTATTTGCACTTTAAAATAAATGTCCTAATTATTCTGTTTTTATTTTTTTTTGTGTTAAAAGAAGATATCAGGTGAAATTTTTAAACAGAACCATTATGATATTTTATATCATTTATAAATTAAAAATGGAACAATCAATTATTTATGATTATAATTAAATAATTAAAGCATTATAATCTATAAAGCATTGCAAGAATATTATATTTACTATAATCAGAGAAATATTTTTTTACTTAGCTTTTATAAGCGGATCTTAATACTTGTATTTGCACTTTGAAATTAATGTCATAATTATTCTTTTTTTTAATTTTTTTAAAAAGAAGATATCAGGTGAAATTTTTAAACAGAAGAATTATGATAGTTTGTATCATTTTTAAATTAAAAATAGAACAGTCAATTATTTCTGATTATAATAAAATAATTATGCCATTATAATCTATAAACCGTTATAAGAATTTTATATATACTATAATCAAAGAAGTATTTTTTCCACTTAGCTTTTATATGCGGATCTTAATACTTGTATTTGCACTTTGCAATAAATGTCATAATTATTCTTTTTTTTATTATTTTTTGTGTTTTAAAAGAAAATATCGGGTGAAATTTTTAAACAGAAACATTATGATAGTTTATATCATCTATAAATTAAATATACAATAGTCAATTATTTCTGATTATAATTAAATAATTATAGCATTATAATTATTTAATCTATACATTATAAGTATTTTATATTTCCTATAATCAGAGAAGTATTTGTTTCACTTAGCTTTTATAAGTGGATATTAATACTTGTGTTCACACTTTGCAATTAATGTCATAATTATTCTTTTATTATTTTTTGTGTATTGAAAGAAGATATTAGGTGAAATTTTTAAACAGAAATATTATGATAGTTTGTATGAACTATATATTAAAAATAGAAGAGTCAATGATTTCTGATTATAATGAAATAATTTTATCAATAATAATATATAAAGCATTATAAGAATTTTATATTTACTATAATCAGAGAAGTATTTTTTTCTCTTAAATTTTATAAGTGGATCTTAATACTTGTATATGCACTTTGCAATTAATGTCCTAATTATTCTTGTTTTATTTTTTGTGTGTTAAAAGAAGATATCAGGTGAAAATTTTAAACAGAAACATTATGATATTTTGTATCATTTATAAATTATAAATAGAAGAGTCAATTATTTATGATTATAATTAATAATTTTAATAATATAAAGCATTCTAAGAGTATTAAATTATTATATTTACTATAAAAATATTATATTTACTATAATCAGAGAAGTATTTTTTTAGTTAACTTTTATAAGTGGATCTTAATACTTGTATTTGCACTTTGCAATTAATGTTATAATCATTTATTTTTTATTTTTTTTCCTGTGTTAAAATAAGATACTGGGTGAAAGTTTTAAATAGAAACATTATGATAGTTTTTATCATCTATGAATTAAAAATAGAAGAGTCAATTATTTATGATTATAATGAAATAATTTTAGCAATAATAATATATAAAGCATTTTAAGAGTATTAAATTATTATAATCAGTGCGGAATATTTTTTTCTTTCACTTATAAAGGAATCTTAGAACTCCTATTTATATTTTGCAACTGTGTTGTAGAAAATTTTTTTAATTTTTTACTTTGTTAACAGGAGATATTAAAGTATAAATTTTGTCAAATTCTAAACTTCGTTGGCTTGATCACTCCCGCTTTAAACAATCAGAACGTTTGTATGGTATACAAAACGGACAGGACATACACGCGATTTTAAACGAAATCGTGCAGTTCACGTATAATTCCAAAGAAAATTATTAAAGTGATAAGACTGAAAAACGCCATCTTGTATCTACTTATATTATACGTCATTTTCCATAATTCATCTTTACTCAAATAACTATCTACAACTGAATTAATTCCCTGTCCCGGTGTATCCTTAAAGTTCGAATGTTGTAAAAGTGATATATGATAGTCGTTACGCCGAGATTAACTCTTTCCACTCTCAAAAGATTAAATTTAGGAGCCTTTTGTCGGCAGAGTGCTGAACTGTCAACCATTCTGAAAAGTGTGCAAAGTGTAATGCATGCTTCATTCTGTCAAGAATTAGGTTTGATGGTAGTTTTAATTGGTTATTTCATATTTTAGGAATTTTGCCAAGTAATGAAGACTAACATTTTTCTTCTGCTTAGATGGATGTAGTATTCGCCCGGCTGGATTTATTGTGTTTGGGGTTGTTTAGAACGCTTGAATAATGGTTGAGAATTTAGAATAGACATGATAATAAAATATTAGTATTTATTATAACTTTGTGTTTTTCAATGAGGATATATGTGTGTATGACATATTAAAAATATAGGGAATTTATTTTAGTAATTTATCCATATGTTGTAGATCGAAAATAGATACAATAAATGCAAAATACACAGTACTGATTAAACTAGGACACTGATAAACAAAGTATTTGTATTTTGTTGGAAACATAAAAAAATATATAAGTGGATAATGTAGAGCCTACAGTGTTACCCTGTACAAATAGTATAATTTTCTGAGAACCTTACGGCTTACATAGATTTTTAAAAAAGTGATCATGGGGCTTTTACCCCTCTATTGTACTGTAAATGTGAAGTCACCGAATGAATCGGTGACTCGTGAACCTGTCTGATCTCTACATTAGGAATAAATTTAATATCCCTATTAGACAATTACTTTTATTTATTATTTGTATTATATATATATAATATATATTATATATATATATATATATATATATATATTTATATATTATATATATATATATATATATATATATTATATATATATATTATATAATATATTTAATATATTATATAATATATATGTATATATATGTATATAAATACATATATGTATATATATATGCATATATATACTTACATATACATATAATGTATATATATATATATATATATATATATATATATATATATATATAGTGTAGAAATTCTTGAGAAATAGCAATATCTATAAAGAAAAGTTTATATCGAAACTTAACGTCTTTAATGAAAATTGTGTTACTTATACCATCAGATTTGATGAAACAATACATAATGTAATGTATAAATAACATCATAAATGGAATATTTTGAAAGGTTTTTATATTTTTATTATTAATTTTACTTCAATCAAACTTCGAATAAATTTCTTAGACATACTGTTAGGACTACATTTAAAACATTTGTGGCATGCTCCACGCTAGTGGCATATAAAAATCATTTTAGAGAAATGAAATACGGCTTCAGCGAATTTTTAAAATGAAACTAAAGAATAAATGATAATTATAAATAGTTCACGGTTGTTATTGAGCATTAAATATTCGACTTATGTGTACAGAATCCATCTTATATTTCTATTTCTTTCTATTAATCCAGGATTCGTAAATTAACCACACCCAAGTCACTAACAAAATTTATTATAGGCAGTTTGATTCCTTACTTGCATGCTTATGAACAATAATTCAAGAGCTAACATTAATTACACGAACTATACCAACTCCTTTATTGGAATAATTCTCACAAGAATACATACTACCATATTAATAATGAATAACATGCATAAGAAATATATTTTTTTATACTGTATATAAGCCTAGGTGTGCTCAAACGAAATTATAGTTTATTTATACTTGTTTTCTTGAAACAGGTGGATGAAAAATCATTTGTGCTAATTTCGCTTTATTTAACGAATTAGGTTATTTATTAAATGAGAATTTCATGTAGCCCAAAATTGCTTGTACGTTTTTGACCACTATAGAATGTACAATAATCGAATTCATAGGTGAATGACAAAAGAAAAGTAAATGTAATAAATAAACCGCTGACGTTATATAGTGATTATATAGATTAACTGTGAATTCTGACGCTGTATACATACATGTATTGAAATATATGCACTGAAGTAGTAAATAAATTACATAATTTTTTAAAAACTAAATACACTTTTTTAAAAGTTTATTAAAATTTTTCTTAGTAATTTTTAAATCCTCCATGTGATTGAATTTTTTGTAAAATGTTTACGAAATGCTTAATAAATATTAAACAAAATCTGTACCTGTTTTAAGTTTTTACTACCTTTATGTTATAAAAACTCAATTTAAGTTTAAAAGAAAACATTAATAATTTTGTGAAATTTTCGAGTGCAGGTACAGTTATTTCTTATAAATAAACTATTCATTAATCTAAAAGATAAACTAATAACTAAATTTGTTAAAAATATAATTTTCAGTAGTATTAATAAATAAGAAGAAACAATAAAAAATTAAAACGTAAAAATTTTTTTAAAAATATCTGATTTCTTAAAATTATTTTAACTTGGTTGATTTAGTTTTAATTCAAAATATATGTGTAGAAAATTACATAACTCTATATTACTAATTTACATAAATGTTTTGCTATGTTCACATAAAAAATTAGTGAATAAAAAATAAATACTTCTTTATATGCTAAGAAATACTTAAGAAATAAAATTATTATTATTTGAAGATGTAGAGAAAATTACCTTTTAAAAGAAAAAGTAACTTGACATATATATATATATAATTTATTTATTTATATATATATATATATATATAATATATATATATATATATATATATATATATATATATATATATATTGTGTACTAAATATTCATTGAGATTATGTTCATTATAATTAATACTTTACAAATAATTCTGATTAGTTTGGAAGCTTAAGGAAAAATAATATTTTACTTTCATTCGTTTGGCTTTTCTCAAAATAATAGTTTACTTTGATCGAATCTGTCACACAAACATTTTAGATCCGTCTTACTGTATAATGTAACTTTCTTGTAAGGCAGTTATTCTTAACAGAGAAAACAAGTTTCGACTTAAAGTGGTTCAAGCTTTTGTCTCTAGACATCAAAAAATAAAGTTGAGAAAATATGTGTCTTTTAAGCATTTAAAGGCACAGACACAAAGTTATTTTAGATTTTTTTAGACAATAATTTAATGATTCAGGTTTTTTAAATCAAACTTTACCATTTTAACTTGGGAATGGGAAAGAGATAGTGTTACAAAAAGTTTTCTAATAGCTTTATAATAGTTGAAACAATCATACTGAAAAGTTTTAACAATTTGTTAACTTTTTAAATATCTAATTTTTTTAGACAATTTTCAATTTTTAAAATCCTTTCTTGTTTCATTTTTTGATTTTTCTCTTAACCTTTCCTTACTATTACTTAAATTATATTTGGGTATTATTTTTTAGGATTTTCATAAAAAATTTGAGCTCTGTTTAAATCGAGTTTGTATTATAAATTAAATAGAATCATAACATGGTCACATTTTAATTTTAATGAACATCAGGAGTGTTTCATATGCATTTTTTAGAAGTCTAAAAAATGTTAAGTCAAGTGAAGCATTTTAAATAATTAAAAAAATTTTTAATCAGAAAAATTTTATAAGATTATCCAATTTTAAAGAAGATTTTTAAGCAATTTATTTAGTAATACCATCCTTGTATATGTTTACTAAATTTAAATATCGATAGAAAACATTTTTGTAAATTCTAAAATAATAATTCCTTAAGTTAATTCCTTATAATTCCTTAAGTAATGGGAATTAAGAATTACAGTAAAATTTGAGGTGGTTACAGTTAAATTTGAAGGGGCCGAAATGTGCTTGAAAATTTTATAATTCTTTCTCATTGAATAGTAAAATATACATAAGAATCAAATAGGGTATTTTAATACCCATCACCTTATAGAACAAACCACAACAAACAACAGTTCAGGTGTTATTAATAGCTACTTTAAAGAGAAACTTAAAAAAATAGAATTTTTTAAGCATTTATAAAAAAGCCAGGTGCTTTTCTAGCCGTCATATAACATAAAATAAAATTAATATACTTTGAACAATGTCTAACCTTTCTGAAATTAAAAGAACTATATATATATAATATATAATATATATAAATATATATATATATATTATATATATATAATATATATATATATATATATATATATTTTATATGTATATGTATATGTATAATATATATTATATGTATATATATATATATAATAGTATAATATATATGTATATATATATATTATATATTATATATTATATATATATTATATATATACATATTTTTATATATGTTTATAATATATACATAAGTGTGTGTGTGTGTGCATGTATATGTATATATATGTATATGTGTGTGTATGCGTATTGTACGGATTAAATGAATATTTTAGCTATAATTTTTTCTTAGTATAATTCCAGAAAATATTTACAATAGCAAATAAATTTTAGTCTAAGGCCTAAAAGTTACCCTTTGAATAAAATTGAACATATTCTACGTAAGAGGAATACGTTTGGAAATTTGATAGTGTAATTCTAAAAATAAAATTAAATATAATATTTTAACTAGTTCAAGAAATTAAAATAATTTTATAATATTCAACCCAGGAATTTATTTAAAGGAGTAAACAATAATTGATATTAGAGTTTTAAAAGTAATTTTCCCACTACATTACTTTGAGTGAAAATTTTAAACAGGTGAGATAAGAATCTAATCTAATAAATTCAGGGAAGGATAACATTTTTATTATAAATATATATATCCTTTTTTTTTTGTTTTGTGTTTTTAATGTTCTAAAACTCCAAAAAGATAAAAGAAAAATAAAGATACAGTTTAATTGCTTAAAGATAGTTAGAAAACTGTTAATTATATGTCAAATATTGTATATATTATGCACAACATTCCTTTATGTTGCAGTATTTTAACTTGTATATTTACTTATCTAATTGAAACTAATTTCTTAATATCTTCTGTCTATCTAATTTAAACCAATTTCTTAATTTTTTTTGTCTAAATGAAACTTACATTTCACTAACCATTCAAAATGACTGAAGCTTACATTTTTTGTTACATTTAAAAGTTGATAACGTAATCCATATAAATAAAATGAAATATAATATTTATTACTACTTTAGGAAATTCATGAAAAATATATTCAGTAAATGCAACCTGAGAATGTGTTTAAAAGGGGGAACAAAAACTAATAGATATCGTTTTAAAAGCTAATTTTTCCAGTGCATTACTCTGAGGTAAAAACTTTTAACGGATAAGGCATAAACCTTCATCCAATAAATTCAGAGAGGGAAAATATTTATGCTATAAAAACACATACCCTAATGTTTTTTAAGTTCCGAAATCCCAAAAGATAAAAGAAAGAAAGAAAGACCAAAGAATAAAAGAATAAAATTTGACAATACAATACATTTAACTATCATTACAATTCGTAATCTTTCTTTCCGGTTTCACCTCCAAAGACGGTTCGAACATATAAAACGACGTTTTATTTCAATAAGATAAAAAAGGGGGGAGTAAGGAATATAATAAAACAAACGAAACGAATAATAATAATTTAAGAAAAAACTACCATTTCTCAAATGGAAAAACAAATCCCAAGTTTTGGGGGATCGACGAAACAAAAATTTTTATGACCGAATTTAACCAAAAACAATCTTTAAATTTGCATTAAGGCTCTTAATGCCTTAAATGCCTGGAAATTCAAACTCCAATTACTACAAACACTTAGGAAGGCATTTCTGGAACAAGTAATGATACTTGGATTTTCCCTAATACTGCCAGCTGGAGTCGTTACTGTAATGGGCCTCCCTCTCTATGAGGAGCAATCGATATTTAGATATTTGTTGTCTTTTTTTGTATGTACGCGCGAGTATATGATTAATTTGTAATGTAGCTGGTATTACGAGATTATATATTTCGACATGAATGACTATGCAACTATTACAACGCTAAGACTGTCGTTTTATTATACGTAAACTTCTTTTAAGGAATTTGGTTGAAATTACAAGCAAAACTTTTATCATTTGATTGGTTTTTTGGCACATACTGAAACTGTACTTACGTTTATTAATGAAAACATTTATAATTAATTAGAAAGGGTAATTAATAATTTCGACACGTTAAAAATTACTGTTCATGTATATAGCTCTAAGACTGTGTTTTTTATGTAAACTTCGTAAATTTGGTTGAATTTACAAGCAAAATTTTTATCATTTGATTCATTTTTTGGCACATACTGAAACTGTATCTATGTATATTAATGAAATTATATTAATGTAATAAGTAGAACGGTACTAATTTATAATTTCGACACGTTAAAAGTTTCTATGTTCATAGCTATTACAACGTTAAAACTGCGGTTTATTTTTAAACATTATGTAAACTTTTCGAAGGATTTGGTTGAATTTACAAGCAAAATTTTTATCATTTGATTCATTTTTTGGCACATACTGAAACTGTATCTATGTATATTAATGAAATTATATTAATGTAATAAGTAGAATGGTACTAATTTATAATTTCGACACGTTAAAAATTACTATGTTCATAGCTATTACAACGTTAAAACTGCGGTTTATTTTCAAACATTATGTAAACTTTAAAAAAATTTGGTTGAAATTGCAAGTAAAACTTTTATCATTTGATTGATTTTTTGGCACATGCTGAAACTGTACTTATGTTTATTACTAAAATCATATTAGTGTAAATAAGTAGAACGGTATTAATTAATAATTTCGACACGTTAAAAATTGTTATACTCATAGCTATTACAATGCTAAAACTCTACAAATTACAACGCTACAAATAATTTTTAAAAAGTGTTATGTAAAGAGTGTTATTCAACAGTTCGCAAACAATCTATTCTAAAAGGACAAAACTTTATTATGATGAATTAAACAAAGTCTTATGATGAATGTTAGTCTTCTAAGTTTAACTTAATATAAAATTCTTCCTTGATTTAACAAACAATTTTCAAATGTAAGACTAGAGAAGTTAACCCGATAATACAAATACAAACAAAGAAAACTTTAATGAAAATTCCGTTTAAATTCTGAGTATCGAACACCTATTTCGATCTCTACACGATTGAACTTTAACTGGGGGGGAGCCATGTAAAGAGAGTCAGAAATCTCCCAACGATAGCATCGTGTTAGATGTTTGTTTAATTTTCCAGATATTCAAACATTACATACTTTTATAGTTTATACAACAAATTTTATATTTTAATTCAATTTGATTTTAAAACTGTTTATAATACACACATTACAAAATTTATAAGTAAGAAAATATCACTATTTTTATTTAACATGCAGTTCTTATGTTATTTTAAAAAATATACTACTAGAAACGACAAATAATTTTTAAGAAGTGTTATGTAAAGAGTGCTATTCAACATTTCGTAAACAATCTATTATAAAAGGACAAAACTTTTTATGGTGAATTAAACAAAGGCATATGATGAAAATACTTAGTCTTGTAAGTTAACTTAACACTACATTTACGGATGTTGATCATATACCTATTTTTATTGAAGTGAGCCAATTTGACTAATACAAGAAAATTGAAGTTTTTTGCAAAGAAAATAGTTCCAAATTAATTTAAATAAAATGTTTATTATAAAAAAATTCATGGAAAACATTTTTTACATCTAAAATCTGTTTTTGAAGCACAGTTTCCGCAAACATTTCTATTACATTTTGCACAATGGTTTCTACATCTGTTTCTTTTGCATGGCTGTTGAACTTGACATTTCTTCCTTGCGTCATTAACATGAATTTCTGTTACTGGAATGGAAGTGTTCTGGACTTCTTATCTATATTTACTTCTTAACTCTTCTGCCAACTGGAAAATAAAATCTTTTCGTGAAATATTTACTTCAGTCGTCTCTTTATACAGAACTATTAAACCATTCTATGAGGCAAACTGGCTCACAACGGTGAAAATAGGTATACCACATTTGATAATACGAAATGAAGAGGTCTGCGGGGAAGAGGAATGAAAGTTTACATATATTTTACTACTTAACTAAAAACTAACGTATGTTTTTGAAAAGTGATATTAATGTTTATATATATATATATATATATATATATATATATATATATATATATATATATATATATATATATATATATATATATATATATATATATATATATATATATATATATAGTGATCAAATTTTTAATGAGTCAAATTGGCTAGATCCGTAAATCTAGCGTTAATATAAAAATCTCCCTGATTTAACAAACAATTTTCAAATTTAAGACTAGAGAAGTTAACTCGATAATACAAATACAAACAGACAAAGAAAATTCTAAAGAAAATTCCGTTTAAATTCTGAGTATTGAACTCCTATTTCGATCTCTACACGATTGAACTTTAACTGGGGGAGCCGCGTAAAGAGAGTCAGAAATCTCCAAACGATAGCATCGTGTTAGCTCTTTAACAGGTACTTATCGGGATTAACTCCTCGCTTCCGATGCAGAGAGAAAAGAAGTTTTCCACCCCTTTTTACCCCCTCAGAACTCTGCCCTCTGAAGTTCTTTGTTGGGTCGGTACCAGTGGGAAAAACTGCGACGTGATCGTCTTACAAATTTGAAAGATTTCTTTGTTTTTGGGAGAAATAAAGAAAGAAGTGAAGAAATTGTGTTCTAACTTTGATTGATTGCATAGAAATGAGGCGTTTTTTTACCGCCTTTTTTCCTCTCTTCCTCTCAGGAAAGTTTTCGAACGCTGTTATGCATAATGAGTTTGTGAAAGCTATGAAAGTAAATTCATCGTAAATCTCTGTTCAGAGCCATTTATTATTTACAGTCAGATGGATATTTGTTTTTAATTAGCGTTTCCATTTATTCTCTCAAAAGAGATTTTTTTTTCTGTGTGTGTGAACTTGAAATATCAGCCCAATAAATTTAATCTACCAAGACGTATTCAAATAAGTATGATAATTTTTTTTTATAGAAAAACGTTAATTTAGTGATTTACTGCTATTATTATCTGATGCCTTGCAACGAAGATTTATTTATCTATACCTGCAGATGTTTGTAAAATCTTCATTTATAAATAAACAAGTACGGTCAAAGTTTAAAATAATATTTGAGTTAAAAATTATTGCAAATACAGCTTATATTTTGAAATTAATTTATGTGTATTGCAGTCGAATAAATTAAATTTCTTCTCACTATTTTTCTAAATGCTTATGAAAAATTTTTATACCAATTTATTATTTATAACATTATAATATTTATAAAAATGTTGTTTTAATGATTTAACGCTATTATTGTATAATATTTTACAAATATTTATATATCTATACTTTCGGATGTTTATAAAACAAATACAACTTCATTTATAAATAAACAGATACAATCAAAGTTGAAAACAATAAGTTATTTAGCTTTCTTAAAGTTTGTTTAAATGTATTACCGTTAAGCAAAATAAATTTCACTTCTTCATATTTATGTAAGTATTTTATACCGATTAACCTTATATAATCATGAAATTAAAAAGCATTTTACATGTCCAACTTACCTGATTAAAGTTTTTTTCTCAGCCTTCAAAACAATAAAATGAGTAGTAAATATTTACATTTGTATGATGTAACGTGTTAATTATTTATTAATTTATTTATTAAGCAAAATAAATTTCACCTCTTTATATTTATATAAATATTTTATCCCGATTAACTTTATATAATCATGAAATTAAAAGGCATTTTACATATCCAACTTACCTGATTCAAATTTTTTTCTTAGCCTTTAAAACAATGAAATGAGTAGTAAATATTTACATTACTATGATGTAACGTGTTAAATATTTATTAATTTATTTATTTATTAAGCAAAATAAATTTTACCTCATCATATTTATATAAATATTTTATACTGATTAACTTTATATAATCACGAAATTAAAAGTCATTTTACATCCTGATTCAAATTTTTTTCTCAGCCTTCAAAACAATGAAATGAGTAGTAAATATTTACATTACTGTGTTGTAACGTGGTAATTACTTATTAATTTATTTATTAAGCAAAATATATTTCACCTCTTCATATTTGTATAAGTATTTTATACCGATTAAACTTATATAATCAGGAAATTAAAAAGCATTTTACATGTCCAACTTACCTGATTCAAATTCTTTTCTCAGCCTTCAAAACGATGAAATGAGTAGTAAATATTTACATTTCTATGATGTAACGTGTTAATTAATGATTAATTTATTTATTAAGCAAAATAAATTTTACCTCATCATATTTATATAAATATTTTATACTGATTAACTTTATATAATCACGAAATTAAAAGGCATTTTACATGTCCAACTTACCTGATTCAAATTTTTTTCTCAACCTTTAAAACAATGAAATGAGTAGTAAATACTTACATTACTATGATGTAACGTGTTAATTATGTATTAATTTATTTATTAAGCAAAATAAATTTCACCTCTTCATATTTATATAAATATTTTGTACTGATTAACTTTAAATAATCATGAAATTAAAAGTCATTTTACATCCTGATTCAAATTTTTTTTCTCAACCTTTAAAACAATGAAATGAGTAGTAAATATATACATTACTGTGATGTAACGTATTAATTACTTATTAATTTATTTATTAAGCAAAATAAATTTCACCTCTTCATATTTATATAAGCATTTTATACCGATTAACCTTATATAATCATGAAATTAAAAAGCATTTTACATGTCCAACTTACCTGATTCAAATTTTTTTTCAGTCTTTAAAACAATGAAATGAGTAGTAAATACTTACATTTCTATGATGTAACGTGTTAATTATTTATTAATTTATTTATTAAAATTCGCTCTGATTTAATTTTATTCCAAGTATATTTTGCAGTATTTTCCGCTCTATTCATAAATTACTATAAAACATTTTTTGTAAACTAATACCACACAAATTATTACTTTTGTAGTCCATTTTATTGAGACATTATATAAAGCTATTTTGTATGTATGAAAAGATAAAAGAAATTAGCTAACAATGGAAAATGAATAAAAAACTGAAATCTTGTTAATTTTATTGCTATAATCAATTAAGATCCAAATCATTTCTATTGAATATATTGAAAAATATCTAACATTTATGACATTCTAAACTTCCTAGAGAAGAAAAAAATATTAAACTTAAATAAGGAGTATGAAGATAAATTATTGAGCGTGTACCAGATAATTCTCAGCCAAAAAACAAACCATTTTTTTATCAGCCTCATAGGGTACTTAACAATTCTGGAAATTTAAAAATTTTACTAATCCCATCACATGACGGGCTATATGCTAGTTATAAATAATAGAAGTTGATCGAAATCCCCTATATAATAATAGCCTAAGTTGTATGTCCCCGAATTTATGAAGCGGTTGTACCTGGAATAGACACAGGCATCCATATTGGTTTTTTATGAGTTAGGGTTAGCAAAATTCAAAGCGAGTTCGATATCCACCCCATCCCCGCTTTTCGAGCGTTTAATGCTATTATTCCAAGCCTTATTCTCCCTCTTATTCTATACTAAATTCAATCTTGATAGGATGGCGAAGACGGAGCTTAATATTTAAATTTTTGGACTGTTTTTACTTGACCCTCATATATTCTAATTAGTTCCTATACCCTGTGTAGTCGTGGAACGTTTGGCAGAGTGTTTGCTTGTTTGATTGTCGTACTTCTCGGGTTGACGGTTCTATCCCTGACGATAGCCAAATTTTCTAAATATCAAACTAATCTAATATTTTCTGCTTTTTCTTTTAAATTCTTATTCCTAAAGTTGTTTTATTATTTTTAAAATAAATTTTTATTATTTTTCAACTTTTTATGATTTTTATAAAATAAAATAGATACATATGTGATAATTTTAATCGATTACTTTTGTTGAAAGATAATTCTCAGCCAAAAAACAAATTATATTTTTTTACCTACCTCATAGGGTACTTTACAATTCTGGAAAATTAAAAATTTTACTGATTCCGTCATATGAAGGGCTATATGCTAGTATTTGAAGATTAGCCATATGTTGTCATTTACTCTTCCCTCCCACACAAGAAGAAAGAAAAATATTTTTAAAGTTAATAAGTCATATTAATTTTCCTATTCTATATACCTCAGGTTAAATTGTTAAGAAATTTATTTGGGTTATTCCTTGTCGTATCCAAAGCGACATTCTCTCCATCTGCAATCACTTTCAATTGCAAGCTTTATTCGGTTCGATTAAGAAAAACTAAGAAAAACAGGCAACGTAAATTATCACTAATGTATTCTGTGCTAAGCATCATGTCCCAATTCATCCCAGTTATTACTTTGTAAACAACGGACGGTTCTTTCCTTCTGACTTCAAACAACAGCCTTCCATCACATAAACGCACGTGCAGAAGAGAATACATGTAGCAGGAAAAAATATTATTGCTACTCGTCTGCAAAGGTCACGGTTGCGGTCAACCTCAGTGAACATTTCATCCTTTGCTTCGACGGTTTCCGAGGCATGGCCACTCCAGATAGGAAAAGAGAAGTCCAGGGTTACTTTGCTTGGCGATCGATGGATACTCGCCAAGTATCTACAAAACAGCCAAATGAGAGAAAGGAAAACGGAACATAAAGTCAAAAAGTTAAAGCTGAAATTTTGTTAAACGGTTTCTGGAAACATATATATTTATGGTGTGACATTAAAAAGATTTTGGTGTAAAGAATTAAATATATACTTGACAAAAATAATTAAACGATTACATAGTCAATTTTCAAGCAAATCTAAGTGCAAAAATTGATTACGAGGTAAATGCAATTTCGCTGTCTGTATCGTTTATCAGGTATTTCATTGAGTAAATCAGACATTAGAGTATCAGTTAACCACTGCTATAAATAAAAATACTTAAAATAATACTTACTATATTTTATAAACACCCACAAAATGTAATTAGTTATACATAAACTTTGAAATGACAAAAATAGTAAAAGGATTATATCGTCAATTTCCAAGCAAATCTAATTCCGAAAACTGATTACGAGGTAAATGCAAATGCTTTGTCTTTAACGTTTATCAGGTATTTCAGTGCATAAATCAGTCATTAAAGTATCAGTTAACCACTGCTATAATTAAAGATACTTAAAATAATACTTACTATCTTTTATAAAGACCCACAAATTGTAATTAGTTATATATAAACTTTGAAATGACAAAAATAATAAAAGGATTATATCGTCAATTTCCAAGCGAATTTAAATCCAAAAATTAATTACGAGGTAAATGCAAGTTTGTTGTCTCTAACGTTTATCAGGTATTTCATTGCATAAATCAGTCGTTAAAGTATCAGTTGACCACTGCTATAATTAAAGATACTTAAAATAATACTATCTTTTATAAAGACCCACAAATTGTAATTAGTTATATATAAACTTTGAAATGACAAAAATAATAAAAGGATTTTATCGTCAATTTTCGAGCAAATCTAAGTGCGAAAATTGATTACAAGGTAAATGCAACTCCGTTGTCTCTAACGTTTATCAGGTATTTCATTGCATAAATCGGTCATTAAAGTATCAGTAAACCACTGTTATAATTAAAGATACTTAAAATAATACTTACTATCTTTTATAAAGATCCACAAATTGTAATTAGTTATATAAAAACTTTGAAATTACTGACTAGCTTGAACGGCAATGATATGATTGTGAAAAGAATATGAAAAAGCGAGAAATAACTGCATGAAAACCTGTCTGTGACAATACTATAGAAATTAATATTTTTAACAGATTATTTAGGTGATTAATTTAACTTTATTTAAATAAATTAAACTTTTGCGATTTGTAACACAATTACTAAACTCTTGGTTATTTTGCAATGAACAAATGAGGAATAGGGTAAGTTATCAAATTTCATCGGGTAAATGTTGGTATAAATAGTATCTTTACAAAAACGTTTCGCTGCACTATACGTATTAGAAGACTTTACTATTACAAGAATACATATATTAACCTTAGCAAATTTATTTTGGATAATTTTATATTGTATATTATTTCTGTATTGGCCTTTAGCTTTCTGTTAGAATTCACCTTTTACGGTTTTTGATTTTAAATAAAACCACTTACTTTAAAATATTTAAAGTACTGCATTAGTCTTTCTGTAAAAATATTTTTTAGTCTAATACAAATATAGGTAGAAAAATCCAAATGACAAGTCACTTAGTTAGAGATTTTTATAATTCTTTTTAAGAGTTCCAAACCTTATTTAGATAACTTGGAGTTTAATTAAATTATCCATCTGAAAATGGGTTTAAAAGTGATTTCATTCTGTTATTTTAGAGTACTGTTATATACCTATATACAAAATATAAAAATGGCTAAAACATTTAAATTATTTTATTTTCGTATGAACTGAACAGAATTTGTTGAGTTTATATGTTTGTCGCCAAAAAACTAAAGAATTTAATTTCATTTGAGAACAATTTATATTTACGAGAAATGCACAATTATTGTCAGAATGTAATTTTGTAATTTTACCTTCATACTCTTACATAATATATATGAAAATAAATTTAATGGATTAACTAATGTATATATATATATATATATATATATATAATATATTATATATATATATTATATATACATATATATATATATACATATACATATACATATATATATATATATTTATTTATATATATATATATATATATATATATATATATATATATATATATATATTTATATATATGTATATATATATATATATATATGTATATATATATATATATATATATATATATATATATATATATATATATATATATATATATATATATATATATATATATATATATATATATATATATATATATATATATATACATATATACATATATATATATATATATATATATTTATATATATATATTATATATATATATATATATATTATATATATATATATATATATATATATGTATATATATATATATATATATATATATGTATATATATATGTATATATATATATATATGTATTTATATATATATGTATATATATATATATGTATATATATATGTATATTTATATATATATAATATTATATATATATATATATATATATAATATATATATATATATATATATATATATATATATATATATATATACATAGAGAGAGAGAGAGAGAAAGAGAGATTGAATAGATCAAATATATTGAATTCGAAACTCAGTTTTATCTGATTAAATTCCTTATAACTAAAAAAATTTCTCAGACAAATGCATGAGTCACAGATTTTTACCACGTGTACTGCTATAGAGATGTATTAAAAGCTAAACCATCACTTTTGGAAAGTCTGTATTGGGCACTATAGTGTTAATTTCACTCACTTCCTCTTTCATACAAATTAACCAGCAGCAATAAATGTTTTAAATGTTATAATACTTTTCCTACATTTACAGCGATCAGAATTTCTTCTTTATATTTGGAAATTTTCGGTAACGGATACTCATCCAACCAACGGATATTTACAAACAGACATCAACCCGCATATAAAACCACAATAACAGGACGTTTTATTATGGATGCACCCCATACGTGTGCCAATGATACGACCTACGAAGTATTCCATAAATTCGATCTTATCTGGAAGGGGAGGGATTCCTGAATGAATCCCTTCTCTTAATTCCACTAACTGCAAGAGAATAACTGCAGCTGTATAGATTTTACGTGCACATATGCAGCCTAAAGTAGAAATAGAGTTTGGGAATGACGAGGATGCACCCATACTCCCTGCGTTGTCCACCATCCGTAATCTAGTCATAAAAATATCATTTTGTCAGGGAATGAAGGGGGTTTTAAGTGATGGCTATCAGATATAAATGGCGATGAATCAGGACAGCCGTATAGAAAAATAAAACATTTGTCCATAGGAACTAATGATAGGATATTTTGCTCGTGTCTGATAAAGAGGTAATTTAATAAAAGCAAAATGAAGGTTCAAAGAAATTAGCCGTATTTTGTCTTGGGTTGCTCAATGAAATGTAGCATGACCGTTCGACAAATCTGAATATGCCATACTATAAAATATAAGACATAGAAAATATACCGTCTCTCAAAATTCTAATTCATGAGTTATTTTAAGAATTTTTGCATTGTTCTAATGCTGTTACTTGGGTGCACCTCTGTTCGACAGAAGTGCACCCAAGAGCGAAGACATAAAGAATTTTCCCAGGGTAGAAGTAACTTCCTCAGCGAATTAAGTGTTAAGATTAAGAAAAAACGAGGAGCCATTTTCCGGCAATGTAGCGGATGCAGCGAAAGAATTTGAAGTCGAAGACACTCATTTGATTAAGACATTTAGAGGCTGCAAAAAAGATTTTAAGGAATTAGAATGGGAGACCGGAGGTTTTTAAGGAAATATTAAAGTTAAATAATTTTGATATACCATTATTTACATATATATATATATATATATATATATATATATATATATATATATATATATATATATATTGTGTGTGTGTAATGAGACGGACTTCTCGACAGATAGTTGCAGTCATAGCCATAAAAATGACACCATTTTAACTAAAGACCTTTATTAGGATAACGTTGGAGGTTGGGTTCCCACTTCATCATAGGGACAGGACAAACTGAAGGGTCAGCTAGCATGAAGTTCTACGTACAAGACCCGTACCTGGGTCAACATATGTGGGAAAATATCTCTAGAAGAATCTGCCTCCGACAGCGTGTATCTCCTTTTTATTTGGAAATTTCCTAAATTGTCTGCTAGGGCCATGTAGGATTATTATTGGTAAGGTCCCTTCTCTGAGAGCGTAAACTGTAGCCCCAGTGGTCAATTTAGGTTAGGAGTTAAAAAGGGGAATGCAAAAGGACGCTGGAATTTTTAGCCCTTGATTTAAGTTTTGAAAACCCGAGAATTTTCCTTATATATATATATATATATATATATATATATATATATATATATATATATATATATATATATATGTGTGTGTGTGTGTGTGTGTGTGTGTGTGTGTGTGTACGGTAAATAAACAGGTTTGAAGCTGAGTGAGACACCAAGATCTCATGAGAAATTCAATCAAATATGAAAAAGTATATATATATATATATATATATATATATATATATATATATATATATATATATATATATATATATATATATATATATATATATATATATATATATATATATATATATACAATTTTCAATATTTTTTGTATAGTTTTTCTTTCCACAGTATAACATAAACATCAAATATAATATATTTTTTTACGATGACGGTGAATAAATTCAAAGTAATTTAAAAGAAAATTTTATCTGCAAATTCTAAGATACTGTTTTCTTTAACAAAAGAAAATCTCCTAAATATCTGATTTAATAAACTAACAGCCGCATTGATCTTAAATGCCGTTACACTGGAGGGTTTACTGGACTGGAATAAGCCCCGTCTCCATTTGGTTAAAAGTTTTCCAAACTTTTAAGAAGGACAGCAAACGCAAGGGCGATAAACCCTCCTTTTATGGCTTCCCTGCCGACTTTCGTCCCTTCCATTGAATGTTTCTGCTTGATTTCGCCTTCCTCGCCAATGCACGTGTCTTGGCGTTTCCAACAATGCATCACGTGACCACCCGGAACAAATCGGATATATCAAATCTCCTGTGACGTCATGGTCCTGGATATTTGGCGATATTAGCAAGTTAGGTAGCTCACGTAGCATGCATAATTGTGATAAGAGTCACCTATGTCGGAGAAGTTATAAGCGTGTCTTTGTATTGTGCTAGTAGAATATTGGAAGTTGGGCTGTCTCATTTATTATGAATGGGATATAATCCCCAATGTCGATGCCGTGGGCTGTACAGGGCTTATGGAACAAAATGATTTAAAGTTAAATCTAAACCACTTTAAATATTTCATTAAAAGCCTGAAATGGTATCAATATTTTTGGAAAGAAAAATATTACTGGATGAAATAATTGTTTTCAGATTTTTACAATGTTCTTCATTCATAATTAGTCTATCATTCCCAATATTTTGGACTGTAGTATTCCAGTACATCATGTATTTTTATATTACGAATACAAAGCAATATTATTGCAATATATATATATCAAATGGAATAGACAACAGAAACAAAATATATTAAACGTCAACATTTATTTTTTTAACGGAATTTGTCTCCAAATATTGTTCGAAGAATGTATTTGGTTTGAATATATTTGGTTGTATATTATCCGAAGAATATTACTAAGCCTATTTCTAAATTAGCATTTAGAAATAGGTTTAGTGATATTCTTCTAACATTATCAGAAACAGTATTTATGACTTTATCAAACGGAGTAAATATGCGATGAAAGCAGGGAAAATACAATAACAGATAAGGGATAACTGCGAACTCAAGACTGTTGCTGAGATAAGATGATTGTTTTTTAGTGAATAATTAATATTTATTTATTATTAATCTTTATTTTACTGCAATTAAATGCATCAAATGGGTTAGAGAGAAAAACTATTATCAGTAAATGTCAATACATGTTAACAACAACTTCGAAGTAAATTTAACAAAATTTTTTTTGCATAATTTATAATGAGAAATGGGCATACTAAGGTTCCCCTATATTATTAAGAGAACATTCCTATTTCTGTATCTTACCTAACATCATCTCGGAAAATCGAATGTGACAATCATTGGCTTTAAAGGCTTTAAAGGTGATGTGGCAACTGGACCATATGGGGCGAGCCCGTCAATCCAGAGGCTTCTGTCACTAAGCACAAAAATGACAAAGAGCGAAAAATAAACACATAAAAGAGCAAAGAAATAGAAGGGTGGATTCGTGAGTTCATAGCACAATAAATAGAGAGTAGAGAGTTTAGGGATAGAAAAACATAAAATATTTTTGCGGACAGTGACATCCTTACAAAATAAACAGAAAATAATGAAATAAAATGATCGAAATCGAAAAAATTGAAAAGGACAATCATTGTAGCGGGTTTGAACTTATATGTTGTAACTTTGTATGTTTGAATTTTGGGGTGAGAAATTACCATAAATGTTCGCATAGCCTGAGAA
The DNA here is from genome assembly GCA_032207245.1 of Pardosa pseudoannulata. Classification (NCBI taxonomy): domain Eukaryota; kingdom Metazoa; phylum Arthropoda; class Arachnida; order Araneae; family Lycosidae; genus Pardosa; species Pardosa pseudoannulata. The sequence goes on from CM063501.1 coordinate 21,078,874, forward strand.
CAGTTACGATTTACTGTTTATATTTCTGTACATCGTGATGTTAATTCCTACCATTAACTGGTGGAGTATGAGTACATGTTATCTCTTTTTAATTTTCAATCTAGCGAGTTAAATGCTTGAGACAATCGGTAAAACAAACTTCGAAAAGAGCAAAAAGTTTCATTTTATATCGATATTTATAAACACTATTTAAGAAATGTATAAATGCTCTTATTAGCACATTATTTGCATTTAGATATACAGAGAACTTGAGTTATCCGAACCTCAATTAACCAAAACTCACGGTTAACCGAAGTTCTTCACTTTTTTTCACTTTCTACTATCATGAAAAATTTCTTTTTACAAGCATGCATTTTTATAGTTTTATTTTCCCCACATTCCTTTTGTATGCAAGTCTTCCTTTCCAAACTACTAGTGCAGATAAATATTTTGGAATTCCCTTTTTTAGAATTCCTTCCCGCAGCACAATTCTCGGTATGAGTGTGTTCTTCCCCACTTTCAAACATCCCTGTTCTAAACAAAAACACTCCTCATTTCGAAATTTGGAAGGTCATACTGCCGAGTCCCAGAACAATCGAATGTTATTGCACCAATGACGGTACTACATACTAAAGTAGAGGATTATTGATGAATTCTCGATTATCCGAACATTTCGATTATTCGAAATTTGGAAGGTCATACTGCCGAGTCACAGAACAGTCGAATGTTATTGCACCCCTGACGATACTACATATTAAACTAGATGATTATTGATGAATTTTTGACTATCCGAAAATTTCGATTATTTGAAATTTGGAAGGTCATACTGCCGAGTCCCAGAACAATCGAATGTTATTGCACCAATGAAGGTACTACATATTAAACTAGATGATTATTGATGAATTCTCGATTATCCGAACATTTCGATTATCCAAAATTTGGAAGGTCATACCGCCGAGTCCCAAAACAATCGAATGTTATTGCACCAATGACGATACTACATATTAAACTAGATGATTATTGATGAATTCTCGATTATCCGAACATTTCGATTATCCGAAGTAGGTTCAGTCCCAATTACTTCGGATAATAGAGGCTCTACTGTAATTAAGCAAAATAGGATAGCAATAAAATAAATTCACTTTTATTGATTTCGCACGTTATTTACCGACGGAAATATAAAAAAAAAAAGTCCCCTGCAATGTTAGTATTTCTTTAAATATTTTCCATCTTATTTATGATAAGAGCTGGGGGACAAATTCCGGAAATGCGTTGTTTAAAAATTTGAAACTACTCCATTCAAATAAAAGAGCGGGCGGTTCTTAAGAGGTAACCGCGAATTTAAAACCGTTGTTTAGCTAAGCAGCCGATTTGTATGCATACCGAGCCTGTAAATATAAAGTCATGCCACTCTAAATGGCCCCTCATCGTGAAATATTCCCTTTTCATGAACTTAACGGCAGCAAATCGGAAATAAAATTGGAGCGAAAGGGAAATACAATGCCTCTTCGAGGATCGCATCGTTTAAGGTGGAAAAAGATTATGCCTAATCAATCAAGTCCGCCTGCTTTCCAGAAGCATGGTTACTCATTCACTTGTTTGAAAGCTTAAAGCAGCGCCATCTATCGAGTAAACCCGGAGCACATCAAATCGCCTGATAGGACGGAAGTAAATAAATCTGATTAGCCGTTTCAAGATTCTTTTTAATGAAGTCTCTATAGACTTCATTTGAAGACTAAAAGGTCTGAAAACTCAAAATTTTAACAGAGTTATTAAATCTACCGAAACAAGAGAACTTTAAATTAACTTTTTTTTAAAAATTATAATGATTAAGTTTCTCAGTGATATGGGATATTAGTATTAAACTCTATTCTTTGTATCTTGTTATTCAGTAAGTTTTCTAAATATTTAATAAAATTTTATAATTAATTAATACTAGAATGATAAAGATTTCTTATATATCATTCTCTTATAATTAATGATATTTCCATTTATTTTTAAAAGAAAGTTTCTACACGTGTTTTTAGGGTTGACATTAGGCGGTTGGAAAAGTAGATGATAAAATTTAGGATCGAAAAAAAAATAAATAAAATTAGACACAACGCTCAAATGTATATTTCTTTTGCTTAATATAAAAAATAAATAATTAGTAAAATTCTATAGTTTTTGTGAGCTTGAGCGGAGGGAATGCATTTTTAGGGAAAGGGGAGGGGTTGCCAAGGTCGGCGAACAATGTATCTTGTTCTGATTGTTTTATAAATTAAATTACAGAGTTAATTTAGGAAGAGAAAATGAAGACAAGTAATAATGGTGACAAAACAAGCAAAGTTAATGGCGACAAAACAAGTAAAATTAAATATTCACGTGTAATATTGATGACAAAACAAGCAAGTTAAATATTCACAAGTAATAATGATGACAAAACAAGCAAAGTTACTGGCGACAAAACAAGTAAAGTTAATTAATGAAAAATTATCAATGAGATGATGTTTAATAGTTTATTAAAACTTATTTCAAAGAACCGTTTACACATAGGCTAAAACCAATTTTGAACAGTTCTATACAAATATGTTGGTGATACTTTGTATTGGCGACTTTTTTGTTGATTTTTGGAACATCGTAAATTCCATATATATTACATAGAATCTGATTCTAAAAAGGTAAATTAAATGTATAATAAATTAAGGAAAATAGGTCGAACTTGAAGATAAAGAAATTATAGAAGAATTTACTCAGAAATTTTGACTTCTGTCCAATTTCCGTCACATATAATTTCTAGAAATAAACGTAAAAATGCGCCAATGGGTTTTATAATAACACTGCACTTTGAGGAGTAATATTTTGCACTGTACTGTAATTCAGTCACTCTAGCTAATTTAAGCGCATGAATCAGCCTAAATTTTTGCAACGAACTACAAAGAGTGAAGTCTTACGTTACAGATTGAAGAAGTGCAAAGAAGAGTTATGCTGAAAAGAACAAAACGGATATACAATTAGAAGGAGGAATAAAACATATATAATAATAGAGTGAAAATGAACAAAATTAAACATTCACAACAAAGTACTAGCGAGACCAGAATTTTTAATATATTGCCGCATAAAGAAGCTTAACCAACGAGCTCAGTGGCCGAATGGTCAAAGCACGCGATCCAGACCCAAAGATTGTTCGATGTTTGCCATGGCGGTTTATCCAAAGTACGGACTTTTAATTTAAAAATGTTATTTATTGTTTCCTTATGTTCTTGAACATTCTAGATCTTTCTTTAATATGTAAATTAGTTACTTCTCGAATATTCTGTTCGGGTATAAAAGCTGATACCCACTAGTTGTAGGCAACTTCTCGATCTTGTAAAGTTGCGAGTTGCTACTTAGCTTCAATAAATTCTTCTGTTAAGTTAAACGGTGTGTTCATTCGAATCTTCGTGACAATATTATTAGAACACTTCTTGGACTGAGAAGTAAATTAAAACTATATATAAACAATATACTATACTCAAAAGTAAACGTAAAAAGCGCCAATATGGTCCAATACTAACACTGTACTTTGAAGAGAAGTATTGGGCGAAAACGGAACTCTAATTCCGAGGTGTGAGGCGCCAGTCAGACTTGCGGTTTTTGTTATTTTTTTATTCTAGCACGAAAATCTATGTATTTACTCACTTCGGTGTAAATTGCCCGACGAGAAAATCGGTATTCAAATTCGTTTATTCTTTCAATCTTATTCGCATTAAAAATTAAAGTTTTTGAAAATAGGCCTGTTCCTTGGTGTCCATGTGTCCAAATAATTTTTGTGTCCAGCCCTGGGAGATGGGTAAGTTACCCAATCGTTTCTATTCATTTATAATCTTGTGTTACGTTTTGTAAACAATTAATTCTTTTCTTTATTCGTAAGGGGAATTAAAGCTCCCCAAGTATTTTGAATAATACTACAATCCATTCACATCAGGCAATTTGCGATTATGTAAATGAATCAGCCTGAATGTTTCAACGGACAAAGAGTGAAACCCTAACTTTTACCCGTTAAGGATTAAAGAAGTACAAAGAAAGCTTCAAAAAGCAGAATAGATTTGGAATTATATGGAGGAAAGAGATATAAATAATGATAGCAAGTAAACAAACAAAATTAAACATTCACAAAAACCAGCAAGACCATAATTTTTAAAACATTGCTTTAATTTTTCAAATAAAGTCTTACATGAAAACCATGTATAAACAATACTACACGCCATTCACACAAGAATTTGAATGTTTGCAATGGTCAACAATAAGGTCCTAACTTTTCCGCCCATTTCCCCACGTAATGGGCGTGTCTTTTGATAACGTTGTGTTACAGGTGAAGGGTTTGACATCTTACTTTTCATGCAACAAATGAACAAAGTTGTTAGGGCAGAAAAAGTACAAGAAAGATTTATTCTGATTAAAATAGGAATGTGATGTATCGATTGCCGTAGGCATGCGTTCAAAAATCTTTTAACTAACTTGTTTAGAAATTTCCTTGAGCGTCCTTTATTCTGTTTGCATTTCGTTTGGCGAGGGAACTGACCCTTATTGTTCCCTTATCTACGACTATCATAAAAATAAGCATAGACAGGAATTATTTCAAATGGTAATTCTATAATTCCATTTTTCTTCCAGCTACTACCTTTCACTCTCAAGTTCATGTCAACATCTACAAATGCTTTTCTATATACTGAAGTGTATGTCCCTACGCACAAACATATGTTTAATCTATTTTATACCAAATTTAATTATGTTGCTTGAACTTAAGAATAATTAAGTTCTTAAGAATAACTTAAGAATAATTAAGTTCTGCAATATATATTAAACTTAAACAGAATAAACATAATGAAATTTGGAGTTTTTGTATATGAAGTCTTACCATTATATAATTAGGACTGTATGATAAAATGGATTAAATCATCCTTCCTACTCTATGATTTCATTAAAAGATAATTTATTATAATAAAAAAATTCAGGGAAATATTTCAAAATCCAGCCACCCAGCTTGTCTTAACTCTTTTTTGTTCATATAGGAAAACTAATGAAATCGTCATGCGAGAAAATAAAACTTGTAAAACTTTACAAAAACTAGGACACATTAAATGTTACATTAAAGATTTTACCTCATACGATTGTAAGTATATTACATACATGAACACACACACACACACACACACACACACATATATATATATATATATATATATATATATATATATATATATATATATATATATATATATATATATATATATATATATATATATATATATATATATATATATATATATATATATATATACATATATATGGTGGGTTCCGGGCTAATAATAGCCGCCAGCGGACAAAACAGTATTTGGCCCTCTCTTATCAATACGTATACATAGAAAATATTCCATCAGCCGCCCTTAAAATTTAGCCGTCTGCATGCATGCACGCACTTTCTGCCTAATAAACCTGGCCCTGTATATATATATATATATATATATATATATATATATATATATATATGTATATATATATAGTATATATATATATATATATATATATATATGTGTATATATATATATGTATATATATATATGTATATATGTATATATATATATATATATATATATATATATATATATATATATATATATATATATATGTATATATATATATATATATATATGTGTGTGTGTGTGTGTGTGTGTGTGTGTGTAGTATTTATATATAGATAGATAGCACAGGACCTAGTATTTTTGACACAATAAGCAAACTAATGAAATGTAGCTCCAAGATTAAAAAATTTTTAAGCATGCACTCTAAAATTAAAAACAATTATAAAATTATAAAAGAACCATTTTTTAACTTGGTGGTCTTTGTGGGATCGTGCAACAGCGTTAACTGTTTTTTAACTAAAATACGGCAAGAAGATATTAGTACAGAACTGAAACAGATTTACGGAAAGTTGTTAATTGTTTGGCGATTTTGCCGCTCCTAAATTATAAGCAGGCTATCGTGTACCATGTTTACCCCTCTGATATATTTATACACACACACGAGCCCATGTTTCCAGATGCCATTATAGTTCTAGTATCAAAACAAATTACAAATTAAAAGTACCTTATTTTCTTTAAATAACCAATTATAGGAATCTCAGACAAGCCAAATTTTTCTCACCAGATCCTTAATAAAACAATTTCCGCTTCGAAATTTTCCTCCCCGGCCTTTTAATAGCAGTTTAAAATTTTCATTTAAATGTTATTCCATTTAGCGATTTTCCATTCTGTTAAATGCAGGGCAAACACAATGAGGGGATTAATTTTCAATGCGGAAGATGCATTTGACAACCTTTTAATTTGAGTGAAAAAGATTATTAAGGACGTAATTAGAAAGTAAACAGAATGCCAGAAATCTTGAATTACGTTTTCCCTGGCGCGAGGAGGGAGGAAAAACACAGAAAAAAAAGAAGGGAAGTGTGTTGTACCACCAGTCTTAGTGCTTATTCTGTAAGAGTTAGCTCAGTGACTTAACATTGATTAAGGCTTACGCCATAAAAATGAAGAAAAATTAATTCTTAAGTTTTAATATTTTTCTCTCTACCCTTATAGTAATTAATTCAAGCCACATATTTGGGAGGATGCCAAGCTTTTTAATAGGGAATTAAAGAGGCGGAATTTCCCTTTTACAAAGACAAAAAGCCCCCCCCCCTTTTCTTTCGAAAAAAAAAATGCAGGGAAATTTTTAAAAATTAAGAGGATTTGTTTATTTATTTTCGGATACATTTACCATTTAAAGAGTCTGATAATAGAAACCATTAAATGGGGAAAAGATTGCAGTTTTAAGCTGTCAGCATTAAATTTTTTCCCCTTCTTGTATCACATTAATTTTGGGGAGGAAAGAATAAAAGAAAACTCGAAGCAGATGCAAGAAACGGAGCATTTTAAAACGCGCCAATGACGCTCTCTTGAAAACCTCAGCTATTCTTGAAACTTGCATTTAAATGCTGGCTAATGAACTTTTTTGATTAAAAAGAATTTGTATAATGTAGCCGAGGTAATACCTTGTGAAATGAATGATGATAATCATGTGTACATTAGTGTTTAATTAAATGTGTTTTAATATTTTTTAGCGTTGCAGTTAAACCTGTTTATCTCGAAAACAAGATTTTTTTTCGTTTCCTTGAACTACGACTAATTTTACTTGCGTTTTACCTGTTTGTTTACCTCGAATATTTTTCTTGAAACTTCTATATCTCGAATTCCGAACTCCACCATTCGCACATTTAAAGTAAGGTTATTATTCATTCTTGAATATAATCAAGAAAAGGTTTTCTTCAAGCTGGATTTGGGAAGAAAACACAAAAATCGGAAGAGTAGCAAAAATTTGATGATATTACCATTGAACTGCAGGATGAAGATTGGATAATAATAGAGATATTGCTTGAGATAGATGTTAATAGATGAATTAGACAATTCTCTTGCCACTTCTGGAGTTTTAACAGACAAAGAAAATGTTTCCAAACCACAGATAATTCGCTTTATTTTTGTCGGTATACTACTAAACTTTAAAGCTCTCCTGCACTAAGCACTAAAATTGTATTCTTATATGTGTATCATCTTATACCCTTTCAGCCGATACCGACGCCTTAACTCCAATCTTATCTACCATCTAAAATCTCTACAGAAAACCAGCACTTATCACCGCAGTGTGGAAAACGGTAGTGCGCCCTTCGAAACAGGTGTAGCCGAAGATCAAAAGATCCCGTCACCCATAAAGACCTCCTTGTTGCCTTACGGCCCGGGCTATTTTAGGGCAAAAATATGAAAGTACTTTCGGGAAAGAATTTCGTTATTTTTGTAGACCATAATCTTCAGTTTAGTTCTGCTTTTACCACCCGTGCCATGCTTTGTTATCGTTGGCAGACGGATATCGGCTCCCTCCTTTTGATGATTTTATGAGCTCTTCAATGGCTGAGACGTGTGAGTGTTGCTAAAAGAGACGTTTCAGTGTGTCACCCAGGAATTTGAATCCTGTGCTTGACGTACCTTCGAAAAACGGATTCAACAATTACATACGTCGTTTAGAAAATAAATGGAGCTTATTTTACAAAAGACAAAGAATAAAGAACACAGATTACTATACTTTTGCCTTTATTTATTTATTAGCTTCTGCATTCCATATTTTATGTGTGTTGAGGCTTCAAGGTATAAATTCGTTTAAGGGTATGTAACTGGTAAATATTTTTAGTGAGAGTACATCAAGTATTCTATTAAAAACTTAATCTTGAGAAGAATATTTTGAGATGCATGTAAAAATATTTTCATAACAAATATATTCCACCATTTATCGTAATCTTTAGCTCAGTTTTGCTTTTGCTTGTTATTATTGGCAAGCAGATACCGACTTGCTCCTTGTGATGATTTTAAAAACTCTTCGACGGCTGAGACTTGTGACTGTTGCTGAAAGAGACGTTTTAGTGTGTCACCCAGGAATTTGAATCCAGTGTTTGCGCATTATGGAAAAAATGAATTCAACAATTACATCCATGTTTTAGAAAATAAATGGTGCTTATGTACAAAAGATAAAGAATAAAGTATAACGCATAATGCTATGCTTTTACACTTGTTAGATTTTATGTTCTCTATTTAATGTGTTTTGGGGCTTCAAGGTAAAATTTCATTTAAGGATAAGTAAATGGCAAATAATTTTGATGTCAGTAATTCAATGATTTCATTAAGAGACTGGCAAGGTAATTTGGGATATAGATGTAGTGAAACCTATCGATAACTATACAGAAAAATATATATCCTTAACCCTTTGCCTGCCCCGTACAGTACATATGATATGTATATCTAATGCTTTATATGATTGCTTGTCACATATGATACACAATAAACTATATTTTATATACAAACTTTTATATATATTAAAATTTGTATAAATTTATTTAAAAAAAATTATACAAATAAAATTTTTTAAATTTTTTTAGAAAATTTTTACACTGTGAATCATATGTTTTATACAAGAGAATAAAGCATTAGATGTGAATATCATATGTGATGTACAGGATAAACTATAGGCTAACTAGCAGAAGACATGTTATATGTTTCTAATCAATTTGATCTTTTAAGCATTCAATATTTATGTATATAGTATGCATATAATATCTCGGATGGTATTTAGAAATCTAATTTGAAGCACAGACGCTTTCTGAACAATATATATGCATCAATTATATGTCTAGGCATGCGATTAGAAAATTCTAAACGTTTCTTTATTTGAAAATAAAGGGGAGAAAAAGCATCAAAAGTGGTAATATGTCGAATTAATCGAGTGATCTGAAGTGCTATTATTTTTGCTATACCGAAATTACAGTTCTCTTTAGTGAGTATACATACAAGCAAAGATAACTTTCGTACTGTTATTTTATCAGAGGTCGCAGACAGAATTCGCAGTTGAACAAAAGCTCTTCTATCCTAAGAAAGATGATTCACATACAGAATCTATTCAAACGTCTGCTTTAAACTAACCAGAACCACATTTTATTTAGTTCAGTTCGCCCATAAATATTTTTTCGTCTCCGCAGAAATAAAGATAGTAAAAAAAATGGCTTTAAAAAACATTTTTTTTTTCGAATTTACCTTGGATGGAGGAGGAGGTACCGAGAATTCTATATTTACATTCATATTCAGGCATCGCCAGTTTTAAGCTTTAAGAATGTCATTCTGCGTAGCGAATGCCCGTCTGGAGAATATTACGTCAACCGTTATGCACTGCAAACTCCTCCCAACTTTTTAGAATCATCTCTTGGACAGACTTATAAGGAACTTCCGTTCTTATATGTTTGGACTAAGCCTTCAAAAGGGCCTTTTTCCTCTCTCTGTCGAGAGTGAGCGTCCACAAATCAAAACTTTGAACTTCTGTAGGTCTTACAGTTACGTATGGAAAAAAAATGTCTTTTGGTAGTTCAGCTACATTTTCGTTTAATTACCAAATTTTGAACAAAATGGTAATTATTTCATCAATTTATTGAACCTCATAATTGTATCGATATATTGTGCCTGTTAGCTTCTTGTGTGATTACTTTCTTAATATATATCAATACATTGTGTGCGGGTACATTTCGCAGCGGAATTGTACCGAGAGCGGGCTTTTTGAGCTTAAATTTAGTTATTCAATTAAATCTCAATAGATCGAAAATTATTTAATTTTTTAACAAACTTTTGGTATTTTATATTAATACACACACACACACACACACACACACACACACACACACATATATATATATATATATATATGTGTGTGTATATATGTATATATATATATATATATATATATATATATATATATATGTATATATATATATATATATATATATATGTATATATATATATATATATATGTATATATATATATATATATATATATATGTATATATATGTATATATATATATATATATATATATATATATATATATATATATATATATATATATATATATATATATATATATATATATATATATATATATGTGTGTGTGTGTGTGTGTGTGTGTGTGTGTGTGTGTGTGTGTGTTTGTGTGTGTGTGTGTGTATGTGTGTGTCAGGTCTAAAAAGGGGGTAGTTGGAAATTACGTGACTTAAAAGTGTTCTTAAGCTTTTAAGATAATCCGGTCAGGCGGAAACATTTTGGAAGAATTTGATGACATTGCAAACAGATAAGATCAGTGAGCGCGTGGACATAGATCTGTTAATACCTATTCCACGGCTTAGCTCCGCTACGAACAATGAAAATGGCACAAGTTGCTTTCAAATAGAGGTATGAGTTAATAAGCTAATTAAGAAAAAAGACTGTTTTCCATTCGCCTTAACTCTGGATCACGACATTTCATATATATATATATATATATATATATATATATATATATATATATATATATATATATATATATATATATATATATATATATATATATATATATATATATATATATATATATATATATATATATATATATATATATATATATATATATATATATATATATAATATCATTTTATAAAGGATAAATAAAAAGTTAGTTTAAATCTAAATTGATTTTTTTAATCAACCTTCCCGTTTTGTGGTTCCGCATCGACTAATGTAAAAACTAGTTTTTATTTGTCTAAATTTTTCCAGAATCTATGTAGTCGACGAGAACGTTCGAGTTCGTTTTTGTTGTACCGTTATTGTTGTACCTACAAACAAAACATGTTGTTACACTAACCCGTACTAGTACTTGACCCGCGCTCAAGTGTCAATCGTCAGAAAAAGTACTAGTACGTGTCCCGCATACAATGTGTTAATAAGACGTTTTGAAAAAAAATAATAAAACATAAAACAGAGCATAAAAATGAAAACATTGCCTTCGCTCTTTAGCGTACATCAGAATCTATGTTCTTAAAATCGTCTTTAAATGACGTTTTTAATAAAACTTCAAATTTGTAAAGACGCCTTTAAATCAAACGTCTTTACAAGTTTTCATGGAATACTCACAAGTCTGGCTATTGCCATTCTTCTATATAAATTTAAATAAAATACGTTTACATACCAAATATTCTTATTCGAATGGGTGAGAAAGTGTAAAAAATGTCTATATAATAAAACATTCCAGAATTTAAATAAAATCATTTCATTAAAATTTAGAGTCTATTCTAGTTTTCCAATATAAAATATAGTATATATTAATAAAAATTCTTCACCGAACTTCTGCTTGTAGAAGTGGAACATGAATATAAAATTTTTAAATTACTACGCCAACTGAATTCAAGGGCGGAAACTAGTTTTTATATACCACTAAAAAGGGATTGTGGACTAAAAAAGTTTAGGAACCCCTGATCTAGAATATAAAGAAGCCTTAATTGTGAAGCGAAAATGATTAAAAATATTTAATAAAATGTAAATCGGGGTAAATTATTTGCAGTAAAGCTGCAAATTTAACTATTTAGTGACACTGTAAACTTGGAACTAACTTCAGATTAATTATTTAGAACTATAACCAAAAATATAATTTTTTGATGCAATTCCATTTTTAAGTTTGCATTTAGGTCACGTCTCTTAAAAAATTTCTCAGCTGCTCCTCGAAAAGCAATCAATGAGGATTTAAATCTAGAAAACTTGCTTAATCTTTTTTGAATTCCAGAACAGTTTTAAGATGTAGTGTGGGAATGAATCATGTTTTCAATAATATATTTTATGCATAGATAACAAATTGAGAATACAAAATTTTGAGGTAACCGTATGAAGATTCAATTATCTAATAAGTTATGTAAGTATAATTAACTATGATGGTCCTGACAGCCTGGATGAAATTGTCGAGAAGTGTTTTATTTAGTTTTAATGAACCAGTCACATCAAGTTAGATGTTTATAAAATAAAGTAAGTTAAGACACTTTACGCATAGTGGATGTTTCCGTGTGTTAATACGTTTTAATGAGGATAATACCTCTGGGAGTGGCAGGCCAAACTTATGGGTCTTCTGCTTGGTTCATGCTTCAAAATTACGAGGACTCACTTGAGCAAGAAGTCTTACTTTAATCCTAGCGATGCTCTCTAGAACGATAGGCTCACCCTTTTGCCTTAATACGAGTACCATATGGCTCAATCTTGCTTGGATTGACCAAGTGGCACAAGGCAATAACAAGTATGATAAAAAAGAGAATAATTACGTGGCTTTTTAAAATGATTTAATTTTCATTATTTTTTCTACGAGAAAAATCCTATAAGAAATTATATGCAAAATACTTTGTCTCTTTTTATATCTCTAGGTATGTTGTAGACAATTATCAAGTAGGAGTACTAAATAATCTCTAAATTTCGTCCCTTGTGTGATGGGCAAAAACCTGAATACTGATGTCTGAAGCAATGTCCATTATCTGCATGAATTTCAAGTCATTTAGAATTGGTATTAGGCAACAAATATAGTTCAAAATTGTCAGAATCGGCAAAATAATGATTGTAGCATAAAATAACGTTACCATATTCTTTAGCATGAAATGCATGTTCCAACCATATTCCTTTAATTACTTTTTAATTCAATGCAGGAAGCACAAGTATGCAGGACATTTGTCACATACATAATGAGTTTTGTAATGTCGTCCTAGCCTGCGGTTTCTTAGTAACTGTAAAGAACAATGCAGAAATATCTCGATAGCCAAATTTGAGCCAATGCTCCTTGGTGACGCTCTTGGCATGCGGAAGAGTTGCCATACGAAACAATTCGTTTCTTTTAAAATTCTTCCTCATTTTCTTTACAGATCTTTCCACTGAACTCCTGGACCACCGGCTGAACACTCCATTGTTTCGTCCGTAATAATGCATTCGCGATAGATTCCTCAGTCCGGACACATTCCTATTGCATATCTGACGCGGCCCATTCATCACACAGAAAAATTCCGCCCACTAGACACTCGTAACATATCCATATAAACCGCATCGTGAAACAACTCAATTCTGGCGCTGGGCTTCCTTCAAACAACAACACCAACAAATTTTTACTGCCTCCTTTCTTCTTCGGAAAAAACAAAAACAGAAAAAAAGGGGGCGCTCGGAGAAAGTGAACAAAGCTTACAGCTGTTTGGAAGCCCTATCATTTTTGCGGGTCTAAACATTTATCTCCCACGGCCCGGCCGTACGAAACAGTGCTCGCTAAATTAACTCGGCACAGTGTTGTCTAGCAAAGACGAAAATTGATTTTTACGTCGGTGGAAAATGATGTAGGGCTTTCGCCGGGCACTGGTAATAATGGACTCTAACTCTTTTCTTGGGCCTTGAATAGAATTTCTCTCTCCTCCCTTTCGGTTCGGATCCTTACGCTTTCCGTCCGCTCTTGCTGCTTGTATAGGAGACTGACGCGGATCGGGGACCCGGCACAAATCTATTTAGGGATGATGCCGAGTTCCGCTCGAGATACCGCGCCGGTTCAATTTCGGGCGGGAGCTACTTATTCGGCTTTTTGAATAAGAGATTGACAGAAGACGGAGAAGGAAAATGCTGAGAAAAGTGAACGCATAAACCACAAAATTGTATATAGGGAAACGGTCTTAGGGCAGGGCAATCCCAGCATCTGTCCGGAGATCGTTTGGGCAACGAATTTGTTAATTTTTTTTTTTTTTTTATTAAGAAAAAAAATATGTGTAAAATTTTTTTACGAAATATAATTTTTTATATCTTTAAAGTCTTGTTTGCAACTGTTCAAGTTTTATAGGTTTTATCTATTAAGTTCTTTTTAAATAATAATAATTTTTATAGTGGGAGAAGGGTGTAGTATTTTACATTTTTATCCGAGGTGGAAAAATTGCTAGACCGAGCTAGGCACACATACATACACATACATGTATATATATGTAATATAGGCAAGACTCATTCAAAATCGCAACACAGTTTATTTCTGGTGAGATACATGAAATCCATACAACAGGCAAGCACTTTTACAACATCGTGCACATAGACAGTGTGATCCTGCACATACACTTTTCAAGTGGGGATTTCTCAGGTAAAAAGACTACGAATAATCCCTAAGCACAATTGATCACGTGATAAAAAAGTGCCCATGTTTAAAGAGAACGCCTTAACTATTGGCTAAATTAGTACAGACAGAGGCTGAATTAAGTCTATAGCGTGTCTGGAGGGAAAAATCAGAATTACCGCGCAAACCCCCAACGCACTTTATGAACAAAAGTTATTAAATTAATATTAAAATATATAAATAAGGGATTTTAAAATTACATATATATATATATATATATATATATATATATATATATATACACACATATATATATATATATACATATATATATATATATATATATATATATATATATATATGTGTGTGTGTGTGTGTGTGTAATGAAACGTATTATAATGAATATTTCATAATGGTTTAGTTTGGAATGCTATGGTCTCCTTTTTGTGCAACATGAAGGCTAACGAGACCGGGATATACTGCTTAAAGTCGATTTCGATCGGGTACGAACATCCATATTAGAGTCGGATTCGAACCCACGAACTTCTGTAGCGAGGATCAGCGTCTTAACCATTTGACCATCGTTCAGCCGGAATGTATCATAATGAAGCATTTCTTCAATAGTTACTGTGTAACGGTAACAAACATCTTATCAACACGTACTTGCTACATTGGGCTAAAAATAAATAATGAATTCTGATTGAACGAGATATTTCTTACTTAAGAGTTAGGCTATCTAGTTTGTTTATTAGCTATCCTGCAAATAATATTTTTCGCCAATCCTATGCTAATTATTATGGGATTTGAATAACTACTTTTGAATATAATAGATATTTTTTGAGGGGAAGATGAGAATGTTTTTAAGCAACGTGACATAATGTAAATTTATAAATTCGATTGAACTTGTATAATATATAACTTTGGTTACAGATATACATACATATTCTAAAGATTAGTTTTAAATGTGCAATGATTGTACAGTTTAACTTGATGTCATATTACAAATAATTTCTCCGAACTCAAAATTTGTATATCACAAATAAATTTATATTTGCCTATTATACATTTTTATAGTAGAGAACAGCTTTATTATCTTTTTTGGACCACTGCTCCCTTTCAGAAAAAAATATTCTTTCTCATGTCATTGCCAGACTAAAAATTACTAAACCTCTAAACAATTCCATATTTCAGTTACAATTCTTTTAGTGATACCGAATATACAAACATGTATATCCATATATATAAATACGCATGTATGTTTGTTTACATTGCAATGTTTTGTATCATAAAAAAAACTGTAAAGGAAACCTGGAAATTTTTAGTTTTTTTTTTCCTGAAAACATCAGTAAATTTTTAAATTTGAGTTTGCACCCTAATTATTACTTAAGTAATGATAATAATAATATATATGCCCCTATGTTTAATAAATTTGTGTCAATATTTATTATAACACTATATATATATTAATAAATATTATACATATACATATACATATATATATATTTACATATATATTTAACAATATATTTTATATTTATTTTCTTGAACTATTTTTGTTATATTTCTATAATTTTTTTTATTTTTAAAACCACTGTAGCAATTACCTTTGCATAAAAAAATTAAATTGTTCAAAATAAATTAAGCTAATTTATTATTAAGATAAAATATACAATATTTTCGAGATATAGAGCAAGTCCTCTAAAGATTTAAAACATCCAAATAGCGTACGTCCCAAGTGGAAAATTTCGCTCTGATAGGCGCTTAGATATCTTGGACGTCTTATGGATCTCAAAGAGAGCACACCTCGTAGCTGCAGTAGAAGGTCATTCTACGCAATGTAGATGTTTTTCGACGTTTTATAGAGATGCTCTCTTTTTGAAGGTATTATAGACGTCTAATAGAGATGGTGTGTTACATGGGTACTTCATGTCTAGGTCTATGTCACAAATTATATTTAAGAATTTGGATATGGTTTACTATCTTGATAAATTCTAATAATTTCCAAGGATTTCATGAAGCAAGTCCTGTCATTATGAAACAAGCGATATTCTCTTTCCGTAACTTTCTAAATAAAGTTTCGATTTATAAACAGATTTCTGCAGCAAATCGTTTCTCTCAAAACCCCCTCCACCAAATATTGTTTCTTCCATGAAATATTGCGATTTCCAACGAAATAATTCAAGAAAGCACTAAATCACTTTACACAGACGTTAAAATCAATTTTTCGTCATGGCAGACATCAGGGTTCCGAGTTAATTTAGCGAGCACCATTTGAACGCCAGTCTTATGAGATAAAATGCTTCAGTTCGGGGAAATAACGGGGCTTTTGGATTGACGCAGCTAACATTCGAATCTTCTATGTCCTTTGGAAAAAAAAATGACGGTAGTAAAATTTGTCTATAAGGATGCTTCGTGAGACTTGTTATTCAGATCGAATTGTTTAACGAAGTGGTGTTTATATGTGCATCCCCCCAAAGTTATAGTTCGAAAGTTGGGATGCTTTAGATGATAAAAGGATATAAACGAAATGGATTGTTTGTATATTGAGTATGCATGATTTTCGACTGCGACAGAATGACGGCGACCGTTTTATTTTTTTTTAATACTTACCTTAAGAATTATCTGTTTTCCTTGTAAGTATCTTTACAGAATAAAATTTATTTTGTGTTGAATCTTCTTTGAATTTCCTATTTAGAACCCCAGTACAAATACAAAGGTTTTGAGATCCTTCATTAATTCAGTTTGTTTGCAAAATACTTTTAGATATTAGCAAACATGTCAGAGTGTTTTATTAAAATTTTAAACCATAATTGCAATTCAAAATTAATATGTTTTTAAACTTTTTTTTGAAAGATCTTAGTATGTCACAACTGTTCTACTACAAGTAATCATTAATATTTTTAGAAGTTAAGATTTGATTTTTTTAACTCTAAGATTCCAATGTAATTTAGAACTAAAATACTAAACATTTTAGTTTCCAGGTGTTTCGGTCTTTTTCAGAAGAATAAGGTTAAATTTCCTAACCCCATGGCACGGGCCAACAAACTTTCTGCCTAAACAATAAACTGTCTTAAAGTCTAATTGTATTTGGAGGGCCATTTTCTACAAGGTGGTTAACGAAATCAGGACCTACTGCTTAAAGCCGATTACGAACGGCAACGAACATCCATTCCAGCTGTGGATTTCGTAACCGGGGACTCTGGTACCAAAGAGCAGCTTCTTCCATTGGTCCATCTCCTGATGATTTAGTTTGGAATGTTCCGGTCCACTTTTTATTACTCAAGGGCTAATAAATCCGAGACCTATTGCTTAAATTCAACATCCATGGTAGCAGTGGAATTTAAACCCATTAACACCAGTACTGAAAAACATCGCTCTACTTATCAAGTGCCGCAAACTGTTCTAAAGATATAAATTCTCGTTATGGAAGTCCACAAGAAGTAAACACTGTTCGGGTTATTATTGTAAGTTATCCACTTCTAAATAAAGATATTGACTATTATTTATCATTCTATGACTTAGGAGGCTTTGAATCCGTATATGCTTTCCACGTTAATTTAACTAAATTTCACATCTTACAGAATTTAAATAATTAAACTTAACTCCGTAAGACATAATTCTGTTAGACGTCTTTTAGAATTAAATAAAGTTCTATGACTGTAAAACTAATTTATGACACTGTATAGATAAATTCAGCATTAAATTTCGTTCTGTTTTCTTTTCTTGGACGAGTTACAAACAAGGAATCAGATCTTTCCTCTGGAGGAACATCCATACATCACCTCCAGACCTCACTACCTCTCGGGGAATCCCTGAAAACCTTCCAAACTAATAAAAATTCCTATACTGCTCGATAATTTTAGCCTGCCCCTCACTACACCTTTTTAAAAAGTCCCCTTAATGAAGGCACTAAATTGCGGAAATCACAGCCGAAAGAGCACCAAGAAATGATCCCCTCTCCAAAACCATCGCCCGCTTGAAGTCTGTAACCACAGCAGTTTGTCAAAATGACAATTGCCTGTCTAACTGCTGAAAGAGGCGCTCTGTTGCCATTTCGCAACCCCGAAAATAACCTCTTCTTTCTTCTTGACGGGATTCCTATCCTGTGACTGAGACCGTCACTGTAAGGCTGTAAGTCGTTAACTGAAGCATTTATCTATGTAACAGGGTATTATGGATATTTTCTCCCCCACCCCACACCCGTGCCACCACCACTGAAGATGAGTAGTCATGTAGTCTTAATGGGATCAATTTAATCTATTGTTGCCGGGCCTCGCCTAACGCTGGTGCTAACTGAGTCGGGTGCAGACATCAAAGGGACCCGGAAAAAGAACAAATATAGTTCCTGGAAATAGATAACTTGCTATACATCTCCCACTGTCATTGGGATTAACATATCTTTCTTTTGTGAAATGCTCATTTCTGTATTGATAAATTATAAAAAGCATTTGTCGGCTGTAATAATAAAAGAAAAACGGAAAAAGCAATTTGTAGTTATAAATTGCAGTCAGGTTAACGTCTCTTATATTTTATCCCAAACATTACTTTTCCTATGAGTTATAGCTGGTTACTTTAATAAGTTACCGAAGAAAATTTCTTATGTGTTCTTTTTTTTCTGGACATCAGTCAGTTGAACTTCGTAAGAAAATATAAAATAAAAACCTTTAGAGGTCCGTCATTAATTCGGTTTTGGAGTAAAATACTAGAAAATGAGGCATTGCTTGTAACTTAAACCTGATTTCAAACAACTAGAAACATCTAAGAGCAGATTTGAAAAACATCTAGCTATAACAAATAAGAATATATGACTAAACTCTATGACTATTAAAAACATCTAGCAGCAGATTTTAATCCCTCATTATCGAAATGCGAGGCAGTACTATTCTACTCAATTGAAACAAATTGTGTAATTATTACACATTGCATTCAACTAATTACACTAATTCATGGAATATAGCAACATCGATTTATGTTAGAAAATATTATATAACTTAAAAAAGTTAGTTTTGCCTTTTTTAGAATTATTATAATATAAAAAACTATTTATTTTTATCCAACTCACTGACATGAAAGTTAGCAATCATTGGTTGCTTTAGTACAGCATTATATAATTTTCTCTTGTATTTTATTATTTTTATTACTAAAAAATTCAACAGTCATTGAAGCACCTAAACTTCAAAACAAACATAAACAAAATAATAAATTATCAAAATAAATTAAATTATACAAGAATCAAGGCACATTTTGTATTTAAAATATATATTTGTGCCTTTAAGCTTAATGAAATATATATTTACTCTATCACTCTTTAATAACTGAATTCTAATAAGTTTTTTGACACACTACATAAAATTTTAGGGTGAAGAATTACTTGGTCTTTAGTACAGCATTATATATTTTCTCATGTATTTTTTTTTATTTTTATTACTAAAAGATTCAATGGTCATTGAAGTACGCAAACTCCAAGACAAACATAAACAAAGTAATAAATCATCAGAATAAATTAAATTATACAAGAATCAGGGCACATTTTGTATTTAAAATATATATATTCGTAGCTTAAAGCTTAATTAAATATATATTTAATCTATCACTCTTTTATAACTGAATTATAATAAGTTTTTTTGACAGACTGCATAAAATTTTAGGGTGAAGAATTAAGTACTATTAATTCTCTTTTCCTAATCTTTTCCGTTACATTTTAATCTCGTTTATGTTCAATTAATTTTATCTTAAAAATTCTAACAAAACCTACATATAGTTTTCTTTTCTTACTATTTAACACTCTTTAGTACATTGCATATCCTATCATGTTTTTATAATATTAAATATATAGCAAAATTGCTTTTATAAAAAATGATTACTTAATAAAATAATTTTTACTCTATCACTTTTTTATATTCAGTTTTAATTAATTTTTTTGGCAAGCTACATAAAATTTTAGGTTGAAGAATTAAGTACTATTAATTCTCTCTCCCCACTCCTTTGCATTACGTTTTAATTTCGTTTATATTTAATTAATTTTCCCTTAAACATTCTACCATAACTTGAATAGAGTTTTCTCTTCTTAATACCTCATTTGCTACTCGTTAGTATATCGCATTCCCCATCATAATGTTTTTATAGTATTTAATATATAGCAAAATTTATTTTATAAAAAAATTATAAAGAGAAAAACCCATAAAAAAAGAACAATCATTAACATAGAGGAACCAATAAAAACCATTAATATGATAAAACGATAAGAAAAAACCAATCATAATGACAACGATAAAATTCTAACTATCTTCATTTTAAACTATTCGTATACTTACCACATCAAAACATCATTCTGTCTGTTGAAAAAAAAAAGGCAGCAAAAACTTTAAAAATTTCCTCAATGATAACATCTTGCATTATAGAAACATAAAAGACCATCTGTCAAGCGACTAAACCATAATAAATATTTTGTCTCTGGGAATACACACATTAAAACAAAATGTTTACTTATCTTTGCCTCGCAGCGTACAGTTATAAAATTCCTTTTCCCCCTTTTCATCATAAAAAAAAGGCAACATCAAATAAAGAATCAGGCGAATTTGCATTGTGCCCAACTGACATTGTTGTATTACCCCATTACATTTTAATGAAACATCTTTTCCCCCTTCTAACTGCTTTTAGATGGTCATTACGCCAAATAGCAGCCAAGAATCCCGCCATTTATTAAAGCAACCCTGTAGCGAGGCTGGGAAGGCGGCATTTATTTTGAATTTAATGCATGCACCTTTAAATGGGCTCAAGAATTCATACAAAATTTATTCCAGCTCATGGGAAAGTATTATTCTAGGTTCTATAATTCATATTCTCTTAATTCTTATCCCAACCCCCGAATTAAAAAAAATATATATATCATAAAGGGATGATCTACATTTTTTTAACATGTAAAAATTAAATAAAAATTTAAACATAAATTTAGTTATATAAAACATTTTCTGTAAACATAAATGTATTTCTTTAAAAAAATTATTAAATTATTTTGCATAAAAAATATTTAAAAAAAATTCGAAACTACCTACGTTAGAAATCTATTTTTAGTTTGGTTTGGAGTGCTACGGTGTACTTTTTTGCAACACGAGGGTTAATGAGACCGGGACCTACTGCTTAAAGTTTATCCTGAACGTCTACGAACATCCATTTTACAGTGGGATTTCGAACTTACGAACACCGGTACCGAAGGCCAGCACCCTAACCATTCGGCCAGTCCTCGGCAGAAACCTATTTTTGATGTGCTAATTATTATTTTTTTAATAAAATTCCAGTGCTTATATGATTTCATGCCATTTAAAGCTCTATTACTAGTTTTTGCTGACGTGAATTCACGCCCTGTAATATTTATATCTTAATATGGCATAGTTATTACGCATGTGTTACCATAAGAAAACAGTTTAAAGAGAGATAATTATTTACATAATTTCCTTATTGTTTTATTTAGGTTGTATTTAATATTTCAAATCATCCATGTTGAAACTTGTTACTATTAAACTAAACTATTACAAAATATTATTTTACAAGGAATTTTCTTTTTTATATATTAATAGTGATTTATAGAATGTATATCAATGGTAAAGGATTTTTGAAAATTTGATTTTTATATACTGTTGCAGCTTTCTTGAATAGACATCAATTTTAATTAGTGAATAAATTGAATTTTCGCTTTTCTTGCGTCTTTATCACCACAAAAAACACTTTATGGTATAAAGTTCAGGATAAAGCAAATATGCCGGTAAAGTTTCAATACTTTTTTTGTTTTTATATACTGTTATAGCTTTCTTGAATATATATCAGTTTCAATAAGCAAATAAATTTAGTTTTCGCTTTTCTTCTTGCATCTTTATCATCACATAAAAACACTTTATACTACAAAGTTCAGGACAAAGTAGTATATGCCGGTAAAGATTCAATACTTTTTTTTAATTTTTAAAAATGCTTAATAAATGACAGATAAGTTCTGTATTTTAATTAGAATTTTGGTTATTCTTTATTGATCATATTATTAATAAATAATACGAAAAATCTTCCTTATTTGATATATATAATATCATTTTATAGAATGTATAAAGCTCAGTATAAAGCAATATATCCTGGTAGAATTTTAATACATTATTTTTAAATTTTTATCAATGCTTGAAAAATGGCCTTTAAGTTTCATAAATACATTATTTTAAATTTTTATCAATGATTGAAAAATTGCCTTTAAGTTTCATAATCCAATTAGAATTTCGTTATTCTCTATTAATTATATTATTAATAAATAATACGAAAAATGCTTATAGTTTATGTTTATAGTACGATTGTATAGAATATATAAAGAACCAGTGGCGTACGCAGAATATTTTCAAGGGGGTGGTTCATAATTTTCAAGGGAGGGTTCATAATTCTAAAAAATAATAGCCCCCATAATTTCTACTAAAACTTTTATTTTTTGCCATTTTGTCTGAGTTTAATGGGGGGGGGGGTTAAATACCTAACCCTCCCTTGCGAACGCCCCTGTAAAGAACTAAAAAAGAAAATTCAAAATTTGCTTTATATATATTCTTGTGACACTCTAGAAATCGTATTGATTGAATTAAGCGAATAAATTTAATTTTTGTTGTTATTTACATCTTTATCTCCACATAAAAAATAACTTGCTATTTAAATTCAGGCCAAAGCAATATGTGCCTTACAGTTTCAACATAATTTTTTTCTTCTTTTATCAATACTTAAAAATGACCGATAAGTTCCGTAATTTAATTAGGATTCCCCCCTCATTCACATGCGAGAGGGCACCAAGTGCAGCATACGGCCAAAGAAAACTGTTTAAGTTTTCGTTGTGAGAGAAGTGTTTCACCCCAGATGAGAATTAAATTAAATATGCAAAAAGAGCCTCCGAGAAGATCTGCAAAAATCTGTTCCGTTAGGAGAAAAAGTCATAATGAAGCCTTTGAGGCGACCGAAAGAAAAATATGAGGCTACCCTTGGAAAGAAAAAAAAAAAGTCTGAAAGAAATTGAATTGCCTTAAAACCTACATTGGATGGGGGAGGGGATAAGTATTCGAGAACTTTCTTTCTCGAATATTTTAATCTCAGGCAAAAAGGTAATTTTGGTATCGCGTGAACTTGATCATTAACTATTTTTAAGGTATGAAGCGCAATTTTTTGCCTTTTTTTTTGCATCTTATTACCTTATCTACCAAGTTTCTTCCAGTTTCGTTTTCGAAATCTGCACTATTTACACCTTCCTCCATTCGTTCTATAAATTATTCAGGGTGCATCAGGGTTTTGTGAAATGCGTATTTGCCCAACAAATTGCTTTCAACGCCATTTTCATAAACCGGAATTTTATTATTTATTGGATGCTCTTGGAAGAAAAAAGGTTCTTTTTCCGGTACATAAATGTTAAAAAATACCTTCAGAATTTTTCACAAAGCATGTGTTACATAAATTCGTGAGGTAAGGCGCAATGTTAATCCTGTATCTTTTTAGTGGTGTGTCTGTTTGGAATAAACTTTTTTTTTATGAGTTGTGGTGCTACGTACACATTTTAACTTTAGAATATATGAAGTTCTTAATACATTCAGCGGTGGGAATGTAAGAGAAAAATGTTACACAAAGGATTCTGACTCAATTTTAAAAGCAAAATAAATTTTCAAACACTCCCTATTAGAGAAAAAGAAAAAATGGATTTCTTTTACAAGCAGAAACATAATTAATATATATTGCCTGGAAATCAAAACATTTTAAATAAAATAGCTTGTTTTGCTTTGTTTTTTATTCCAGCAATGGATGAAAAACATTTTTCCTTTTTTTTATTTTCAGGAAGTGAAAACAATATGCAACAAATAGTACTTCCGTTTTCGATATCAGCTATCGATATCAATTGTTTAAACTCTAAAACAAAGCAATTAATTTTGTAGCTCAAGAAATGATTTTCACTTAATTTTAAAAGCAAGATATATTTTAAAGCAATCATGTTGAGAAAAATGAATGATTTCTTTTATAGGCAGTAACAGAATTAATAACTATTACTTGGAAACTGAAGCATTTCATATAATAAAGCTTAGTGTTTTTTCCCCCATTCAGCTGCGGATGAAAACTGATTGTCTGGTTTTTGTTTTACCGGAAGTGAAAACAAGATACAAAAAATATTTCCGGTTTTCGATAATAGCTATCGATATCGACTGTTTTAAGCATTAAAACAAAGCAATTAATTTTGTAAATCATGAATTGATTCTTACTCAGCTTTAAAAGAAAGATATATTTTCAACCAATTAATATTGAGAGAAAGAAATAATTTCTTTTATAAGCAACAACAGAATTAATAATTATTACTTGGAAACTCAAACATTTCAAATAATAAAGCTTAGTGTTTTTCCCCCATTCAGCTGCAGATAAAAACTGATTGTCTGGTTTTTGTTTTCCGGAAGTGAAAACAAGATACAAGAAATAATATTTCCCGTTTTTGATAATAGTTATCGATATCGGTTGTTTTAAACATTAAAACAAAGCAAATAATTTTGTAAATCGTGTATTGATTCGTACTCAGTTTTAAAAGAAAGATATATTTTCAACCAATTAATATTGAGAGAAAGAAATAATTTCTTTTACAAGCGGTAACAGAATTATTAATTATTACCTGGAAACTAAGACTTTTCAAATAATAAAGATTAGTGTTTTTTCTCCTTTCTGTCTCGCTGCGGATAAAAACTGATTGTCTGGTTTTTGTTTTTCGGAAGTGAAAACAAGATACAAGTAATAATAGTTCCGGATTTCGATAATAGCTATCGATATCGGCTGTTTTAAAACATTAAAACAAAGCAATTAATTTTGTAAACCGTGCATTGATTCTTACTTAGTTTTAAAGTCGATATTTTCAACCAATCAATATTCAGAGAAAGAAATAATTTATTTTGCAGTAACAGAATTAATTATTATTACCTGGAAACTTAAACATTTCAAATAATAGATCTTAGTATTTTTTTATTGTTCTGTTCAGCTGTGGATAAAAACAATTCGTCTAGTTTTTACTTTCCGGAAGTGACAACAGGATGCAATATATCATACTTCCGGATTTCGATAATAGCTATCGATATCGGTAGTTTTAAAAACTAAAACAAAACAATTAATTTTGTAAATCGTGAAATGATTCTGACTTAATTTTAATAGCAAGATATATTTTCAAAAAATCCATATCAGAGAGCGAGAAAGAAAAGAAATCGATTTCTTTTACAAACAGTAACAGAATTAATAAATATTTCATGAAAATTAAAGCATTCTAAATAAAACAGCTTGATATATTTTTTTTCTTGTTTTTTGTTTTGTTCAGATATGGATAAAAACCATCTGTCATTTGTTTAATTTTTATTTTCAGGAATTGAAAACAAGATGAAAGAAATAATACTTCCAGTTTTCGAAAAGAGCTATCAATATCGATTGTTTTAAACACTAAAACAAAGGAATTAATTTGTAAATCGTGAAATAATTCTAGCTAAATTTTAAATAGAAGATATATTTTAAGGCAATCCATATTAGAGACAAAAAAAAATGATTTTTTTTTGTATAAGCAGTAACGAATATTGTTTAGAAATTAATGCCTTTAAATTTTTGAATGAAATGTTTTTTGTTGCGTTCAGTTAAGGATAAAAACCCTGTGCCCGGTTTTTATTTTCAGGAAGTGAAAACAAGATTCAGGAACTGATACTTCCGGTTTCCGATAACGGCTGTCAATATCACCTGTTTTAAACACTAAAACGGAACAACTGATTTTGTAAATCGTGTATAAAAATGATTTGCGAAAGTCGTTTACTTAACAATATGTTATACTAAGTTTTTAAGCTATTGAAAAAATTTTATTGGCCAAATTCTTTTAAACTCAACACCACATAAAAATCTTTTGACGTGTACTACAGTTATTTTAAAGAATATCACAGTTTTTTTCCTATCTACTGTTTCAGCTCCAATCTCTTAAAATGAAATAAATATTTCTATAGTATACTATATTTATTTTGTAGAAACTGTAACGAGATGAAAAAAGACATATTCAGAACTACAAGGAAAACATAAATTAAAAAAAACTGTCTGGAAAATGTATCAAAATAAAAACGAAACTATTTAATAAATTTATAACAAAAGATTCTTTGGTAATTTTTTTAAAATAAATATACTATTTTAGGCATGGATTTTTTAACGAATTGTACCTCTGCAACATTAAAAATATATTTCATTATAATTCACTGATATTAAATAATCCTTCTGCAAATTTAGTTTCCTTTAAGTAATTGTTTGTTAAGATATCATTACCGAAAATTTTTCATTGTTGATTTTTAAAGTGAGCTATTATCCTTAAATATAGAAGAATAGAAAAGTCTGCTTTTATATACCCTTCAGGGAAATTTTTTTTATTGAAGTGTATGGATCAATTAATTTTATTTATAAATGAAATGAGTATTTTAATGTATAGGTAGGTTTTTTTTTTAAAGAGAATTATTTTTCAGCCTAATTAGATATCCACCAATTTGATACGCTCCAAGTCAGATAAAAAAAATTTAATTTTAAAATACGATTTTCCCCCCATTTAATACTTTTAGTTGGAAAAAAAAATATGTAACAACGTCCTTATTGACGATGAATGCATGCTCGATTCAATAGGCTCTCCAACTTAGCAATCGGTTGAATTGTCAAATTAATACAGATGGGATCGCAAAGCGCGCATGCATATCTGTAAGAGTAAAATGAAATATTTCTTTTCTGCTGCGGATTGTATCTATAGATAACGAATCCGGCTCTTTAAGCATGCGTCTCTGTAGCCGAAGCCATTAATGTTACTGCTTTTACACGCCAACGGATTATTATTACAACTCACAACGAATAGGAAAACTGCCTTTCGTGGAGGTATGCTTATTTCGATGCGGAGAAGAAAAGAGCAAGCGATGCTGAAGAGGAGAGAAGAAGCGGAGAGACGGGATGAAAAGATCTCTGGAAGCTATTTCGGGGCCTCAGCATCCGGGGGCCTGAAAAGAAGTGGCCCCCTTTTCTTCAGGGGGACCATTGTTATGGGGGTGGTGGTGCCATTAAATTGCTATAAAGGATCGGGAGCGTCTTTTGAATGTGCAGGGTGGCGAGATTTCGCCTCGGGTACATGTGTTTTACCTCAGCATGCGAAATAGATTTTCTGTTTCTCTGTTCTGTTGGCTTCCTATTTTTTTTTCGTACAGGAACAGATGGCTTTTAGAACCCAAGAGCGTGTGTCATATTGTAATAAGAAATGCATCTCAGATATGTTATGGGAGTGCACGTGACGAAGAAAACTTTAGATGAAAACAAGCACAGGAGAAAATGTTATTTGATATATCCACAATTACAAGGCGAAATTTGTCCAGTCACAAAATTATTTCGGGGGTCTAATTTTATGTCTTTGCAGTAAATGTGTAAAATAATTCTTACACTACACTTCTCTACAAGTTCTTCTTCTTCTACAAGTTGTACAAGAATTCTTTTTGTAGAAGAATTCTTCTTCTAAAAGTAAAAAAAATTCTTAGTAAGTTTATTGTTGTGTTATTTCTTATGCCACTTGGAAAAACCAAGCACGATTGAGCCTACTGGCTACTTGTATTAAGGGCAAGGGTTGCGCCTCTCGTTTTAATGAGCACCATTAAGGTGAAAGAACGACTTCTCTCAAGTAGGTCCTCGTAATTTTTAATCAAGGACCAAGCAGTAGACCCACAGACTTGGCCGGCCACCCCCGGAGGTATCGATGAGAACTTGGAGGACATTGTCAGTAACTTTATAATAATGCTGACAAAGGCAAATTTACCCACCAAATATTTAATATTGCAGATTTTAATTTAAACTTTAAAAATATAGTAGTAGTAGATTTTACAACTGGGCAGGAAAGATTTCCCAGTTTCTTAAAAAAAGGGAAAAGATAAATAATCATAATTGTACCAGTGGTAAGCATGGCGATCCACATCATTCATATCAGAGCACCTGGTCTTTTCCTCCTTGAGTATATTAAAAGGAGATACTTTATTTCAGTTAAAGTATTTCTTTGTGCATTCAAACAATGACACATTTGTCATTCCTATTATTGTTAAATTTTCATACTTTTATTAACTGAAATATAAATACCACCAGTACCTTTTTAACTATCATCACTTTTTACCTTGTCTTAATATTGGTTAAGTTGTCTTAATATTGGTAATTATTGGTAAAGAATCAAAATCTTACTAAACTACATAAATAAATATTAAAAAATTAAATAAATTTTAGAGAAACAGTAGTGGAATAAACTTCTAGTAAAATAAACAATTTGTAAAATATTAAATTAAGATATATATTTATTCATGGTAATTAGGTAATAAAATATTACTGATAATAAAAAATATATGGAGAAGATATCGATTCAGTGATTCAGTATCGATTCAGATATCGTCTCATATGTCGATTTAGATTTCAGTTTAAAGTTATACAAAATTCTTCAGTTACGTATCAAAGAGACAATTAAATTTAAAAAAGTAAATTTATCTATTTAAACTAGTGTCACATTAGTATTTATCACATTAAAAGTCATGGAAGAATCCTTATAAGTAGAAATACCAAATATACAATTACAAGTGTAGAATTCCCTTTATTAGTTAAATTGTCACGGTTTAGAAACTCATTTCTAAAAATATATTGGATATTGTCCTCGCTGTCTAACAATAGAAAAGCTAATAAGCAGTTTCACTGGATACTAAAATATAGCCATCATCTCTGAATAAATAAACTGGGACCACAAACATATGCTATGAATCTTAGTAAAGTCTTTGTTAAAATAAAACTCTATCATAATATTTCACTCTTACAAAATATTCATATTAAAAGAACAGGGGGAAGCTTTAGAAATGTTTAACAAAGAACAAAAGAGTACAGGGGAAGACTTTGGCCTGGAATGGAAACCCGGATTGTGGAGGAAGCCGCCAAAGACGACGTTAATTACCTAATTCATTATCTGAGTGCAGAAATTTTCAGTTTATGGTACGGAACGGTCGAGACGAACTTTCAAAAGACAGCTGAGGTTTTCCCTTCCTCTACGCAGGAGGTGTTTTCAGAAGGAGGTTCACCCTTAAACGGGAGGGGGTATATGACTTTATTACACAAATGTTTCCTTATTGAATTTGATAAAATACAGGGTTTTTCGTTGTCTGTCTATCGTGAAACCTTATCTGGAACTAATATTAGTTGCATTCAATAAGCATAAAAAGATAGGTTTAACTAAATCTTATGCATTTCAGTTTCATTGTGATTATTGAAATAACTAGGATTGTTTTTTTCTATTTCATTACAAGCGTTATTATATTTGATGCTCCAGATAAAAATAAAGAGTTTACAGCTTATGGTACGGAATGATCATGACTAACTTTTAAAAGACAGCTGAGGTTTTCCCTTCTACGCAGGAGGTGTTTTCCGAAGGAGGTTGACCCTTAAACGGGAGGGGGTGTATGACTTTATTACACAAATGTTTCCTTATTGACTTTAATAATATACATAGTTCTTCGTGATCTGTCTATCGTGAAACCTTATCTGGAACTAATATTAGTTGCATTCAATAAGCATAAAAAGATAGGTTTGACTATATCTTAAGCATTTCAATTTCATTGTGATTATTGAAATGACTGCGAATGTTTTTTTTAGTTCATTACATGCGTTATTACATCTGATGCTCCAGATAAAGAGTGTACAGCTTATGGTACGTAATGATCATGACTAACTTTTAAAAGACAGCTGAGGCTTTTCTTTCTTCGTCACAGGAGTTATTTTCAGAAGGAGGTTTACCCTTAAACGAGAGGGGATATATGACTTTATTACACAAATGTTTCCTTACCGAATTTAATAAAATACAGGGTTTTTCGTGATCTGTCTATCGTGAAACCTTATCTGGAACTAATATTAGTTAATTTAATAGGCATAAAAAGATAGGTTTAACTATATCTTATGCATTTCAGTTCCATTGTGATTATTGAAATGACTGCGAATGCCTTTTTAGTTCATTACAAGTGTTATTACATTTGATACTCCAGATAAAAATAAAGAGTTTACAGCCTATGGTACGGAATGATCATAACTAACTCTTAAAAGACAGCATAGGTTTTTTTTCTTCGTCACAGGAGGTGTTTTCAGAAGGAGGCAAACCCTTAAACGAGAGGGGTAATTCACATTATCCCACAAGTGTTTCTTTATTGAATTTAATAAAATACAGGGTTTTTCGTGATGTACTGTGAAACTTTCTGTAGAACTAATATTAGTTAAATTCAATAAGCATAAAAAGATGTTTTTAATTGTATTTTGTACATTTTTTTCTTTGTGATGATTAAATTAACTGTGAATTGTTTTTATTTCATTACAAGCGTACTTACATTTGATGATCCAATATAAAAATGGATTTACTGTTTATGATAGGAATGATCAAGACAGATGAGGTTTTTCTTTTTTCTCCACAGGAGGGGTTTCCAGGAGTAGGTTGAACCTTAAAAGGGAGAGAATTTATGACTTTATTACACAAACGTCTCCTTATTCAATTAATAAAATACGTACCTCTTTCTGATCTATCTATCGTGAAATATTATATGGAATTAATATCGAAATTAATATCGGTGTTCAATAAACATAAATAATATTGCATTTAATGGGTATGAGTTTTATTGCTTTCAATACTTACATTCCTTTTTCATGTATTTCTTACTTTGTTTAATCTCCCAAAAGTTATTGTTTTGTATGCTTATATTTGAACTCAATGGGCTTATCGGTTTCCTGTTTATATTTTTACTTTTATCTTTGAATTTCCTAAGTAATACTATTATTAACCTTTTTGTAATGTATGTTTTATAATGGAATGTAAATAAATGTTGAAATATTGAGTTCAAAATTTTCGTACATGTATGAAAAGGTTAAAAGAATAATTTAGGTCAGTAAAAAATTCAATGAGTTAATTACAACCATATTTAGGGTGCCATATTCTTTTAAAGATTTTGTATCTACGTCATGCTGATATAGCCTTTTAAAAAAAAGGAATTACATGCTGTGACTTCTATATTTATCATGTACAATTTTATTTTACTTATAAATTGCTCTAATTTTCTTTTTTTCTACTTTCAGGTAAGTTGATAATTATATATCTATCTGCTTATGGAAGTTTTAGTCCACTTTATGTTCTAGAGTCTACGAACAATGTAAGTAAGTTTTAATTCTAAATTGCATTTTTGATATGTTTCAGAGAGCACTAAATATTAAAATAAATATACAAAGGTTATGAATAAATTTATGAGATGAATATAAATTGAAAATATTATTTTGGATTAATCAATTAATCAAAAATTCAGCATTTAATGAAATTAAAAATATTACTAAGCTCTGTTGATAAGTCATCTTGAGACTGTAAGCAATATGTGTTGACTATCATAAACTGGCATAGAAAAAAATATTTAACGAGATTAAACAAAAGAATGAAGCTGTTTCTATTGCACAAATATTAGTGTGGATGCGAATTAGATAAATTATAAATATAAATATTATTTATTTTTGTAGTGCCTTAAATAACATTAATGAATATTTACTAATTTATTATTAATCTTTTTGGCGTTGCTTTTAATATTAACCATTTGTTTGGTGCAATAGTTCTCCAAATTTCTCAGTGTAATTAAACCGTATACAATTCTACTCAGTAAGTATAAAAATATAGATTTCATCGGATATACGTCGGATTTTGTCCATTTCAGTTTGGTTAGATAACTGAATTGACTGTGAATAGTTTTTATTTTATTAAAATTGTTATTAAATCTGATAAAAATAAAGAGGTAATAATCTATTAACTAACATTCTTTAGTGGTTTTTCTTCGATGCATTATCACAAACCAATCGATCTTATTTTACCATGCCTGAAAGAGCGATAAGTAGATCTTAAAAATTAATTTTTGTATGTGTTCGTGATACCGTCTTTGATTTTTGAGTTTATTTGCTGCTTTGATAAACTCATGAGTGAATCGGTATGGATTTTTTGTGCAAACCAGAATTGTCAGAAATGGGCATACAGGCATATTTTTGAAACACGAAGAAACTTGTGCAACAATCTATCTTGTGTATGTTGAATTATACGAATGTGCCCCATAATTTAACTTAATGCCCTATAACTTAATAGCCCCTTAATGTGAAATTTAAGATGGAAAGGAATCTTTATCTATTGATACATTAATGATATTTCTGATTTATAACATTGTTAAATATATGATATAGAGGAATGGTTAAATGTATATGAGGTAACGTCTTCTAAACAAACATTTGCTATTTTGTGGTAAAAAACGACAAAATCAATTGAAAAAGCTTTTTCTCATAAGAAATAATAAGCAGAATACTGATGGATTTCTGACTATTAGGAAATATTTTACTTTATTTGATATAAATGCTAAAATGACTATTTTCTTTTAAAACTGAATACTGTCCACTGGTAAGAGTAATAATTTAGATCTAACAACATTGATTTTTATCATATTTTTAAAATTCGGAATTTCATATTTTAATGATCTATTGTATTGGACTTATACTGAAGAGACTTTCTATTCAAGTATTTGAATAAACTGATATTAAATGAGTGCAAGAAAATTGGTAACTTGACCGCATTAAAAACGCAACTGCAGAAAAAAAAATCCCATTTAAACTTTGTATTATTTTACATCCAAACTCATTATTTCTATGTAAAATTCACTGATTTAAAAAAAATCAAAAACTCAAAATTGTATTTCATAAAGATTGTCTTACTTTTAGTTCATCTTGTTAGAATTATTATTTTTTTCTCTTTTTCCCTATTGTGCATAAAGACGTCTTCGCTCATGCTCGTTATTGAAATTTCTAGATCATTTAAGAATCTTAAAAAAAATTGTCCCAGAAAAGCTAAAATATCCTGGCAGCCTGCAGCTTCTTAAGAAAACTTTGTTCATTAAAATTGTTTACTTGTCCGACCTGTTCCCTTACAACAATGTTCTCCCTGTTGCGATCTTTGAATTTTCTAAAAATTCGCGGGGTGAAGTAATTTTTCCCTGAGCTTTCTCCTGCATATTAATGATCTTGCGGCATAAGGAATGGTGTGGAAAACAAAAATCCCTTTTCCCCGGCGAAAATTTGAAAATTAATATTTAATCTCCCTCTCCTCTGATGGAAATGATTATTTATGCTAGTCGAGATCTCTTGAATATTCAAAACATGCTGTTGTTGTTTCCACGGACACTAGATAACTGGAGTTTTCCTAATTCCAGCGGCAGAAGCCGATCTACAAATCCCAAAAGGTTCAGATAAGGAATTTCTTAGTGTTCTCCGGTGTACGACGAGAACAAGTGAAATGAGTCTTGTTTTCAAAGGGACTCCTCGCTCTTCGGCTTGAAAGCAATGCTAATGAACTACCGCAGCGTTATATGACACAAATTCATGGAAGCAATGCTTTGCAAAAAAATATTTTAATATTCCTCTGATGAGGAATGTATGCTTTTATAAAGATACCATGTTTAGCTACATGCATTTCTTGGTTTCTTCGTTTGCATTTTGCTTCTAATTCTGAAGTTTGACTATTAGGTAGATATTTTTTCAACCATAAATACTCAGACCATATATTAATATAATTAAAATTATTATAGTTATGATAAATAGATAAGAAAAAATCACAGGATTAAAAATTTCGCATAAAAACAATGCTAATAACCTGGTGCAGCGTTATATGACACATTATTTCATTGTTCCCATCTATTAATTCTGTAGTTTAACTACGATATATATATATATATTTCAACCGTAAGTATTAATCTATATAATTGAAATTATTATGGTGATAATAAATAGATAGGAAATTAAACCCAGGATTAAAATAATGCATTTAAAATAATGTCATGACCTAGTGCAGCGTTATATGACACATAATTTCTTCGTTCCCATCTACTAATTCTGGAATTTAACTATGAGATACACACACACACACACACACACACACACACACACATATATATATATATATATATATATATATATATATATATATATATATATATATATATATATATATATATATATATTAACTGTAAGTATTAATCAATATAATTGAAATTAATATGGTGATAATAAATAGGTAGAAAATTAAACCCAGGATTAAAATAATGCACTTAAAATAATGTAATGACCTAATGTACCATTATATGACACATGATTTCTTCGTTACCATCTATTAATTCTGGAGGTTAACTATAAGATATATATATATATATATATATATATATATATATATATATATATATATATATATATATATATATATATATATATATATATATATATATATATATATATATATATATATTTCAACCGTAAGTATTAGCCAATATAACTGAAATTATTGGTGATAATAAATAGATAGGAAAGAAATCCCAGGATTAAAATAATGTATTTAAAACAATGTAATGACCGAGTGCAATGCTATATGACATGATTTCTTCGTTCCCATCTACAAATTATATAGTTTAACTAAAATATATATATATTTTTCAACCTTAAGTATTAATCAATATAATTGCAATTATTATGGTGATAATAAATAGATAGGAAGTTAAACCCAAGATTATAATAATGCACTTAAAATAATATAATGACCTGGTGCAGCGTTATATGACTCAATTCATAAATTTAAAGATTTGAAAATGCGTCCATATTAATCTTATACGGAATGTCTACTTTTATAAAGATGCCATAGTTTGTTGTCATTCAATTCTTGATTTCATCGTTTACATATTACTTCCAATATTGAAGTTTAGTTTTTAGATATATATTTTTCATCTATAGGCTAAAATTAATAGAATTAAAATGATCATGATAATAATAAATAGACAGGAAAGAAACATCCAGGATTAAAAGAATCCATACGAAAACAAAACTAATGACTTTATCTAAAAAAATATTTATTCAAAATAAATATTTTTCTGCATAAAATGATAGTTCAATATAAAAGGGATAAAAATTAACATATTACTTCTCTAATATTAAAATGATAGTTCTATAGCAATATAGCATATTATGTAGTAATATATCATAAAATGATAGATCAATATAAAAGTGATAAAAATTAACATATTACTTATCTAATATTTATTTTACCAATTGAATTTACTTATCCAAATCAAATTTTATTAAATTGGAAACTAAATAACAGTATGCAAACAGTAATTAAAAAAGGATTAGGCTTCAAGTAGAAATAAACCAAAAATAAGCTAGAAGACCGTTGAATAATGGTGAATGCTAAAATTATATCAAAGATTTTTATATCTACAATTTAAAATAAATCAAACAGCTTATCATAGCTATATTACCTTACGCATAAAAAATATATTAAACTGGATTTTATTAAAATGTATAAACGTATAATGTTGGCTCGTCGAAATTAAATTTTATCATACAAAAATAATTAAAATGCTATTCAGGTCCTGGCCGCATATGTAGAATTTTGTTTGAAATTGTATAAATTAAGTATAATATTTTCTTGAAAATTTCCTCAGTTTCTTACTTAATTTTATATGAAGAGAGTATTTGCATCCTGTTCAAAAATGCCTCAACTTGATTAAGATTTGGAAAAACGTCTTTGGAAACTTTAATTAAATCTCATGAAATACAAAATTTAACAGAACTCTAAATTATCTCTTCTTTTTAAATGTTTATTTCAACTTAATTTATTTTTTGCGTTAGCACGCAGTTCTTATAATAAAAAGTGACATAAGCATAGCTGCGTGATTTTAAGTAAATAATTTTTAAAAATATGACCATAGGTATAAAAACTTTATGATGCATATATTTAAATTCTGCTTTAATAGAAATTTAATTATTTTCTATTTATTTTTTTTAAATGTAGACAGTTTGTTGACAGTTTCCAGATTTTAACACAATTGTAAATAAAAGATTTAGATAGAAAAAATGGGGACGAATGTAAGAATTTTTGACTGAATTGAATTAAGTCAAAAATTCTGACAACTAACTATATCAGTAGAAGCTGTTGAACAAATTAGATTATTCTAAACATGATTTTTTTCTAAATTCTTCATTTAAATATTTACAGTGAAATAATAAAACTTAAAAAATTAATACATGTATTTACAATTAATAAAATATTTTCTGGAATCATGCTTGCAGATTTTAACATAGTTGTGAATAAATGATTTATATAAATATAGTGTAGATGAAAGTTAGAATTTTTTAATTTACTTAAGTCAAAAAATCTGACTACCCTCTTTATCAATATAAGCTGTTGAACAAATTATATTTCTTTAAATATTATTTTATTTGCTTAGTTCTTCATTGAACTTTTTACAACTACAAAAATAATATAACTTAAAAAAAGCATTAAAGGTATTCACTAATAATAAAATATTTTCTCGCTTTAAAAATTATTATTAAGTCAGAAAGCAAAGTACATCCTTTCTCTCTTTTAATCATTAATCAGTCAAAGGATATTTAGCGATTATTACCACGATAAATCAACGTAATTCAAGAAGAATTACTGTAATATTCTTCCCAAAAAAATCTCTTACAAAAGCTTGCTAGAGAAATTTCAACACCAAATTGAACGCCGAAGCCAAAATCGCTGATAAATCATCCAAAACTCCCACATAAATCTCGCATCTTCGACTTACTCCACTTTCCTCTTCATCTTCTGTTGTATATGTTGCTTTACCTGTGCACATTAATAATTTTACGCGCTTTCCTAAAACTAGAGTTTCGGATTTCAGGATCAATATTGTTGCTATGGTAACTGCCTCCAAGAATCAACGTGCTCTCAGTGATCCATTCGCTCTCAAGCATCTTTTACATGTAAAGTATAAATAAATGTACCAACGTCTTGGTATTTGTTTAACTCATGAGCGTTAAATCTTAGCCAAAGCAAGGAGAAAAAAAATCTGCAAGAATAAATGTGATTGAGTCAGTTTTATAGGTCCCCAAAGTAGGGAGAGTAAGAAACGGTATCGATGATTTTTTAATGGGGAGCCTTTATCGATATAGAAGGTATATTTTAAAAGCATTTTGCCGAATGATGCTTTTAACGTTCGTGGGTGGAAAAAAGGAAAGAATCTATTCCAACACCAAAGGTGAATAAATTGAAAAATGCATTTAAATGCATTCTACCATTTAAGTATTTCTATATGTATCATTTTGAAATATGAACCATGAATTTATTCTTTTTTTATTCAGAATAACAGCACTGCTTGCAAAAAATACTTGAAATGATCATATTGAATACAGAATTAAAAAATGCACTTAAATGCATTCTATCATTTATGCTTTTCTATATGTATCATTTCACTTCGAAATATTAACCATGCATTTTTTTCTCCTTTTATTCAGAAAAAACAGCATTACATAAAAAATACTTAAATTAATCATACTGAATAATGAAATTAAAAATATGCATTCTATCATTTATGCTTTTCTATATGTATCATTTCACTTCGAAATATGAACCATGCATTTCTCCTCCTTTTATTCAGAATAAGAGCATTGCTTAAAAAATACTTAAATTAGTCATACTGAATACTGAAATTAAAAATATGCATTTAAATGCATTGTACCATTTATATTTTTCTACATGTATCATTTCCCTTCAAACTATAAACGATGCATTTTTTCTCCTTTTATTCAGAATAAAAAGCATTTCTTGAAAAAATACGTAAAATAGTTATATAAAATATAGAATTAAAAAATACACTTAAATGGATTCTCTCATTTATGCTTTTCTATATGTATCATTTCACTTCGAAATATGAACCATTCATTTCTTCTCCTTTTATTCAGAATAACAGCATTACTTAAAAAATACTTAAATTAATCATACTGAATACTGAAATAAAAAATATGCATTTAAATGCATTCTACCATTTATGCTGTTCTATATGTATCATTTCACTTCAAACTATAAACCATGCATTTTTTCTCCTTTTGTTCAGAATAACATATGATAAAATAGAACAATGCATCTCTTCTCCTTTTATTCAGAATAACAGCATTCCTTGAACAAATACTTAAAATAGTTATATAAAACATAGAATTAAAAAATGCACTTAAATGAATTCTACCAGTTATGCACATCCATATGTATCATTTTTCTTCGAAATATGAACCATGCGTTTCTTCTCATTTCATTCAGAATAACAGCATTACTTAACAAATACTTAAATTAGTCATACTGAATAATACTGAAAATAAAAATATGCATTTAAATGCATTCTACCATTTATGCTTTTCTATATGTATCATTTCACTTCAAACCAAAAACCATGCATTTTCCCCTTTTTGTTCAGAATAACAGCATTGCTAGAAGAAATACTTAAAATAGTTACATAAAATATAGAATTAAAAAATGCACTTAAATGGATTCTACCAGTTATGCATATCTATATGTACCATTTCACTTCTAAATAT
This sequence comes from Pardosa pseudoannulata, assembly GCA_032207245.1. Lineage (NCBI taxonomy): Eukaryota > Metazoa > Arthropoda > Arachnida > Araneae > Lycosidae > Pardosa > Pardosa pseudoannulata. The sequence goes on from CM063501.1 coordinate 21,117,840, forward strand.
GGGCCATGAATTTCTTCTTTTATTCAGAACAACAGCATAATTTAAGAAATATATAAAATAATAGAAACTCCTTTGAAACACAGGGGATATTCTTAGATTTAGAAATTCTACTAATTGGAATAGTTTTAATAAATAAGCTATAAAAAAGAATGTTTAATTTACTGCTTGTAAGAAATGTCTTTTAATCAATAATATAACCTTAAAATAATTACCCAACGAAAACTTTCGACTACGAAATTTTATAAAATTTATAGTTTGTTTAAAATCTAATTAAGGGAAATAGAACCCTAAAATTAATTATTTTATCAATTTGTTTAGAAACTATTTTAAAAGGAAAAAACATTACTGGTGAATTTTTACGTAAGAGTTTTTTCTTTGGTAATTTGCTCGTTCTTTAATTGGCAAACAAATACCTTTTTGTGTAGATCTCCCAGGATTTGCATTTTTTTTAACCTCAATTTTTTGTTTGTCCTTTTGTAACACTACTGTCTCGTTCCTGAAGACATTTATTGTTAGAAGGTTTTTCTACTATTGGCATTTTCTTTTAATTAGATCAGAATAATTCATTAATTAAACTCTTAAAAACCATTTATACATTACAATTAAACATGGATTTTAACCAATTTATACCTATTATTCCATTTTTTTTATTAGTACATGTAGGAGTTTTATGGAACCTGCTGTTTAAAGGAATTAATGTGATGGAATTTCCCATTAATGTTGTATTACATGTGAAATGTTTGTTCATCTATCCCATTCAATAATATTGACAACGGCTCTGAGGCAACATTTGAATTTTCACAAATTAAGAAAAATACAATTATGGATTTCATTACTTTTCAAGTTTGGATGTGGCCAGTGATTTAAATAAAAATATGAAATATTTTTTGTAGAATGAAATTGTTTTTGAAACCTTTTTTCTAGTGAATAAATGTAATTTTCATACATTAATAGTAGTATTTCAACCTACGGCATAAATAGGTTAATTCTGTATATCTAAGTAAATATTTTTTAATTATTTAGATTAAAATAATTTTTTTGCTTTACATAAGTAAGTAAATATTATGTAGTATGTGTAAAACAAACACGCATGGGGATTTAAATAAAAGTAATTTTCAAATTATTAATAATTAATAACCATTAAAAGTAATTAATATTTTAACTTACAATATTTAACCTTTTTACATAAATGCATCCTTGAAAACATACTGCATTTGCAAAAAGAATGGTTAAAAATAGTTTTGATTATCCATTGACTGCAAAAAATGCATTTTAATGTTTATCGGGTTTATGTGGTATGAGTAAATTGTGGTAAAAATTAAGAAAGAATTAATTATCAAAAATTCATGATTAACCAAAAAATTAATTGTTATTTTAACTCGAATATTTTACTTGTTCAACATAAATCTATTGATAACAACATACTACATTGCGAAAAATATTGGTTAAAAAATAGTTTTGAATATCCACTTTTGCCTAAAAATGGATTTTAATGTTTATAAAAGTTATTTTGCATGAAAAAATTGTGGTGAACATTAGCAAAGAATTAATTATCAAAAAATAATAATAACCAGAACATTAATTACTATTTTAACTGGTAAATTTCACTTCTTTAATATAAATACATTGGTAACAATATATTAAATATTAGTTAAAAATATTTGTCAAAAACAAAAGTTCTGAGTGCCCACTTTTGCCTTAAAATGCACTTTTAATTTGTGTCGGAGCTATTTGGCATCAGAAAATTGAGGTAAGCATTAGTAAATAATTAATTATCTAAAAGTAATAAACCAAACCATTAATTACTATATTAACTCGTAAATTTCATTTCTTTAATATAAATACATTTGTAACAATATATTAAATATTAATTAAAAAATATATGTCAAAAACAAAAGTGCTGAGTGTTGTTTTTTGCCTTAAAATGCACTTTTAATTTGTATCGGGGCTATTTGGCATCAGAAAATTGTGGTGAGCATTAGCAAAGAATTAACCACTAATACTTCCTCAAACCTTGCCCGCTAAACACTGCAGGTTCATCTAATACCGCTAATAGCCTTACGTACACAGATTCCAGTCTAATCTTTGGCAATAGAGAATAACAAGCCCCGGTCTCTCGCACTTAAGTGTCAGTTGGGCGATTCTTTTATCTCGACGTCTGGGGAAGTTAACTAATGATCAGCGGTCACTGAGTGTCCGACTTAGGAAATGAGATGGCGGGAGAAAGGTTTGGCCTAAGAGCATTTCGGATAAGAGAGGAGAGAAAAAAATTACTGGTTGAAAGAAAAATTTCTTTTCATTATGCAGACGGACTCATGTATTTATGTATATGTTAGATATATATAAACAAGATTATTCGTTTACTACTAATTTTATAAGTCAAATATTTATTCAATGGAGGAAAGGAAACTATTAACAAAGTATGGGTTTGTATAATACATAAATATGTTTAGCTATTAATCAGTCTTTATATTCTTTATGTTTAAGGAGCTATGGTATTTTTTAATTTATTTTTTTTTTGTTAAAAATTCTTCTTTCCGTTAGTGAAGCCTTTAGGGCTCGAATAGACTAAAATTTTACAGTTATAATCGAAAATACATATTATTACTTCATTTGTACTTAGTTTTTTTTTATTCTTTTCTGTTTTGCTTTTATACGTAGCATTTCCCCCCTTTACTTCACTTATAGAATAAATGCAGGTTTACTCTTGATACAATCATAATTATTTCCGCAAATAACATACCAGAGCTAACTATTCAAATATGCTTGTGAACTCTGAAATTGTTTTCAATTTTAGAATTCTAAAAAAGCATATTCAGAAAGGTAAAGTCTGTTTAAATATTTCATTAAACCGAATCTTAAATTTTTAACTTATATGTAACTATCATAACTATATATAAATATAAACGTATATATAATTATGTATAACTGTAAATTTATATATAACTATGTATAACTGTAAACTTATAACTATATACAATTATAACTATATATAACTATAACTTTAAACTTATATATAACTATAATTATAAACTTACATATAGCTATATATAATTATATATAACTATATATAACTATAATTATAAACTTACATATAGCTATATATAATTATATATAACTATAAACTTATATATAACTATATATAACTAATCCACTTATCTTAAAATCCTTACAGATTTTACAAATATTAATCTTTATGGTTAAAATTATTTTTTACGAAATACTATAGCCTTCCACACAAGACAGTGCATATAATTTGGATATCTCTAAAATATTTTTATAAAAAAATTATTAACAATTATAATGAAAAAAATGAAATTTAACAGTTACTTGTATCTATTTTTATATAAAAAGTAATCAGCAATGCATTACTAATTTAATGCATAATTTTATTCTATATAGTAAAACAAACCTATGTAAAAATTAATCATTTGTATACTAATTACAAAATCAGCTTTAGAATTAATGCAAATGTCATTAAATAAAAGGACAGTATGTTGAAAAAGCCATTTAATGTCTTCATTTATTAAGCAAATACCTATAAATAAAATAAAAAAATGTAAATAAATGTTGAAATATTGAGTTCAAAATTTTCATACATGTATGAAAAGGTTAAAAGAATAATTTAAGTCAGTAAAAAATTCAATGAGTTAATTACAACCATATTTAGGGTGCCATATTCTTTTAAGGATTTTATATCTACGTCATGCTGATATAGCCTTTTAAAAAAAAGGAATTACATGCTGTGACTTCTATATTTATCTTGTACAATTTTATTTTATTTATAAATTGCTCTAATTTTCTTTTTTTCTACTTTCAGGTAAGTTGATAATTATATATCTATCTGCTTATGGAAGTTTTAGTCCACTTTATGTTCTAGAGTCTACGAACAATGTAAGTAAGGTTTAATTCTAAATTGCATTTTTGATATGTTTCAGAGAGCATTGAATATTAAAATAAATATACAAAGGTTATGAATAAATTTATGAGATGAATATAAATTGAAAATCCTATTTTGGATTAATCAATTAATCAAAAATTCATCATTTAATGAAATTAAAAATATTACTAAGCTCTGTTGATAAGTCATCTTGAAATTGTAAGCAATATGTGTTGACTATCATCAACTGGCACAGAAATAATTATTTAACGAGATTTAACGAAAGAATGAAGCTGTTTCTATTGCACAAATATTAGTGTGGATGCGAATTAGATAAATTATAAATATAAACATTATTTATTTTTGTAGGGCCTTAAATAACATTAATGAATATTTACAAATTTATCATTATACATATCCATCCCACATAACAAAAGCCTTTGTATTTTTGTCAAGAACGCTTCTGGGTGGTCTGTTAGTTCAAACATTATTTTTACATTTAATCACAGGCGATACATTTTTAGATAACAATATAAATAATTTTATTGAAAATAAAATAACCATCAAAAATATTTTCAAAATAATTTAAATGAAAATAAAATAACCACTAAAATTATTTTCAAAATGCTTTAAGGGGCACTTATATTGTTGTAAACTTTTTTAAGCACTATTAAGTCATTTTCATAAATATCTAATTTTTTCATTACTTAATATATATTATTGAAATACTATGTGCTTCTTTTTGAATTCGACTTTCCTGCAAAATAAGACATATCTCTATTAGTTATACATTATATATACCGGGAATTGATTAAATATATTATAGTAACACATTATTTGTTCTACTTTTAAATTCAAAACTTGGTTAATTATTTTATAAATTAAATACTAAAAATTCAATCACCAAACTTTTATCAACACGTTATATCTGTAATGCGCAAATTATATGCAGACAAGATTGTTTGCGCTCACACACACATACACACACACACACACACACACATATACATATATATAATATATATATATATATATATAGTACACATATATATACACATATATATATACATATACATATATATATACATATACATATATATATACATATACATACATATATATATACATATACATATACATATATATATATATTGATTATATATATATATATATATATATATACATAATCTATATTATGTAAATGTAAACCTTGTTATGACTAAAATAATCAATCTCACAATAAGAAATAGATAGCTGACTTTTTGCATATTGATTCTCCTTATAGTTGAAAGTAGAACTCAGAAATATTTTTTGTTAATTTTGATAAAAGAATTTACAGAAATATAGATGAAAAAAAGACAATGCTTTTGACTAGGATTCACCAATTGAAGCACGGACATTCTTACTAGTACAATGCATTTTATTTATTAACAATATTCATTTATTTACTTATCACATATTTATAAACCAATAATATTTTTGTTATAGTATCCACATATATATCCACTGTTTTAAATAATATATATGTGAGACTGAACTTGTAGTATGCATAACTTTTACTCCTGCTCCAAATCTTCCCGTATTCGTAAGCTGCATAAGATTTTTATTCCTTATTCCACGAACTCCGGCTTCTAAGCCATCGTCACCTGTTACATACGTATTCGATGTAATCCTAAACTGACTTTATCCAGCTATTACACACAGGAAGTGCCGCTCTGCTCGGAAATCCTTCTATACCCTAAGCAAAAATAGGTCCTTATCCATTAATTTATCTTTCTTAAGCTTGAATTCCTCTCGGTTCGATCGCAGCTTGTCTTCTCCGTGTGGACATTCTTTAGCTTTTGGCATGAGTTCTTGAGATTCCTTCAGCCAAGAGTTTGTGGAACCAAGATTTCACGCGAGATGGTTTAAAGAGATTAAGTAGGGGAAATAGGGGGCGTGTAATTGAAAGAAATATTTAGGGGCTGGATTCCCTCTCTCCGCTGCTCCGGCTTTAACCATAGCGGATTTCGAACTACATCCTGTGAGAGGTTTCTCCGAATCTCAAATCGGCTTAGAAGAAATAAAGAAATGAGAGTGTCTGGGAATATTTGCTGTTTTATCCCTTAGCGTAAAATCTAGTTAAAGATTTTGAAATTCAGATACAGTTCCGAATTTAAGTTAACGTAGTAAAATGTTATTTTTCATCACTGTAATATTTCATTTTAAGAGAAGATAGGTTTATGAATGTACATTATTTGTAATGTACAAATTACACGCAGACGAGATAGTTGATGCGCACACACACATATATATATATATATATATAGAGAGAGAGAGATTTGGATTGGTTTGGTTTGGAGCACTAGGGTCTACTTCTTGCAACACGAGGGCTAATGAGACCTAGACCTACTGCTTAAAGCCGATTCCGAACGGCTACGAACATCCATGCCACAGTGGGATTTGAACCCACAAACTCCAGTTCCGAAGGCCAGCACCCTAACCATTCGACTATCGTTCGGCTGATATATATATATACACACACATATATACACACACTTACAAAACCATAAGTATATATATTGTCACGAAGATTCGAATGAACACACCGTTTAGCATAACAAACGAATTTAGTGAACCAAAGTAGCAACTCGGAACTTTACAAGATCGAGAAGTTGCCTACAGCTAGTGGTATCAGCTTTTATACCCGAACAGAATATTTGAGAAATAACTAATTGACATAATAAAGAAAGATCTAGAATAATCAAGAACATAAGGCAACAATAAATAACAATTTTAAATTAAAAATCTATACTTCGGATCAAATGCCATGGCGAGCATCGAACCCATAAACTTCGGGTCTGGATCTCGTACTTTGACCATACGGTCTCTGAGATCGTTGACATAGCTTCTTTATGAGCCATTATATACATACATATATATATATATATATATATATATATATATATATATATATATATATATATATATATATATATATATATATATATGTATATATATATATATATATATATATATATATATATATATACATATATATATATATATATATATATATATATATATATATATATATACATATACATATATATATATATATATATATATATATATATATATATATATACATAATCTATATTATGTAAATGTAAACCTTGTTAAGACTTAAATAATCAATCTCACGATAAGAAATAGATAACTGACTTTTTGAATATTGATTCTCCTTATAGTTGAAAGTAGATCTCAAATATATATTTCTTTTAATTTTGAGAAGAATTTACAAAAATATAGATCAGAAAAAGACAATTCTTTTGACGAGGATTCACCAACTGAAGCACAGACATTCGTACTAGTAAAATATATTTTAGTTATCAACAATATTTATTTATTTACTTTCACGTTTTATATATATTATTTATGTGGATGTAATGTTAGTTACAAAGGTACGTATTTGCGGATGTATATCAATATATATTTTACCTATACTTTCATCAAATACTGAGAACATGTGACTAAACATAAACTTATAGTGCAAGATTGGAAGATTTTTTCTCACTTTTCGCTTTACCTTATCCTTTTTCATTAATTATAATAAATACATGGGACTTTCATCATATGTTCTCCACTTTCATTTTATTATTTTTGTCTAATTTACTTTATTTATAAAAAATAAAATCTTTTTATATAAAGAGAAAAATAGGAGCTTGTTTCTTAAATTTAAAAAATTTTCTGACATACTGCGAGAGGAGTTTGTCAACATAACGTGAGTTTGATTAATAATTTTTGCTCTTTTGTTTGCTTTTTAATAAATGCATTTAAAGTTTTGTAGTTTCCGTAACAGCTATGATATTAAATGTAAAAATTTACAGATTAATAGGTTCTAATTTGTATATTTTAATGGGGTTTGTTTTAAACGCATGAGAAAAGACTTTATAAGTCTAAAGATAAAAAATTGAATTTTTGAAGGTTTAAATCTGATGTGTCCCAATAAATTTAACTTGATTTTTTTCTGTGCGCAAAATTATTTTTTAACGCAATAAGAATTTGATTTAAGAAACTTATTTTTAAATATTTACTTTTAAGTTACACTACAACCAAAATTAAGAAGGAAGTTCGAAGCAATTTAATTATAAAATATATTTTCAATGGAATAAAATTCTGTAGAAATTTCAATAAAATGCATTTAATACTTTACAGGCTATAACAAATATATTGTTTTATCCTGTTAAATATTTGAAACACCAAGCGTTATCTAAGTCTATTATTGCTAAATTTTTAACAATCATTGTGAACCTGATGATTTCTTTATAAACTACTTTGTTAAATAGCGCTCTAACCTTGAAAGTTTAAATATACACGACTAATTTGTGGTTTGATTGCAGCTTTGTTGAAAAATGAAATTTTAGAAGGAATTTATAAATAAATTAAGCTATCACGAATATTAAAAAAAAGTTAAAAGTACGGAATAAAGAATATGTAATGGAAACGGAAACAGATTGTGAGCCATATCTTGACTCTATGCAACTTCTTTAGTTCTTTATCAAATATCTGCTTAATGGACTATGCACAGTGAAAAATAACGTGATAAAAATGGGAAGTCATTAGTCAGTGACTGATAATTTCTAACAGGTATCAGCTGGTAAAAAGGAAATTTATTATCGAGCTAAAAGTGACTATGTAAAAAAAAAAACGAATCGGTCTAGAATAATTAGAACATGTGTCATAAAAATATGCATATATGCATGAAATCTGAGAAGATTAACTTTGAAATATCACTTTTAAAGAAACGTTTGAGGGTTGATATGGTATTGGCTTTCACTTGCATGGGAATAATTTTTATCTTCCTGTAATTTCCATACATATGATTTTCATTTTTACTTGATTCGTATTGGAATTGTTTTAAGTACGTAATTGATTCCTTGTAATCACAGAATTATATTGTAAAAAATGTTTCTTTGCTGTTTATGCCTTTTTCCTATTTTTGAAATACTTCACTTTATTTTAAATACGGCATCTTTTTATATACAAAGGTTTTACAGCCAAAGTGAACCAAGTCAATTTTTTATTTCATGAAAAGAAATTGTTTATCAGAGTTAATAACTTGCTATTTCATATGCTTGTACGTATGCTAGAAAGTAATCCAGTTATTAAGCACTTCCTAAAACTAATTCAATTTTTAGGAAAATAATTATGAGCTAGGAACTTTAGTGCTTAATTACTCTAAAAAATTGCAAGGCACACTTTAGTTGTAAATCCCTATTTTAAAAAAATTCCTTTTACATTAAGAAATTTATTAAAAATATTTAATATTTTAAGCTTATAATACTTGTTCTTAAATGTACAGCTAGTATTACAAAATTTATAATGTTTAGTTTTTTACATAAGATAATTGAAGTGCATCTTTACTCCTGCTCTATCTTATGTATGTATGTGTGCACATGTTAGAAAATACTCCAGTTATTAATAATTTTTTAAAATGAAATTAAATTTCCAAGAAATAATTACGAGCCTGAAACTTTAAGGTTTAATTCTCTAAATTATTGCAAAAATAATTGATTCACTTTGGTTGTGAAACCCTCACATGTTAATTTTTTTTTCACATTCCGAAATTTCTACAAAACAGTTTAACAACATTATAATTTAAAATATTCAACATTATAATATTTGCTCGTTAGTGAAACACTACTATTACTAAATTTGCCATAGTTGTTTTTTGTTACAATATCATTGATATATATATATTTTGGTTTCTGTAATTGGTTATGAATAAAGGTTGAATAAAGGTATATTAAATAGTTTTATCAAGACACCTATTTTTATAATTGTTTTCAAAATTAATGCTATTACAAAATTCCAGCTCTTGGTTGTTGCGACAAGATCGTTAAGGTACATATTTTTTGGTTTCTAGCCTGGGTTAGGACTAAATGTTGAGCGTTTGAATAGTTTTATCAAGTCACCTATTTTTATAGTTGTTTTCAAAATTAATGCTATTACAAAATTGAAGCACTTGGTTGTTATCACAAGATTATTGCGGTACATATTATTCGGTTTCTATTATGGGTTAGGACTAAATGATGACCGTTTAAATAGTTTTATCACTCCACCTATGTTTATAAATGCTTTCAAAATTAATGCTATAACAAAATTGCAACATTTGTCTGTTGCCACACGATCCTTGAGGTACATATTTTTCGGTTTCTATTACGGGTTAGGACTAAAAGTTGAGCGTTTAAATAGTTTTATCAAGGTATCTATTTTTATAATTGTTTTCAAAATTAATTCTATTACAAATTCCAGCACTTGGTTGTTGCCAAAAAATCATTGAGGTACATATTTTTTGGTTTCTGTCATTGGTTAGGACTAAAAGTTGAGAGTTTAAATAGCTTTTATCAAGACACCTATTTTTATAATTGGGTTCAAAATTCATACTATTACAAAATTACATCACTTGGTTGTTGTCACAAGATTATTGAGGTACATATTTTTCAGTTTCTATTATGGATTAGGACAAAAAGTTGAGAGTTTAATAGCTTTTACCAAGACACCTATTTTTATAATTGTGTTCAAAATTAATGCTATTACAAAATTGCAGCACTTGGTTGTTGCCATAAGATCATTGAGGTACATATTTTTCGGTTTATGGGCTAGGACTAAAGGTTGTGTGTCTAAATAGTTTTATCGAGGCACCTATTTTTATAATTGCTTTCAAAATTAATACTATTACAAAACTGTAGCACTTGGTTGTTGTCACAAGAACATTGAGGTACATATTATTCGGTTTCTATTATGGGATAGAACTAAAGGTTGAGCGTTTAAATAGTTTTATCAAGGCACCTATTTTTATAATTGCTTTCAAAATTAATGCTATTCCAAAACTGCAGCACTTGGTTGTTGCCGCAAGATCATTAAGATACATATTTGTCAGTTTCTATTATGGATTAGGAATAAAGGTTGAGCGTTTAAATAGTTTTATCAAGGCACCTATTTTTATAATTGTTTTCAAAATTAGTACTATTACAAAATTACAGCACTTGGTAGTTGTCGTACATATTTTTGTACATATTTTTCGGTTTCTATTATGGGTTAGGACTAAAGGTTGAGCTTTTAAATAGCATTATCAAGGCATCTATTTTTATAATTGCTTTCAAAATTAATGCTATTACAAAATTGCAACAATTGGTTGTTGCCACAAGATCATTAATGTACATATTTTTCGGTTTCTATTATAGGATAGAACTAAAGGTTGAAGGGTTAAATAGTTTTACCAAGGCACCTATTTTTATAATTGCTTTCAAAATTCTTATCTTTACCTACACGTCCTTAAATGACAATCAATGATTCATATTCCTTCCTGCAAATTTCAGCAATTTTCTAGTGTCATAAGCTATGAAATTCCTCGGGTAGCAGTAAACACATACCTTAGAGCACATCATATTAATTTTTGACTCCACTAAAGTGTGCCCCGAAACGTTTCCCCTCTCGCTACATCCACTTCTTGACAGTGTCATTAAATATGCATCATAAAACATTTCTGCAATAAAACAAAAGACCCCGCGCTTCTCTTCTATTATGAGAATTCCAAGAATCTGTTTAGATGCATACCTCTGCAATCTAAGAGCACCCATAAGAATGGCAAGCACTCATACTCCACCAAGTCCGGGGGAGGTTCGCAGTCATGCAATAGCCTCCTTATTCTCATGTTTCAAAAGGGGTCATGCGATAAACCTCCCCTCGAAATAGAGTCCTCCCATCTGAAAATATGTAAGGGACATGTATGCAATGATTGTAGATAAGTACAGACGCGTGCCCATTATGAGGGAATGGAATATACTTTCTTCTGATATCGTGCTGAAAATAGACGGTGAAACATGCAGAGAATTTGCATTAGCCGGCCAATGGGACGAAGAAATGATATAGCGGGCTGCATACAGATCATTTGTTGTTTGTGAAAAATTGTGCAGATATAAGACATAAAGCAACGTTTAGAAAACACATTACGTGCTTTTGTTTCATAGTGCTCACTATGTCTTCATCATTTCTTTCAAAAACTTATTCCTATATATAATATTACTTTGTAAATGGAAATCCACTATTTTTCTTTGTTGGAAAACCTTTAAACTATTTTCAAATATTTATATTTGAAAGAGATTTTATTGTAGGTAATATAAATGATTATTATGCATTTTAAGGGTATAATCCTACCAAAAAAATAATCATATATTGTATATAAAACATACATATCATTAAGATGCTTAACGTAAAGGGGATTCCAACTTTTTTCCAAGAATTTTATATACAAAGAAATCTTTTGCATTTATTTATTATATTTAGTTAACTATATGTGCACTTACTACATGCCTTTAAATTAAAAATATTTTCTGCTTTAATTTCTTTTGGCTATTTCGTTTAGAGTGTTTCAGCAGATTTATCTACTACGTTTTAAAAATTACGTAACAACTTATAATTTGCTTCTGTAATTACATATAACTATATACATATTACATACTATATACATATAAATGTACATATACATATACATACATATGTACATATACATATATATATACATGTGCATATACATATACATATACATATACATATACATATACATATACATATACATGTACATATACATATACATATACATGTACATATACATATACATATACATATACATATACATTATACATATACATATGCATATACATTACTATATACATATACATATACATATTACATAAGCTTCTGTAATTACGTATAACTATTATACGTACGTGTAATAGTTATATGTAATTACAGAAAATGATATTTTAGTTATAAATCAAAAAATACTTTTGTTGTACATATTCTTGTCAAATTCTAAATTAAAAAAATATCCTTATTTATTAAAATCATCTAATGTACTCAGAGAAAAAATGCACTAGGAAAAATGTTAACCCTAAGAGACCAAAAATTTGCGACCTGCAGCTCCTATCTTTATATGAATAGATAACACAAAAGCCAGAAAACTCCCGCAAAAAATGTAACAATGAAAATAAAGTTGACATGTTTCCTACCTCGAATATGCTTTTAAACAACACAGCTTCCTGTCGCATAACTTAAGAATATACTTGGAAAAAAATCCAAACACCTCTCCCGCAGAGTATATGATAAAGGATAAAACGCTTTTAAGTAGTTTTATGACACAGTGCTACTTATATATAGCTGCTTTATCTAATCATATGCTTGCTTGGCTACCATAAGAGCTACACGTTGGTAGAGCTCCATTGAACATCGATAAGCTTAATGCGTAACATGTTTTTCTTTGGATGGGGGTAACAGAGCACGTTTTTTGTGTCCGTATTAGTTAAATGATAGTTTCCAGCTGGTCTCCTGCTTTTATAGAGGATATGAAGAGATTTTCTTTTCCTTCCGGACTTGATCAGGTTAAGTGTTAGGGTGAAATTTCCGATCTTCCAAGTCGTATTTTTTGCGGAAACTAGACTTTTAGAGAAAATGCTGAGATTTTAATTCTGGATTGCCTTGCAGACAGAGGTACTGATCAAAAATTCTCAGTGGATTTATCATTGTGTTGAGTTTATGCTTATTGTTTTAAATTTAAACTTTAGATTATAAAAGCAATCATTTCCTTAAGATGGATTTTCGCGTAGTGAAAGATTTAAAATATGTTTAGATCATACTAGTTTAAACTCTCTCGCCTCTCGCTTTTAGAGAAAATTCTGAGATTTTAATTCTGGATTGCCTTGGAAACAGGGGTACTGATCAAAAATTCTCAGTGGATTTATCATTCTGTTGAATTTAGCTTATTATTTTAAATTTAATCTTTAGAGAATAAAAGCAATCATTTTCTTAGGATGTATTTTTACATAGTGAAAGATTTAAAATATATTTAGGTCAAACTAGTTTAAACCCTCTCGCTTATATATTTTTTTTCTTCATAAAAATCAAAGAAAAACAATTTTGCAAATTTCTATTCTTAAAATGAAATATACAAGTATACACTTGTTTTTATTCTAAATATCATGATAAATACATTATACAGAACATGTGTATTCACCATGAATTAAATCATACTTTTTCCCTTTAAAGCTTTAAAATTAACCAAATAACTAATTTTTGTGTTCATTTCATGAAGTATTATTAAAATTACCTCTCTAATTTGCAGAAAATTCAGAAATATTTCGTTAATTTCAATACACAAAGATCTCAAACTGTGAAAAAATATGTCTTTTTATCCTAAAATGTTTTAGTTTTTAACTAAAATGTTTTACTAAAACTCCACGTAAAACTTGGAGCCATTAAAAAAGGCCTGGATAATTCAGAAAAAAATGAATATTTTGAATTTTTTTGCATTCTTGCTGAAATATGAATTAACCATATTCAACAGTATATATTCTCTTTTGATAGTTTGGAATTATTTTTATGAAAAGAGAGTCGCAGTATCTTGTACTGATTTTATAATATTCGAACAACTTATTATTGACTTGCAGGCTTGTGAGACCAAATCTTGAAAACCCTAATAAAATTAATTTCATTTTTGATTAAAATGTAATTTAGATCAATATTACGACTAAATACGCCTATAAGATTCTACAAAAATTTAAACAGAATTCAAAATTAGAATTTATGATATGTACTACTAATGCAGATAAAAACAGCAACTTTTCACATTCATAGATTCAATGTAACATTTTCAATAACTGATACTTATAAAAGTATTCTTTTCGTGAATTTATAATACGGAACATTAAGATAAAGTTTAAAAATAATTCCTTTTACAACTATTGGAAATTCGTTTTTCACTTCCAATGAGTAGAGTAATTAACGTATCAGCGATATGTGCCGTCCTTTACCTTTTAAGATATACGATTAGCTAGGTACAATTAAAGAGTCATTGCACTTATCATACTTACACAAAAGTTTTTGCTTCTAACGTATAATTGACAAAATAACCGCTTTAAAGACCGACTAATTGAATTGGGTTCAAAACATTTTTTGAAAAAATCAACTTCTTTTCATCGCTGATTTACCTGATTAAAAGGTAAGACGGACACAAATGTTAATTTTTTTCTGGTTTACTTTTCAGATGCAAATAAGTTTTAAAGAATTTTACAAACTTCAAAATGAAGAAAGTGTATTTTAATCTAATAAAGAGAATTCATGCGCTCGCTGCAAAATAACCCATGTGGTATTAACAATATATGCTTATTTTGGAATAAATATACGAAATCGATATTTCTTCTTACATTCAACATTCTCTCTGTGAAGCAGTATTTACCTTTTTCTGGGTAATGCATAAGATTTACCTTTAAACTTTTATTCTTGTTTGCATGATATGTTTATCATTTTGCTTTTGTAACGTCTAGTATTTCTACATCTTCAAAGGCTCTGTAAAGGCTTAGGATAGAAATCAGAATGTACACTTCTACTTTTATTTATTTGAATTTATTTTCGAGTTGAAGAATATTAACAATCTATTCAATGTAAATTTTTCCTTTGCGGTGCATACACATAACGAAAAGAAAAAGAGAATTTTCCTCAAAGTTAGTTGAACTATTATGAAGAAAAATTTATTACTTGTTTTATTGCATATTTATATCTACATATGCTAGTAAATTATAATACAATACGAAATAAATGCTAGTGTGCGATGATCATAACGCTGTAAGCTAAAAAAATTTAAAGATTCCAAACAAGCAGAATTTTTAAGTAGTATTCTGTTATAGCTATTGTCTCAAGCTAAGTTTTAATCTACCAAAATACGAGAAAATCAACCAACTTTTAATCGAATGAAGTTATCTGAAATAAGTTTAAATCATTATGCAAGTTTTAAATATATATACAAATTAATTATACAACAATATTACTATATTACGAATGAAAAATAAAATTCTTTTCTATGTACCACTTTTCAAGAAATATAGTCAATTAATGGAACCTAAAAATCAACCAACTTTTAATTGAATGTAGTTATCTGAAATCAGTTTAAAGCTTTGTGTATGATTTAAAAATATACAAATTAATTATACAAGAATATTACTATATTACTAATGAAAAATAAAATTTTTTTTCTATGTACCACCAATTATAAGTCAAATAAAATTATATTTAGTTTTCCTAACCTTTAAGCACCTAAGAAAATGCTAAATACTTCCTTTTTTAAATTCTCTTATCTCTATTTTTATCTAACTTTTCCCTGATTTTATTTATTTTCGTTTAATTTTTTGTACGGATCAAAATTACTTCTGATTTCTATTAAAGCTCATATTTTTTGTAATTATTAAAACTGTTTTCCTTTCAAGAGGCTTTGATTCTGCAAAAAGCAAACTTGTGTTGAATTCCCTTCACTTCACATAACCAATATAGTTAATTTCTTCTGCCAGCAAAGTTTAGCAATTTTTTTAAGTTAAAGATTTTTAGATAAATGTAGTTAAATTTTCAGAAAAATATCGCAGATGAAAAACTCTATGGAATGTAAAATATAATCATATTTTCCATGAATAGAAACGAAAAGAAAATAATGTAAAGGATTGATTTTTCGCTATTGACGTGTTTTTCTACCTTGTACATTTCGAAACTTCCCCGTTCTCTCATTTTTTTTACACCTCCTCTCTTTTGTGTAAAAATAATTACATCAATTTTTTTCATATCACTTTAAAAAAAAAATCCATAACTTAGTTTCCTGTTGCGAAAATGTTATTTTACTGCTAAACGTATAGAAAAAGTAAAAACTTATCTTCCATCTCGGCGGAAGAAAAACTTTGTTTAAAAATCAATTCTAATCACATATGTTAGGATCGCATTTGCATCACGTATGTATTTTATGCTGTGCATTCTAAAATAAAAGTCATACAGGGAGATGTGTGTGACTTAGTAATATTATTTTTATATTTTTATTGCAAAAAAGTTTTCTAATGGATTGTATTCATCTAAAATCAATAAAAAATATATGAAAACGTAATGCGGTACGAAAATGTAAATGAATTTATATGCCAGTTCGGTAATTTATAAATTTCAATGCCATATCACCATTATACAATTATTTTAATTCTTCAAGGACACATTGTATCTCGAATATAGACAAAATAAGAAATTTATAAATTTTATCGGTTCAAGTAATCTAGGAATAATCTAGGTAAGTAATCAAGTAATCTAGGTAAGTATTAATTTATAAATTTCAATGCCATATCACCCTTACACAACTATTTTAATTCTTTAAGGACACATTGTACCCCGAATATAGACAAAATAAGAAATTTATAATTATTATCGGTTCAAGTAATCTAGGAATAACCTAGGTAAGTAATCAAGTAATCTAGGTAAGTATTAATTTATAAATTTCAATGCCATATCACCCTTACACAACTATTTTAATTCTTTAAGGACACATTGTACCCCGAATATAGACAAAATAAGAAATTTATAATTATTATCGGTTCAAGTAATCATTATAACGTTTTTACACATGCATCCAAAATTTGAAATATTTATCTTTAATATTTCAAAGTTATTTATGCATATAATTTTCTTTTTAAGGTATTTTATAACGAATGAAAATCTAAAATGTCTTTTTCCTAATGTTTGCTTTTTCTAAAATTTCAAGCCTTAAAAATGCAAAGGCTTTTTATTTATGTTAGACACAGTTGTTAAATTTTTAAAGCAGGTTTTTTATAATGTATCGTAATTATAGATAGATAAAACATAGCCTATAAATGTTTAAAAGTTGATATTCAACGATAAATCTCCCAGAGCAGCTTATTTTTGAGAATTAAGTAAATCTCAATTTTAATTTGGCCTACTACCAGTATGAAAATGTTCTTTAACTCAACGTGTTTCAACGTGTCTCTGTAAAGCTGTGTTTAAAATTTTAAATTATTTCAGTACTGGGCATCGGAGTTTCCCAACATACTTGTTTAAAATAAAAAAAACTAGATTCAAGAAATTGTAAAAGCACAATAATAGGTGATTCACAGCATTACATTCAATTAAAATGTAAATTTGTTCCTACGTTTATTACTAAAATAAACGAAAATTAAACATAAATCGACTATTTTAAAAGAATAGATAAAAACGCAGTATATTAAAAATTTAAAAAAAATCTTTAATATATTAAAATTATCCACATTTTAAAATAATTATATACAAACTAATAATATAATGTTACTATTTAAAAATAAAATACTTCTTTATTTACCACCAATATAAGTAAAATAAAATCATATTTATTTCTTTATACCTGTCTTAAAAGTTTAAAATAAATTTTCTGGGAACAAAAACATACCATATCTTTCCAAAAAATCAAAATTCTCCAGACTCTTTTGTTCCACGAAAAAGCACTCTAAAAACAAAACTTTAATCGTAAAAGAAAAACAAGATCGTTCTTCGAATTAAAACAATGATGTAATTTAGATAAGAAAATGGATATATTAACATGTTTAAATAAGGAGTGGTTAGGTCTGATTAGGTTACCGGAAATACAGTTAAATTTTTAATCGTAGATATGAGGGTTAACTTAGACCGGTATCTACATAGCTGGTACTGTTCCGAACATTTAGGAAACCAGTTGGTTTTGAATCCACAGACACCAGTACTCGCCCCCTGCTTGTTTGATAACCGTTCGCTAAATGAGAAAAACATTATTACTTATCTTGTCCACCAAAACTTCATACGAAGCATTCAAGTAATAAAAATTATTTTTATTTATTTAAATTAATTAATAAAAAAATAAAAAATAAACCCACCCACCCCCAAAAAATTATAAAAATTTTATCAGACACCAGAACTTGCCCCCCTGCTCGTTTGATAATCGATCGCTTAATGATAAGAACACCATTACTCCTCTTGCCTACCAGAACTTCATATGAAGCTTTCAATTCAAGTAATAAAAGTTATTTTTATTTATTTAAATTAATTATTAAAAAATTAAAAAATACCCCCCCCCAAAAAAAATATAAAAATTTTATCAGACACCAGTACTTGCTCCCCTGCTTGTTTGATAATCGATCGCTAAATGAGAAGAACACCATTACTCCTCTTGCCCACCAGAACTTCATATGAAGCTTTCAATTTAAGTAATAAAAATTATTTTTATTTATTTAAATTAATTATTAAAAAAATTAAAAAATACCCCCCCCCCAAAAAAATATAAAAAGTTTATCAGACACCAGTACACCCCCCCCTGCTTGTTTGATAATCGATCGCTAAATGAGAAGAAAACCATTACTCCTCTTGCCCACCAGAACTTCATATGAAGATTTCAATTCAAGTAATAAAAGTTATTTTTATTTATTTAAATTAATTAATAAAAAGATGAAATAATAACCCTCTATCCTTTTTAAACTTCCTACTCTTTATTAATTCCTTTATTCCTTTATCTACTTTACTACTTTATACTGCTATCTACGGCCAAATTGTTTTTATCACCTTTATGCAATTTTTTAAAATAAAAACTTATTTAATCTTTAATATAACCGGCAAATCCTGATGCTCATCCTGAAAGAAATTAATCGCCTTATGACGAAGGATACAAGTTAGAGCTAAGGCGCCCCGAACAAACTACAACTAGAGGCGAAATATTTCAACAAACTTTTATCTTCAGTAACACATCTTATACATCTAGGCGTCGTAGGAAGTTTCAGATTAGATTGAGTTCACTATAACATGTACACAGATTGTAAAACAAGATTGTAAAGTTAATGTCTCAGATTTGCTGGAGAAGTGAATACAGAAATAAAACATTCTATTTGTGCTTGATTTTATCTTTGCTCCTAATATTTTTTTCAAATAGCATTTATAACAAAGGGAAATTTTAGTTATAAACTGTATCATCTACTTACGCTGCCTTTTTGTTTAATTTTTCTATGAGTAAATTTGGATAACTCTTCAACTATTAACCCTTTAACGGTTATGGTGGTTTTTAGCGAATCCACCTGTTAAACGTTTCCTTTTTCTACTTTTTAAAGACATATGAATGATTTTTTTAATTTAAATTTTTATGTTTATGAAATTTCAAACTTACAGTAGATAGAAACCCTGCACTTGATTCATTTTTCCATTTGAAATATGCATTTTTATACTTTCTTTGCCCTAAAAATTCAGAAATTGGATTTAACTTCCTTGTGACTCCATATACCTATATTAATCTAAATAACACTTAAAAACTGTTCAGTTAATTTTTCATTATACACTTTTAATGATTATTATTTATTGTACTGCCACCTTAATAAAAATTTAGAAGAAAGTATTATTTTCATACAGTACAAAGGAATGGTTTTCTATTTAGACCAGCCTTCTAACCTTCGTTCTTCCCAATGAATACACATTTAATTTTCAGTTATTTTACATTTATAAGGTTCATAAGTAATATTTATAAACTAATCTAATTAAATCCTAAGATATTTGTATTAGTGTCCTTTAAAGGGTTAAATTTCTGATGACACACCTGAAATTTCCTTTAATAAAATTATGCTGAACAAATTATTTTTTTCTACGTAATTTAGAATATAGTTTTAAATATAACAATTCACAAAATAATTTTAGTTTCATTTATTATGTGAGAGAGAATGTTAAAGCAGGATTTGAGTTGCAGTCTGTGTAGATAAATCCGTGAATTCCTAAAACTTATTAAGTAAAAAATATTGGGTAATAGTAAAAACTTTAAAACACGTTATTCTGTATATAACAGTTATCAGCTATAAACTGCGCTGACTTTATAAACAGCCTAAAATAAGTTCATGATGTCAAAAACTGAACAGCATGAGGATTTCTTTATAATTTAGAATATCATTTTTAAATATAAAAATTCACAAAATAGTTTTTACCGTTTCATTTGATATGTGTGTGAGAATGTTAGAGTATGATTTGAGTTGCAGTTTGTGTAGATAATTCCGTGAATTCCTAAAACTTATTAAGTAAAAAATATTGGGTAGTAGTAAAAAAATTTAAAACATGTTATTCTATTCTGTATTTAACAGTTATGAGTTAAGAACAGCGCAGACCTTATATATAGCCTAAAATAAGTTCATGACGTCAAAAACTGCACAGCATCAGGATTTCTTCCTCATTTAGACTATCCTTTTTAAATATAACAATTCACAAAATACATTTTAGTTTCATTTAGTATGTGAGCGAGAATGTTAAAGCAGGATTTGAGTTGCAGTTTGTGAAGATTATTCCATAAATTCCTGATAGTTATCATTAAGTAAAAAATAATGGGTAATAATAAAAAATTTAAAACATGTTATTCTACATATAACAGTTAGGAGCTAAGAACAACGCAGACCTTATAAATAGCCTTAAATAAGTTCATGACGTCAAAAACTGAACAACATGCGGATATCTTAATAAACTAAAACTGTCTTAACAAGATAATGATTACCCTCATCCCTATTTTTAAGGGAAGGCCAAAATTTATACTGCTAGTTCAATTTAAAATAGTTAATATTATATTAATAAAATATATTTTAAAACGCATGGAATGATTCCTTTGGTAGATAGTGCTTGTCAACAGACAAGATTTCAACATCATGTGTCGTCGTTTCAATATCCATGATGAAGTCAATTAAGTTTTATTGAACTTTAATGTTTAAAATTTGAAAATTCTTTAATTTGAATTTTTTTTCAAATGGTTTTATACTTTTACTAAAACAATACACAGGATTGTGCATGGAATTTAAGATTCATATATTAAATTTTATAAATTTGTTTTAATTTTATATAATTTTAATGCCATTTTTAGTAGTAAATAATGATATTAACTACAAAAAATATCATTAAAAAATAAATTTTGATTAAATACTTAATATTTTAATTCTGTGTAAATACTTAATCAAACTTAAATTTTTTTAAACATTAATATTTAAATTTTTTTATCTATTTCTTTAATTTTATTTTCCAAACTATTTTATACTTTTACTAAAACAATACACAAGATTGAACATGGTTTTTTAGATTTATATATTATATTTTATAAATTTGTTTAAATTTTATATAAGTTTTAATGCTACTTTTAATAGTAAATAATAATGTTAACTACTAAAAATAGCATTAAAATTAAATTTTGATTATATACATAATACTTTAATTCTGATTAAATACTTAATCAAAATTAAATTTTTATTGAGCTTTAATATTTGAAGATTTTTATCTATTTCTTTAATTTGAATTTTTTTCCAATTTGTTTTATACATTTACTGAAACAATACAAGATTTTACATGGATTTTTAGATTTATATATTATATTCTATAAATTTGTTTTAATTTTATAAAATTTTAATGCTATTTTTAATAGTAAATAATAATATAAACTACTAAAAATAGCATTAAAAATTAAATTTTTATTAAATACTTAATACTTTAATTCTGATTAAATACTTAATCAAAATTAAATTTTTATTAAACTTTAATATAAATTTTTTTTTATCTATTTCCTTAGTTTGAATTTTTTTCCAATTTGTTTTATACATTTACTGAAACAATACAAGATTTTACATGGATTTTTAGATTTATATATTAAATTCTATAAATTTGTTTTAATTTTATAAAATTTTAATGCTATTTTTAATAGTAAATAATAATATAAACTACTAAAAACTGCATTAAAATTAAATTTTGATTAAATACTTAATACTTTAATTTTGATAAAATACTTAATACTTTAATTTTGATAAAATACTTAATCAAAATTAAATTTTTTTAAACTTTAATATTTTGATTTTTTTATCTATTTCTTTAATTTTATTTTCCAAATTGTTTTATACTTTTACTGAAACAATACACAAGATTGAAAAACATGGACTTTTAGATTTATATATAAAATTTTATAAATCTGTTTTAATTTTATATAATTTTTAATGCTATTTTTAATAGTAAATAATATTAACTACTAAAAATTGTATTAAAATTAAATTTTGATAATGTACATAATACTTTATTTCTCATTAAATACTTAATCAAAATTAAATTTTTATTGAACTTGAATATTTAAAATATTTTATCTATTTCTTTAATTTGAATTTTTTTTTCCGATTTGTTTTATACATTTACTAAAGCAATACACAAGATTATTAATGGACTTTTAGATTTTTATAATAACATTTATAATTTATTTTTAGTTTCATATAAGTTTAATGCTATTTTTAATAATAAATAATAATATTAAATATTATACATATATTTACTATATTTTGTAATTTATTGTTAAAATATTGAATATAAAACTGGCTCAGTTCATTTGAATTACTTTTTCCATCGAATTAAATCCTGGCTATAGCACTGTTGTCTTCCTACATTAAAGTATGAAATTGTTGTTTATAATATAAACACACGCCTACCCACATCCCTTTTACCAAAAAATTTTTTTTTTACATTTTATCTTAAAAAGTATAAACAAAAACTATTCTTGCAACTTCTCGGACATCTGCTTATTGTCCGAACAATCCATTTTTTTATATAAGCATTAAACATTCTTTTGTTATTTCTTTCTTTTTATCTGCTTCCCATTTCTTAGGCGGTCCGTTTATTTCATTTTTTTCACTTCTCTTCAGTGACAATCCCAGAAAAATGATATTTCACTTTATCTTTTCCATGAACTAAGTTTATTGTCTGTTTTTCCCCTCCATTTTGGCAACGATACGGTTTGAAAAAGTTGTTTGTATCATCTCTGGGTGAAGTTTCGTTGACTCTTATTTCTAGCTTTAAATGCTCCTTCGTGGTTTCACGGAAATTTCAGAATCCTTTTGTTGAGTGTTATATCCTTAGGCGTAAAAGAATAGGTTAGTTAGAGCATAAAAGGAATTTACAGTTCTTAAAACATCCAGATACGTTTAAAGGACGAAAATTCTTTTTTCTCTTGTACAATATTGTTTACTCTCTGTGCGTTTATATATATATATATATATATATATATATATATATATATATATATATATATATATATATATATATATATATATATATATATATATATATATATATATATATATATATATATATATATATATATATATATATATATATATATATATATATATATATATATATATATATATATATACATATATATATATATATTATATATATATATATATATATATATATATATATATATATA
This sequence comes from Pardosa pseudoannulata, assembly GCA_032207245.1. NCBI lineage: Eukaryota > Metazoa > Arthropoda > Arachnida > Araneae > Lycosidae > Pardosa > Pardosa pseudoannulata. The sequence continues at coordinate 21,141,830 of CM063501.1, forward strand.
TATATACTATATATAGATATATATATATAATATATATATATAAATATATATATATATATATCTATATAATGGTAAAAGAAAATTCTCACTGGTTTTCAAAACTTGAATCAAGGGTAAAAATTCCCGCGTTATTTTCCATTCCCCTTTTTAACCCCTAACCCAAATTGACCACTGGGGCTACAGGTTACGCCCTCAGAGAAGGGGCCTGGCCAATTATAAACCTGGCCCTAGCGGACAATTTAGGAAATTTCCAAATATAAAGGAGATACACGCTAGCGGAGACAGATTTTTCTAGAAATATTTTCCCACAGATGTTGACCCAGGTGTTACGTGTCATGTTAGTTGACCCTTCAGTTTGTCAGGTATGATGAAGTGGAAACCCGTCCTTAAAAGTTATCTTAATAAAGGTCTTTAGATGAAACGATATCATTTTTATGGCCACGACTGCAACCCCCCATCGAGAAGTCGATATATATGTGTGTTTGTGCGTGTGAGTGTGTGTGTGTGTGTGTGTGTGTGTGCGTGCGACAACTATCTCGTCTGCATGTAATTTGTGCATTACAGACATAACGTGTTGATAAAATTTTAGTGATTGAACTTTTATTGTATAAAAAAATTAAACAAGGGTTAAATTTAAAATTAGAACAAATAATGTGATGCTCTGAAATATTTAATCAATTCCAGGTGTACATAATGTATAACTAATCGAAGAATATCTTAATTTTCATGAAAGTCGAATTCAAAAAGAAGCACGTAGTATTTCAATAATATATAATAAGTAATGAAAAAATGAGATATTTAAGGAAATGATTTCATAGTACTTAAGAAAATTTTGCAATAATATAACTTTTCTTAAGCACTATGAAGACATTTCTTAAGTGCCCTGTGAAGTCATTTTAAAAATAATTTTAGTGCTTATTTTACATTAAAACATTCTAAAAAATGATATCATATATCCCTTTCAATCTACCATTCACACTAACATATTGAGGTACATTACATTTCATGGAAATATACGTAATTAAATGCTGTAGAATCCATTTATTTTTTACAGTGGTGAGGTCTGAATTTATTAAGTTTGTCTGAATGGATTACGATTTGTATCATATCATGCAAAACAGGTCATTTCAATTATATCTCTTATTTATCATTTGGGTCACAAAATTGAAATTTTTTAAAATTTTATTTAGCTTTTGCACTGTTGATATTTAGTTTAATAATAGTTCTATCTAAAAATCCACATTTTTTGTGATATTTCTGCGCATCAGCAAAACATTATTTCATTTTTGCCTCATGTGAGAGCTAATTTTTCAGCCTTCACTAATAGATGGTTTCTCTAGGTTTCTCAACAAGCCGTGGCCTCTATGTGACAGGCAAAATTTCTTAAGTCAAACGTGAAATCATCCGGTAAGAAATCCAAAGAATTCGATCATAGGAAGAACTGACAAGAGATACGTGCCTAGAACTTTATACCCAGGATTATGTTGATAGCTCCTTTTTATTAATGATACTTTTCTTGAAGAGTATTAGATTTTGCAGAAGTATTACTTATGGAGCGTTATGTCCAATCCAAATATTGACAAGATGTTGGAACACAACAGTGTATTTATGACGGTTTATCGGTGTAGAGGAATATTGTCCAACTACCATCATTTCACACTTCTTAAGAAAAGATAGAAGCAAGTGGGTATACTTCACATTGTATAAGAATGAAGAGGGGAGTAACAAATATAAGTGTAAATAGCCAAGTTATCCCAATAAAACCATTTAGTACCATTTTGCAAGCGCGCCATTTTTGTAGTGATGAATGTGTGTATGTTTTTGTGTGGGGGCAGTATGAAAAGCTTTAATTTACCACATGAGATATGACTTTCCAAATAAACATATTTTAAAAACATTCTAAATTTAAAGATAGTATAATCCTTCTATACTGGCTTTGTTTGTATGTGGTTTTATAGCAAGAGAGTAAACGTTCTTCAACCCTGTGAGCATTATACTTTAAAAATAATCTTGTTCTCAATATGCAACTATAAATTAGACTTTTAAAGACTAATACTTAAATCTCTGGAACAAACTGAAGGAATTGCTAGACTGTGAAATACAAATCAAACTGTTGTTTATTTAGTTAACAGAACCCTTATCGATGGAGTCATTAAATACTACAGAAAAGTGTTTAGGAAAAAGGAGAACTAAGTTAAACTAAGTTTTTTAAGCTTCTGGTAACTAAGTCTTATAACCTTCTTTCACTCAAGAGACAAAAGAGTAAATGAAAACTAACCACCATTTCTCCAGGTTAAAGCTATTGCATAAAGATTGCGTCACAGTGCTGACTGACAGCTAAATAGGTAAAGCTTAGCATTTTGTCCTGGCGTTCACTGGCTAGAATCATACATCAGAAATGAGTAGTAATAGCCATTAGACGTTTAGGAATTATGTATTAAGCAGAAAGGACCGGTCTTATTAGCAGCTGTTATTTTGGAAAATTGACGCAACTCTCCGAGCCAGATCAAATAGCACGACTTCATAAATTTTGCCAGAATAAAAATAATTTTACTCTTCACAAGTACTCATCTAAAAAAATAGATGGCTGAATGGGTAGGACAGTGATCTTGTGTTGCAGTTCGAATCCCATTGCTGACATAGCTCCTCAGAATCGGCTTAAAGCAGCAAGTCCCAGGCTCATACGTGCCGAACGATGGCCGATTGGTTAGGATGCTGGCCTTCGGTACCAGAGTTCGTGGGTTCGAATCCCACTGTGGAATGGATGTTCGTAGCCGTTCGGAATCGGCTTTAAACTGTAGGTCCCGGTCTCATTAGCAGTCGTGTTTCAAAAAAGTAGACCATAGCACTCCAAACTAAACCAAATCCAGGCTCATACGCTCTTCTGTAATTTAAAAGTAGACCTTAGAAAACCATACTAAACCAAACCAAACCATCTCAAATTGAGAATATTTTCTTTATAGCATCCCTTGATATATTTATCTCTTATATTACTCCGTGCATTATACATACATACACAAGCCTATATATATATATATATATATATATATATATATATATATATATATATATATATATATATATATATATATATTATGTATTACATAGGACTAGTGCAGAGCTATTATTCGGCTGCCTCCTACTGATACGTGCAAGGTAGTATTTGGCCGCCCCCTATTAATGCCTATACTTTGTAAAAATTCTATCGGCTATTCTAGAAATATGGCCGCCACTGGGCATTTACGCATTGCACACCTACTAGTCTCAATATATATATATATATATATATATATATATATATATATATATATATATATATATATATATATATATATGTGTGTGTGTATGATGAGGTTTGTTTCATCCCGAAAGATAAGTTCATAGCCCTGGAATCAACATGCAGTTACAGAATCATAGACAAGTGAAAAATATAGCGGTAATAAAGACAATGGAATTTTTAGATCCAACTGACATAACTTATTAATGCGTCAACTCTCACGAATGATTTCCGCAAAACTTGTACAACTTGGTTAAAGAGTTGTTTGGGCCAACCAATAAGATTTTACTTACACAAGTCAAGTGGGCGAAGCCGATAACATAGTTACTTATGAAACAGAAATAAATCACCAAGAGAAACAAAGACATTTACTAAGGTTGCTAAAAAATGATGCCACAAGAGAAATATCGCCTTAAAATTACTTCAATATAGTCATAATTACGTTGTGAATTGTTATTATTAAAAATATCATTACATATATATATATATATATATATATATATATATATATATATATATATATATATATATATATATATATATATATATATAATCTGTAATTTACAAGCTAGTAAATTCTGCAAGCGTACATGTTTTAATAAATAATGTAACATCAGATTTCTAAACCAAAGCTAAGCGTATCAATATTTCTTTCTATGCTTCCATTTTTCTTTTTACACTATATGGATATATTAATTATGTACGGAAATCTAAAAATGCTCTGAAAATTAGTAAATTATTTATTTTTATTTTTTCCAGTCATTAGTATGCATATCACAACCAAATCTCTTTAATGAGTCATTATTCTCTGAATTAAAAAAAACGTTTACTGTCCGTATGTCATACATTTAAAACAAACCACTCACAATACCCTCTCTATTTACACATACGTCTAGCTCTTTCTTTTATACCTCGCGTTCTCGGTAATTTATAAACAGAGCCGACGACCATGAATAACTGGCGAAAATGAAATTTTAAACAAATTTGTCCGATGGGTATTGAAGTGAATAGGAAGGGGATGAGAAAAAAAAATTCGAAAAATTTTTCCGTGAAAGGGGGGAAGTCGGTCTCTTGCGACCACGAAATTTCACCTGACATAAAAATCCTGGACATTTTCCTCATTAAAATTCATTTTAGAGTAGAGTTATAATGGCTGCCAGCTTTTGGGTAACGTCTAGGAGTCTGTTTCGTTCGTGATTCAGCCACTAGAGTACGCAGATGTCGTTGCCACACTTCGCCCTTTTTTTTATGGCAAGTCTACGGGGGTTATATTTGGCGCGTTATCTCAGGAACTATGTGTTTTGCCCCGTGTCTGATATGCTAATTAATGCTAAGAGTAGCACTGTCCATATACTACAGGATATATAACTAATTTTTGGTGAACGCCACGAAAATTAATGTTTTTAAAATTAAAATTTAAGTAAGGATATTTTTTTTTCCAAAACCATGTTTTTTTAACCATTCACCGCATTCAAATGTTGAGTTATACTTTTGTAAGAGTACGCGGGTCATGACAACACTATATATATGTATGTATATATATATATATATATATATATATATATATATATATATATATATATATATATGTATATATATATATATATATATATATATATATATATATGTGTGTGTGTGCGTCTATATATATATGTATATATATATGCATATATATATATGTATATATGTATGTATATATATGTATATATATGTATATATAGATGTATATGTATGTATATATGTATATATATGTATATATATACACACTACACATATATATATATATATACATATATGTATACATATATATACAGATATACATCTATATGTGTATATATGTATATACATACATATATATATATATATATATATTTATTTATTTATCTATCCCCCTCTCTCTCTCTATATCTATATATATATAATATATATATATATATATATATATATATATATATATATATATGTGTGTGTGTGTGTGTGTGTGTGTGTGTGTGTGTGTATAACTATAAATATATATAAATGTACATCTATATGTGCATATATGTATATATATGCATACATATATACATCTATATTTATTTATTTATTGATCTATCCCTCTCTCTCTTTATATATATATATATATATATATATATATATATATATATATATATATATATAGATAGATATATAAATGTATATCTATCTATATATATTTGTTAAGTAGCACAAGAACGTTTCCGATGACCCAGAGATCGTGAAATGTATCAAGAATTAGAGTTTTAAGTTTTTATGTCTTTAAAATTTATTTGAAATAATTGCCAAGTTCAATAAACTTGTAACATATTTGATATCCCAATGTTGAAAATTTCGACTTAATATTTTATCGAATTGATTATTTTAAACATAGTTTCAGTTTAATCAGAAATCGATTAAATATGTATTAATTCGGTAGATCCTAAATATGAGCTAGAATTATGCTTATTAATTCTAGCTGCATCTATCATATTCTATCACATTTGCGCTTTTGAAAAAAAATATAGGATATATGTTATGATTTTTCTACGTCATACAATTACTAATAAAATTAATAACATGTTTAATTACCACCCTTATTCTTCTTCAAAAATGTTTGTAAAAGATTAAGTGGCCCGTTGACCAAGGAAAATTAGACAACTCTGCCATAATGAAGAATTTAACCTATAATGTCAAGTGTGCAATTTTTTATCGACAGTTAAAAAAGCTTTAGGAATTTAACGATTGATCTTAGAACAATTTTTGTACTTTTTAATGAAGACAGATGGTTATTGTATAAAAAAATCACCCAAATGTTCAATTAACTGCAATTTTTTATAATTTTGTGATTTTTTAGCATTATGGAACATTTTATTCTTCTAGTAAGTGAATTGATTAAAATCATCAGGAATAATGATATCGGATATAAAACTGCACTTTGCAGTATTGTGGTTCCATTAGCAAATATTTTGCCACGAAATTTTTCTTAGTAGACTCATGCCGAGTACAACCCGGCAAATTTTATAGTTGCTTTTAATTTGCTAAAATTACGTTTCTAAACTCTAAACTTTCAAGATATGCTATATTCACACACTTACAAACATAAATGTACATACACACGTTTATCTATAATGATACTTATTGTTATCCCTAATTAATTTTTGTTGCTTTTGTCCTAATTAAATTCGTATTTACCAAATAACACTTATATGCGTTTTTCTTGGGAAGATATTTAACTTGTATTTTTTCAATTTTCATTTTTCAATTTTAAATTATTTTCCTTTCATGTCCAAACAGATAACTGCATAAATATTCTTTCAGAAATGCTCCACGTCTTTGGATACAGATAGTTCTGAATCCAAAGACGTGTGACGTTACATTGGAAAAACTGCTATAACTGCTATAACAGCTCTTACACATTCATAATGCTAAATTTAACTTTTAATGAACCACATACATTGTGACACAATACATTGTTTTAGGGAGTTGCTTGAAATTAAACTTGTTTGTGTCATCAGACCTAACAACCTTGATCAGCAATGTGTTTTGGCGATGGCTTGGCGCGTGGAAAAAATTCCTTCTGCAGCAACCCCTAGTCTCTACCACACTTTGGATTTCGAAAATTGTTTATGTCCCTCGGGTACCATTTCCCTTTTCTGTGCTGAGCTGATTGAATAACCTTCCACCCCTCAGTTTTTTATGGCACCCCCTTTTTCCCCGTTTAATACTTAAATCGCTCCCCATGCCACATTTTAAACTACTACCGTTCGTTTCACTTGTAACCAAATGTACTGATTTTCGTCCCCAAAGTGTCTTGAATTCTGTTTCATTTATTCTATGCGAAACTTCACACTGATACTTTGGCATAAACAGCAGTAAGCACCACAGACGCATAGATATAAACCTCTCGCTAATCGAAACCTCATATGAGACACCTAATTTTAAAGGATAAAAAGAGTTCAAAATTACTTTTCAACTAGCTTGAGACTAAAGACTCCTTGTGTGGCTTCAGCAGGAAAATTCACAATTTAACAATATAGTCACCTCTGTTTTAGGAAACGCCTGTTAATGATAAATTAAAGTTACTCCCTATGTTGAGTTATTTCATAAACTCATTTCAGTGTGCAAAATACTAAAGTAACATAATATTTTGGATTGGTGAACAAAAAAATCTCAAATCTATAGTTTTTACTGAGCAACATATCTATGAGATCAATTGAATTTTTCATTTACTTGTTTTACTTAGCTTAATCCTTTGACAGTTTCCTTTTTTTCCAGAATTCGGTCCAAATAAGTCACATTTTTTTATTGCATTATTTTTGTTCATTTTACATTTTTAAGTAAAGATATGTTATTAAAATTAACATTTCTAATATTTTTAAGCATTTGTTACAATTTTTTCTTTCTATGAAAGCATCTTAGAACTGAAGTTTACCTTTAGTCTCATCGATATCCAAGTTAATTTTTGGAATTCCAGTGAAAGCAAATCTAGGAAGCTGATCCGAAGGATTATCAAAATTGATTTTAAAAAAATTGTCTTGCTTGACTGATTCCATCTGTATTATTATCAGAGTCACTACTATCCAGGTCATCTAGTGAACTTTCGCTATTATCATTTAGAGATAGCTAAGTTTCTGATTCCGAGTCACAGTTCGAATCACAAGAAATGAGCTTCATAAGCTCTGAATTATCCATTATTTAAAAGTAAAAATATATTATTCAACTCTTACATCAATAAAATTATCAGGCGGTCAGTAAAATATAACCAGAAAGTTATACACTGAAAGACAACAATTCGTCTTCTGATACAAAACAGACGAAAAAACCCGCGTTTTTGAACCAATCAGAGTAGAAAACACAATAAACTGCAAACTATCATTTACTGGACATCTATACGAATCTATACGAATAATTTGTTACTAAAATTAGAAAAAATGAGGCCGAAACAGTAAGTCCAATGTTAAGCACAGCTTGACACTGGATTGTATGAAATGAAGAGATCGTTTACCTCTATTTCTTCTTTTAAATGTTGATAGTTGATTGAATTCTTTCATCTATAATACATGAAATTTAAGTGTTTGTAAATAAAATATATTTGTAGTCAAAAATAAGCACTCAAGTGATATGAAATTCCATCACATCGTAAATAGAGAGTAATATTAAGGGATCGTGATTTTTTTCTACCTTGTCATACAAATATTGGTATCAACCTGAAAACAAATAACCTTAAGCATATCAGCTTTTTCTTTCGATATGTTGGAATTCTTTAATAGCATTTTTTTAAATCATGTTTATGATTATTTTCGTTTCTGCACTTTCTATATGTTTCCAAAAAGATGTATATCTTCAAGTAAATTTTAAACAAGGTTGCGGAATGATCGTTTCTTAACGTAACGATCGCTTTATGTACTTTTTTCTTTTATATTTTAACACTTTAATGTACTATTATTTTTTAATTTGTACAAATAAATAATTTTTATCATTTTTTAAATTTATCTTTCAGAAAGTTTTACGTTTTTTAAATATATTTCTTTCCAAAGACATGACTAGTAACACATTGCATGCTGGACAAGTACTAGTACTTTTTCTGACGATTGATACTTGAGCGCGGGTCACGTACTAGTACGGGTTAGTGTAACAACATGGTTTGTTTGTGGGTACAAAAATAACGTTATATACAGGAAAACGAAGCCGAATATTCTTGCCCACTACATAGATTCTGGAAAAATTTAAACAAATAAAAACAATTTTTTACATTATTAGTTTTATGATTGCTATTTTCATTTTTTTATAATATAAAAATGTTTATATATAACATAATTCGAAAAAATTAAAACTATATACTACTATTTCTATTTGATTTTTCATATTTACGATACTATTATAAACTTATCCATTAAAAAAATATATTTTTTGCTTACAAAAATCTTATGGCTGTTATTCTTATATTTCTATTTATATATTTGTTTATATATTTCAATACAAAATACGAAAATTTGGTTCAAAAATTAAACAATTTTCGATCTATTGAGATTTAACTGAAGAACTAAATTTACGCAGTACAATTCCGCTGAGAAACGTACCCGCACATAATATGTTAAAAACGCACCGTCGTGAATGTGCATAAAGCAGGAAGGTTGATAATTTATTAAAAATTATTTTTGTATTTATACTTTTCATATCTATTTAAAGATAAACACTTGAAATGAGAATTTTCAGTTTTATTCAATAAAAAATATTTAAAAGGAATTGATTTCAGTTATTCACGTTTTAATAAAATGTTAAAATAAGCTTTCTTTCACTATATTAAGTCTTTCTAGATATTTATTCAAAGTATTTCTAGATATAAATGCATTGCAGAGCTCTCAAAAATATTTCTTGAGCACTTCCAGAGGATTTTTGGAAGTACTTGGTATCATCTAAAGTAAAATGAATATTCAAAACTCGCAATAAATATTCAGAATGGGAAGTAATAACAGTTTGATATGTCAATCCTTTAACTTTTATGGCAACGCTATTGGGTGAGAGCCAGAATAAATTTCCATGATTACAAAAAAACATGTGTCCAAGGTTATGCGATAGCATAGAAACAAAATGTACGACCTTGAATTATTGCTTCAACCGTGCGTGTGCTGAAACCCCCTAAAAATATTATTGCGGGCACACTGAATCACTCAAAGTGCTGCTCTCACCTCTTTTATAAATCATGTTTCCCTCGGTTTTGGAGCCATCTAACTCCCCATCCGTATATTGCCTCGACGTTTCTTGGAGCACCTACCATCACCCATGCATAATTCAACCAGTGGAGAGGACCTCTCACAAAAACATACGGGTGACAATTGGGGTCTCTCCGGGTCCTAAACGAATTGCGGGGACTTTGTGAAAAGGGGGTGCAACAGGCTTTTGTGGAAGCATCCACCCCCTGTCTGTTTCTACGTGAATCACCATTGAATCATGTAACTGTTGCATGTTTGTAAAAGTGAAGGGGGGGAGGGAGGAAAATAAATGGTTCCACGTTAATCCCACTATGGGGTAAAGGGGGCTTTGTTATTGTTGGAGACTGGCGAAATTAAGAATAGGGGGAGGCGAGGTAAGTAAGGGATGCTCCGGCAGGGTGGATCACGGATGCCCCTTGGGTGATGAGCAAATTGGATTCGTTTTTGTATGGTCAGTGGAAAGTGACTTTCCGACGGTGCACCTGGGTGTAAAAGCTTAATGGGATGTCTAATGGATGGGATTAAACTAGAGTACGTAGTATCTAATATCAATAAGTCTATATTGTAAATGGTAGTTGGGGAAAATACTTTAATATGTACACATATAAGAATATTTTTTTCTTAAATGTGAAAGGAATATTACTGTTTACTAGATGATAAATTCTATTTTCAGTCTATTAAGATAAATAAAATGTATTATTTCCCAAAGGAGTTTTAAACGATACAAAATTATTCGATTTCGTATTCGTTTCTTGAAATCAAGCTATGAAGTCATGCTTCAGTGTTTTAACCCATTAACGCCCGGATATTTCTGATGACTATATATTAGTAAATACCTAACATAGAAGCTATTATAGACACCTGGAAGTAAAACAAAATATGAAATTTAAACATCTTTAAATATGACATCAAGTCATCATTAGTGAGGAGGTGTCATTTTAAAACATAATAAGATGTCTTTAAAAAAAGGAAAACTTCGTGATAACAGATTTATTTGCTATCATATATGAGAAAAGTACTGAAAAGAGATGACTTATTACAGATATGGCTATTCGCCATGATTTTGACCGGTATACGTTCAGAATACCGGTCATAATACGTTCCTATTCTAAGCTTGAAAATCATAAAATGCCGATCGAAATGACAAAATTATAGATAAGATAATATTTGAAAACTTGGGAGATTATTCATAAGATTAATATCTATTTTTATTAAAAAGGAAGAATAGTTTCAAGAAAACAAAAACTCTACAAACTATTTTTTGACTGTCCTCAAGTAAGGACGCTGGGCGTTAATGGGTTAAATAAAGCTGAATGAATCTCTATTACTTTTATTAAGCAAAATACAATTACTGAGAAACACCCTATAACTTAAATCACACACCAATTTTCACTGTAATAAGAATGTATCCTTTTCTTGATATATAATAGTTCTAACTAATTATAGTAAAATGATATAAGTATTCTAAATATAAATAATACTTTTAGCTCATTTTGATTAACTAGCAACTATAAAATTCTTTAAAAAATTTGGTACAAGTTTTCGCCAAAAAGAGATATTTTTATGGCATTTTGAGTGAATTAATAAAATTTACTGTTT
>CM063501.1:21155915-21158415 GCA_032207245.1 Pardosa pseudoannulata
ATATAACTATTAATAGCATTGAAAATCAACTCCAATTGAAATTCATCAGAATTTAAACTAAAATAAATCTATACAAAACACTAATTAAGTCCTGTTGCCCTTTATGAAAGAGAATGTTGGACATTAAAGAAATCAGAAGATTTGTTTCGGATTTTTGAGAGAAAAATTTTTAGGAATATTTTTGGACTAATAAAAAAAATAACTTGTGGAGAATTTTATACAATCATGAAATTTATGAAAAATATGACGAACCCGGCAACATCAAAAATAGTCAAAGCATCTAATTAGATGACAATGCATAATCAATTTAAAAAAATATTTTTTTTTCAAAAATTGAAAGTTAATGTCAAAGAACAAATCACCCAGTAGGTGGGTGGATGGCATGAAAAAAATCTGATGGACATAAGAGGCCTGTTGTACCAGATAAGATCTCGAAAATAGACCAAGAAACAACCTTGGTAATCATATAGCTGTAATAGGATGTAATACTTAAGAAGAGGAAGAAAAGTGTATATTATCTTGGTATAAACACTCGAATCTACGCATACAGGTTCATAAGAATTACCCTACTCTGGAAACTAGTTTATTTCAATAAGTAAACTCGGGATTTTCATAGTTTTCTATTTTTAAATAAAGTTTTATAAATATGCCTATAGTTACACAATGATTTACTGCTAACTATAAAATTAGCGTCATTTATCACATGGGTTGGTTTGGTTTTATTCAGAGCACTACGGTCTACTCTTTTTTTTTTAACACGAGGTTTAATGAAACAGGAATCTACTGCTTAAAGCCGATGTCGAACGGCTACAAACATCCCTGAATCCACAAACTCCGATACCGAAGATCAGCGCCCTAAACATTTGAGCATCGTTTGCCCATTTATCACATGAGTAGAAGAGATACTGGCTGAAATTACTGTTAATAAAATTTCAATTTGCCAGTCGTAATTAGATGTGTCACCATCTAAGATCACGTGCAGCTTAAAATTATAACCAATTTGATTATTTTAATTGATGAGTAACATTCTTTATCCAGTAACCTCCCTTTTTTATTTAGTATTTGTGTTGGCAAAAAATTCAAGATTTGATTAATATCAAATCCATCTATAAAACTGTTTTAACCGTATAATCAAATTAAAAATGACCATTTATCACATGGGTAGAGGGGATATTGTCTGAAATTATTCTTAATAAAATTTTAATTTGCCATTCGTAAGTAGATGTTTTACCATCTAAGATCACGTGTGCAACTTAAAACTATAACAAATTTGATTTTTTTAAATTCATAAGTAACATTCTTTATTCAGAAATCTTCCTCCCCTGCTTCTGATTTCCCAAAGAATCAAACTCCCATCTAGAAAAATCCTTTTTTATTTAGTATTTGTGTTGCAAAGAAAAAAAATCAAAGTTTGGTAAATATCAAATCCGACTATAAAACTGTTTTAACCGTTTTATCAAGTTAAAAATGGCTTATTATGTCATTGCTAATAGCATAAAACTTTCAAAGTTAAATATATAAAACTCGAATTCTGTTGCAGTTCTTATTTTGGGTTATTCACACATAAACTAACAATGTTAAACCGTCAAAACTTTATCTGCTAAATAATTAACCCTAATCTGTTAAGTAGTAATTAAAATCCCCCTTTTTTCGCCTAGCTTTACCACCTTTATTTTGAATGTAATATTTTTGCCACTCTTTAAATAATAAAAGTGGAGAAATATTCAAATTGCTTTGTCGTTTAGGAATAGAGATTGTTTATTAAGTTTCGAAATTTATAAATAATTTTATCAATTTTAACTGCATTACACTGTACTTTATAATCTTCATTTTATTTTTTATTTATTCAATGAGAGTTTACAGAAATATTTTCTGACAGCTTCGTAATTTATATTATAATAGCGACAGTTATACATTTTATAATGACACCAGCGATATTTCAAATTATTTTATCAAATTTATCTGTAGACCTTAAAACTCTTAAAAACAGAACTGCAGAATTATTTACGATCATTTGCATATAAATAATTTAAATAGCTCAACACATCTTACAAAATATATATGATCAGTGGTTTTTCAACAATGAAATATGAGATATGTTTAAAATTTTACACGCAAAAGACACCACACGAATTGAATAACTCTGCATTTATAGTCTTTACTTGCAAACTAAGCTTATCAATCTACAAGCCTTCTTTCAAATAACATGTATAATTTAATTGTTTACATGCAACTTCAGAATTTCAAACAGGAGATGTACGATTAAGATTTCTCAGTAAAATTCAACATTCTGCGCAAACAATTGGAACTTACAAATACTTGAAGGATAAGTTAATTAGCCAAATTTCTCAAACAATTAGCGTGTTTTAAAAGGCGCATATACTAAATTAAAAATCAATAGTTTGAAAGGCATTTCACTGAAACTGCATTACAATAAATGTTGATTTGGGTATCACAGTTGGAGTAATATTGGATTATCTAGAGACTTGTTACTTATTAA
>CM063501.1:21170915-21203415 GCA_032207245.1 Pardosa pseudoannulata
TACCATCAATTTATTAAACAGTGTCAGTTTTAGAATTCTAGTGTCGTTAGAAAGGAGAATGTTCAATACAATTATCAGGAAAGTCTCTATTTGGGCTGTAAAATTTCCAGCAATCAATATTTTCAAAAAATGCATTTTCTAACTATGCTTTAATGACAACTATACACCAGAATAGAGTGGGTTCAGAAAATGATATGAGAATTAAACTTTCTTTAATACAACTAAACTTTACAGAATTTTGTGAGAATAAAATAAAGTCACTTATCCCACTGATACTTTTATTCAATGTATCATTTCCTTAATAAAATTCTTAATTTCACGTCACCTATTGAATGTTTCTCTACATTTTTATAATGCTTTATAATGTTTATTTTTTATATTTATGTCTAATTAATGATTAATAAATGACACTTAGTTTCTCCTAACGTAATAATTATTCGGTGGTTCCTGGATTCCGTTTGATTAAAGTTTGATCCCCCTTTGTATAACATATGTATTTAGATTACATCTAAAATTAAACACCCATGCTTCAAATCAGCGTGATAGAGAATAAGCACTCACAACTTAAATTTTTATGAAGAAATTGGAGATACAAACTGTTTCTGAAGAAAAATTTTGGAGTAATTATCAATTTTTATGAAAAAAAAACATAAAAAAATCGTATATCCATATGTGACATGAAATACAATTACTCAAGTCCAATAGGTTCCCAGAACTGCTTTTCTCTCTCGAATTCTGTTCGCTGAGAACTTTTTATCACGCTATCTCCCTCTACATCTTTCACCTCCCAGGGAAGATAGCAAGAATCATGCCTCTCACGACATCTTACCACACGAATGTTATCCTTATTGCTTCGGAAATTTATTGGTTGTCTTTCTGACCAACGCATCTCCGTGTTTATGATCGTTAGGCGAATTACTTTAACTTGTGTGCAGGCGTTTTGAGCGTGCCGGGTCAGAAGAAAGTTTGGTTCGTACATAAAAGTTTGGGGGTAACTGTCACCACATTTTATGTGGTGTAGCATTTTGTCGTTTCGTAGTTTCCTTATGGCCCGTTTTACTGCTTGGCGTTTTATTTGTGGTCAAAAAATGCCTTAGGGCAGATTTCCAGTTGAGTTTGTTTCGAAATTACTATTTTCTTTAAACCTTTCTCCTTGGGGGATTTTAACGCATCTGTTTTCACAGATTTATTGCAAGAAATGGATTTTGGTTTAGAAAAATATAATAGTATGTCTTATCATTTAAGTTAATGAATTCTTTAGATACAAGAAAGCAAAACGTTTTCTTAAAAGTATATTATACTACTATTATACACCTTTTTAAAAAATAAAAATCAAATGAGCCTCTTTTATATGAAATAATACTGAATAAAAAATTATTTATTTTATGGATCTATTTTACTCTTACACACGTGTATACATACATACATACCTATATATATTTAATATATCAAAATTATTTCACTTTAATATTTCTTTAAAAACCTCCTTCTCCCATTATAATTCCTTGAAATCTTTTTACGATCTTCAAAATGTCTTAATTAAAGGACTGTCCTCGACTTAAAATTCTTCCTATACATTTCCCAAAGCTTTCTGTCCAATAATATTTTATTGGACTATTTTCTGTCCATTTTCTGTAAATTTTCTGTCCAGACAAATTTTCTGTCCATTCAACAAGTTTTCTAGCTGTCGACGGCAAATAGCTCAGCTTTTCTCCTGAACTTAACAGTCAAATTCGCTGACTAAGTTTCTTGCCCCTTTGGGAAATTCTATCTGTCTTCGCTCTTGGGTACAACTCCGTTCGAAACGTGCAAGGATCTTGAGGTGAAATAACCTATTTTTAGTACAGAGCACTCCAGAATTAAAACCAGTCCTTTGTGTGTCCAGTTATCCAAGTTTAGTGCAGGGGATAAAGGATATATATATATATATATATATATATATATATATATATATATATATATATATATATATATATATATATATACATACATATATATATATGTATATATTTATCTATGTACATATATGTATGTATGTATATATATATATATATATATATATATATATATATATATATATATATATATGTATATGTATATATATATATATATATATATATATATATATATATATATATATATATATATATATATATATATACATATATATATGTATGTATGTATGTATGTATATATATATATATATATATATATAAACAAAAACACACCGACAAAATATAAACATAAGTCCTTGTATGTAATAATTCCATGTTACACCTTTTCATTGTATAATTTAATATCTGTAAAAAAAGCTGTCTTATTGTACGTGAACATAGTTTTATATTAGAACTTTCTTAAAGATAAATAATTAAATAAATTACCCTGAATTATTTTATTCTCCGTCGAGTAGTAACAAGAAAGGTTTTTTTTTCACTCTTGACAAAATAAATAACCTTAATAATTATTACATGTGTCATATTTCAGTGTACCGTAAAACATTTGATGACATACAGGATAGTAATTTTTATTATTGATGGATAAATAACTAATTTTTGCTACTTGCGTTTCGAGGTACTCAGTGAGATAATTATCGGCATGTTCCCTTTTATAAATAGATTTCTTGAAAAAGTCTATATATATATTAGAATATTTTAATTGCATTATTGAGAAGTTGTAATATGAGTTTCATAATTTCGGATAGCATTATTTATAAAGTTAAGTCTGAAGATTTCTAGTACAGGATTTCTTTATTTTATAATTAGAAAATCTCTATTTATTAACATTAGTTTTATACCAAATTACTTTATATAGTATTTACCTTCTGAATAATTTAAACAATAATGTTTGACCCTTCTTAAGAAAAATCAAAATAATATTACCTTGAACTAGACAATCTAATAATTTGTTGGAAGATTTTATGGTGGATGTGACTACTGTATTTACAAATTGTTTATGCTTTATTTGAATTTTTATCAAAGATTAATTAAATTGGTAAAAAAAATCATGCTGATCTAGGCTTCAAACAGAAATCATGTCCGTATGATGTTTAATAATTTGATTATTTTATTTTAAATAATGCTTTGTCTATAAAAGCTAATGGAGACACCTCATAACTTTTTTAAATGCCTATTAAATCATACACATTTTTTAGGTTTAATATATAATACATCATCAAAATTATCTATTTCCTTCAAATAAGAACATTTGTATATTCTGTTTAAAGGTCACAGTTAGTTTCGTTCCTCAAGGTAATGGAGTTATTTAAAAAGAGATCAAGTAATGTGATCTGACAGCAAACCAGAATCAAAATATTCATTCTATTGAGTATTTTATTATACAGCTAATTTATTACAAACCTAAACTTTTCGAAATTACAATAAAATCTTTACTTTTAGCAGAAATGGACTTTAAAATTATTATTAATAATTGATATATTTATGTTATATTATTTTGCTTGGAGATCGATAAAGTTAATTTACATAAATTGAAATTTTTTACTCAATAAAATTCAAATTTTAATCTAAAATGAATGTGCACAACTAGACGATATAAGAATTCTACATATAAAGTTTCAACTTTCAACAGATAATCTTTTTTTATCCATGTGAGATACGCATGTACATAGAGATGTCGTGAAGAAATAGGTCAAAATTCATTTAGTAATAAATAAAATGGGAATTCAAAGTTTCACAATTAAGTTTTCATATAGTTATATACAGATGTAACGGTTATACTAATCAAAATTGATTAATGCATGGTCCAAATTAGTGTTTTCATTGAAATATGAACACAAAATTTTTGCGTTTGCAATACTTTATTTACTTCGTAGAAAAAGATAAAAAATAAAATTTTACACTAGTCTAAATTGATTAATGCATGGTCAAAATGGGTGTTTGCATTGAAATATGAACTCAAAATATTTACATTTTCAATACTTTATTTACTTCGTAAAAAGAGATAAAAAAATATAATTTTAATATTTCACCAGTTCGTTATAAAAACATTGTATAAATGATGCAATAAATGCATAATTTAAAAAGGATTTCATTAGCGAAAATTATTAAAATTATTTCCTCTGAGAAATATTAATTCTCCTTTTGTTATAGATTCTCTTGTATTCTCCGAGAGGGGATTTTGTTTCAAAATTTTACGTGCATTGAAACATAAAGAAGAATACGTTAAAAATTTTTCATCCCTAATGAAGATTATTGCGAAAAAGATAGTTATTTTTACGTGCCAATTAAGAAAGGATTATAGCTGAAAGAAGTTCTCTTCCAACGGTGTTACAGCTACGAACAAAAAATACCTTGTATTCTTAACTCCTCACCTCTCAGCATAAGTTATAAAAGAACTCGGCTATTTTTTACTGTGACTTAGCCGCTGTAATTCGAAAATTCTACTACGTTTGTTTTCACTGTTGTACTACACAAGACGAATGGGATTTTGGGTAAAAAGAACACGCCTTTTGCGTTGCCAGATCCATAAACTGTTTTCTCGTTTCAAACACTTTTTTCTTCTTTCTTTCTTTCGTCTGCCTTCCAATTTATTTATATTTTCACCAGTGAGCAAAATGCAGTGGAATTTTAGAAGTTTTTTAACGTTTTTTTTAACGTTTCCGGTACAGATCATTTTGAAGTTTATGTTTTTAAGAAAGTGGAGCTTCCCTCGTCGTTTGGTGTTTTTGAAAAGAGTATTTTCACCCCTCTTTTTCGTTTTCCAGGCTTATTATGAGTTTTCGCCATTTTTTTTCTCTTCTCTCTCCCATCTCCTTGTTCGCAACCTGGCTCTGGCCTCAATGCATACATCACAGCCTGGCAGAAATTTCACAGATTTGGACGAATTATTTTGACAAGCGAGGAAAACGTTTCATGTGGGCTGTTCCACAGAACAAATGCTCTTGAAATAACAGCTTCAGAAATAGAAATTCTCTGTCGCTATGTGTAACAAGCCTGTGAGATATCATCTAAATACCCATAGCTCTACATCATATCGTGTAAGTGTATGTGACACGTAATAAATAATGTTATGGTGGAGTCTTAATTGCCACGAAACAATTTTTCTCAGACATATTTTAGAACAGTTCCTTCCGCATTGAAATGAAGAAAAATTGTTAATTTCAATTCCAGGATTCACGTGAAAGCACAAATAATCTTCTCGTGTTAAAACTTGAAATAAATTTGTTTATATATTTTTAACAAGGAAAGAGAATACTGAAATTTTAATGGTAGATACTTTAAAAAAGTTATTTGATTCCTATGAATTATTTGAGAGTTATAAGGAGTAATTTAAAGAATGTGAATTGAAACTATAGACAAGATTTTATGCATCTACAATCTGTTTAATGATGTACATACATCAACTTGTGGAAAGTCTTGAAAATATTGATTTCAGCTCAGTTAAATGGTAAAATTAACATGCTTGCTGTTACTTATTCGTTTGTTGTGGGCAAGACTACACCAGATCCACTAGGCCTCGCTGCAGTATCCGACTGGACTGTGACTCAGGGTAATATACAGCTTTAATTTGAGCAAGGAACCACCAGGGCTGACAACTAACTTAATTTAGAAGCATGTACCAATCAGAGGACCTCCATGCTTGCCCTGCCAACAATCGGCAATTACAACTAGCAAGTTAATTGGAAGAATATTTTCCAAATTAATATCAAAAGTGGCACTTTAATAATCCCCACTTCTGGTAATTTTTATTGTTTGCATTATATTTAAATTTTAGTAAACTAAGTTTTCCTTGTATATAATAGTTTTAAATGTACGTACTGCTTTTTACTGTACATATTTACACAGTTTTACAAACAATATTTGGGAATCAGAGCAATGTATTTAAACGTATTTTTCGCATTTCTCCTTTTCCTATGACTAGTACGCGGAGTTCGTGGGTTCGAATCCCACTATGGCATGGATGTTTGTAGCCGTTCGGAATCGGCTTTAAGCAGTAGGTCCCGGTCTCATTAGCCCTCGTGTGCAAAACAGTAGACCGTAGCGCTCCAAACTAAACCAAACCAAATTGACTAGTATGACATTCATAATATCTAAAAAAGATTTGTCTTAAATGCTATAAAATTTCCAGCATAGATTTACAATGGCATATTTCATAAGATATACTGAAAACTAGACGATTAACTTATTATTTCCTGAGGTTAAAAAAAACTATAAAATAAAATTTAAAGAAAAAAATTAAGTTTGGGGTACTATAATTTCAGAATTTTACGGTACTAAATTTAAAAATTGAATTAGAACTTAAATAATAATTAATTTGATGCCGAATAGAATTGAAAATAGATTGAACTTCCTTAAAACTGAAAATTATTGTGTACAGTTGTAGCGAAGTTAACCGTAACTTGAAAATATTACAATAATTTAATATATTTTATAAATATTACAATAATTTAATATCTTGTGTTTTTCAAACACTTACGTCATATCTAATGTAATATACTTATATGTAATTTTTGTATTTACTATTTCACATAATAATAATTTCTTTTAAAATAGTTATTGCTATTTAAAGTTAGTAAAACATAAAGTAAAAAAAAATAAAAAAATGAGCTTCTAAGGTGGTCAACCCCTTTAATCCCTGTTAAGAATTTGTTTTTATTAAACACATTAAAACATACCAAAATTCAATGTTATCACAGTGAGAGATATTTAGCTGTACCTTTATATCTTTACATATAATAGAAAATATTTAGAAATCTTTTAATTGTTACTAAAAACATTTCTTTCCTCGCCATATCTATAGATAACTTTATTAAAGAAATGGTCATACAATGCACTAAAATAACTGTTTTTTGGTTTCTACAAAATTCAAAATAGCAGAAAGAATTCCAATATACTAACTGATAAAACCGCTTTAAGAAATGCTATCTACATCAATTTTTTTCCATCAACAAAAGCGAGGACTTCATACTTCAGTCCAGATGTGTTGAATCAGCATATATTCTAGCCTTTATTTCTGTAAAATACAATATTTGTATGCTAGATTTTAAAAGACATTCCTTTCCATACATACATTAAAATTTTACAGTTCAATTTTAAGCAATGATAGCGTTGTGCAGAATAATGCTTTCAGGTTATGAAAAGAAAAGTTGTAACTTAAAAGAGATTTTAAATTTATTGTTGAAATGACACCAATATAATTTTGTAGCTTAATATGAAATTAATCAAGTAATTGATACTTATAATTCAATTATTTTAGAGAATTAGTATGTGTTTCATAGAATTAATAACAAGTTGGTTAAAGTGTGTAATTAATAAATTAATATTTCTCATTTTTCTTGGTTGTTTTTTAAAATAAATAGTTATTTTGTAAATTAACTAATGATAGATCGTTCCTTCATTTATTATACCTTCATTTTCAAAACAAAAATAAATAAATAAATAAATAAATGTTTCTGATCGATTCATATTTGCCAAGTTAATTATTTAAGGGAGCATAAGTTGAAAGCAATTTGCTAACAAAACTGTTTTATAAATTAACTGCTGTTAAATAATTAAAGTCAAATAAATAAGATTTAACTTTAATAATATAGCAATTTTAAATATTCTTTAAAAATTACATGCTGGAAGGAAATTTATGTTGCTTTATTAACATATTAGAGGAACTTTTTAAAAGCAAAAATGTAATAGCATATTAATTTGATTTCATTTTTATCAAATCAACCAGAACCATTTCCAAACTAACTGATTAAAACCAGTTATATCCGATTCAAGGAGTTTTCGTGTGTTGTCTCTAATATGATAAGCAATCATTATTCTACAAAACAACTAGTTAAGGGAGCATAAGTTGAAAGCAATTTGTTAACAAAATTGTTTTATAAATTAACTGCTATTAAATAATTAAAGTCAAATAAATAGGGCTTGACGTTAATAATAGCAATTTTAAATATTCTTTAAAAATTACATGCTGGAAGGAAACTTGTGTTGTTTTATTAAGATATGACATGAACTTTTTTAAAAGCAAAAATGTAAAAATTTATTTTAAAATAAGAAGGAAATTTAAAACCAGTTATATCCGATTCAGATAATTTTCAAGCGTTGTCTCTAATACGGTAAGCAATCATTACTCTGCAAAATAACTAGTTAATTCGTAGATTCCAATAATTGTCTATACTTTAACCAATTCAAATAGGTAATTCATGAAATACCTAGTTATTTTATGAAATAACAGTATTTATTTTTTAAAAGTAACAAAATTAAATAATTTTTAGCATTGTAAAAATTTATTTTAAAATAATAAATTTATTTTAAATAATTGCTCTAATACGGTAGCATCAATATTTTACAAAATAACTAGTTAAAACGTAGAATCCAATAATTGTATATACTTTAACCAATTCAAATAGGTAATTCATGAAATACCTAGTTATTTTATGAAATAACAGTATTTGTTTTTTGAAAGTAACACAATTAAATAATTTTTAGTATTGTAAAAGTTTATTTTAAAATACTAAATTTATTTTAAATAAATTGCTCTAATACGGTAGCATCAATATTTTACAAAATAACTAGTTAAAACGTAGAACCCAATAATTGTATATACTTTAACCAATTCAAATAGGTAATTCATGAAATACCTAGTTATTTTATGAAATAACAGTGTTTATTTTTTAAAAGTGACAAAATTAAATAATTTTTAGTATTGTACAAATTTATTTTAAATAATTGCTCTAATACTGTAAGCAATCATTATTTTACAAAATAACTAGCTAAATCGTAGAGTCTAATAATTGTATATACTTTAAGCAATTCAAATGGGTAATTCATGATATACTTAGTTATTTTATGAAATAACAGCGTTTATATTTAAAAAGTGACAAAATTAAATAATTTTTAGTATTGTAAAAATTAGTTTAAAATAAGAATTGAATTAAAAGACTTTTATGATAAATTGTTAAATAATTAATTAAAAATATTAAATAATAAATTTATTTTAAATAGTTGTACTAATACGGTAGCATTATTAACTAGTTAAATCGTAGAATCAATAATTGTATATACTTTAACCAATTCAAATAGGTAATTCATGAAATACCTAGTTATTTAATGAAATAACAGTGTTTATTTTTTAAAAGTGAGAAAATTAAATAATTTTTAGTATTGTAAAAAGTTGTTTTAAAATAATAAATTTATTTTAAATAGTTGTTTTAATACGGTAGCATCATTATTAACTAGTTAAATCGTAGAATCCAATAATTGTATATATTTTAACCAATTCAAATAGGTAATTCATGAAATACCTAGTTATTTTATGAAATAACAGTATTTATTTTTAAAAATTGACAAAATTAAATAATATTTTGTATTGTAAAAATTTAATTTAAAATACAATTTATTTTACATAATTGCTCTAATACGGTAGCATCAATATTTTACAAAATAACTAGTTAAAACGTAGAACCCAATAATTGTATATACTTTAACCAATTCAAATAGGTAATTCATGAAATACCTAGTTATTTTATGAAATAACAGTGTTATTTTTAAAAATTGACAAAATTAAATAATTTTTAGTATTGTAAATATTTATTTTACATAATTGCTCTAATACGGTAGCATAATTATTTTACAAAATAACTAGTTAAATAGTAGAATTTAATAATTGTATATACTTTAAACAATTCAAATAGGTAATTCATGAAATACCTAGTTATTTTATGAAATTACAGTATTTATTTTTAAAAAGTGACAAAGCTAAATAATTTTTAGTATTGTAAAAATTTAATTTAAAATAGGAAGATTTTTTTTGCGTAATAAATTGAAAGAAGCTTAAATAAGATTTGTAACAATAGGTACTTTCTTTAAATAATTAACTTATAAATAAATCGACAAAATAAAATTTAAATAAGGAATAAATGACAGTTTCTTTGTGAACCACATGAGCCATATCGAAATAGAAATTTTAAAAGAGAAATAAATAATAAAACATTTTTAAAACATACGTTTAAGGACAAATCTTTCTTTAGCCAGAATAAAGGGAAAAGGGTGGGGATAGAGACTAAAACTATAAGAGGATAAAGGGAAAAATGAAAACGTTTTATGCTTCTTCTTCTAGTATGTATACGCGAGGTAAAGAATAGATTTAAGAAAAGTATTTGCTTCAAATTCTATAAAGAACTGTCTTGAATCAAAGAACAAGAAATAGAAATGTCTTTCTGAGTCCATTTCGACTTATAAAAGAACATGTGGTCAGTGGATTAGGAGAATTTCCTGACCACAATCATGTCATACTTTGTGTTGAAAACAAAGTATACAATAGTAGATTTATTTATTTATTTATTTTGTGATATCAAAGCAATCTAAGCACAAAGCATGTTTATCTCCACTTTTTCTTTTATATTTAGAGCAGTCTAAAGAAGAAATATTTTGCTTCCACGATTGGGTATTTAGTTGCAACAATGCAGTGTATTATACTTTGATACATTTTATTCCTTCACATTTGATTCTCAATTTTAAATATTTGTTGCTATGAAACTTTTATTTTTAGTGTTTATATGTGTAAAATATCCTGAAGAAGAACGAAGTTTCATATTTTCTGTTTTTAAATTTAAAGTACATGGATTACGTTTCCGGAAGTGTAATGTTTCCTGCAAAGAAGTTACTCGAGTACTTAGTATTTTCCTTACTCTAGAACATGTTTTAGAGATTGGGTTTTAAAAGCCTTAAGACTTTTTTTTAAATAGCTTCTACATTAAATAGTCTTGACTTTCCTGCCATTAAACCAAAAGCTGTAATAATAAATTGACGTTTTAACTTAACAAATATAGACATAAGAATAAAAATGCTAGAAGAATGCATCTAGCAATCAACCAAAATAAAACTAAGTACATGTCATGTGGTATTAATAGCAGCCCCTATTTTGAAATTGGGAATTACAAATTTGAAACTGTTAGCAAATTTAAATATTTAAGATCAGAAGTTAATACTCTCAATGATTTAGTGCCTGAGATCCATAGTAGAGTCACAGATGCTAACCGTTGTTTTTTCGGACTTAAAAAATACATGACTTACAATACATGACTACAATACATGACAAACTTCACTAGCAGAAAAAGGAAGATTCAAATTTACAAAAGCTTAATCAGACCCATTCTTACTTATTCTGCTGAGGCCTGGACAATGACAGAAACAGTGAAAAATATCATTTCTCTTTTTGAAAGAATAATTGAGAATTATTTTTGGTGGCATAAAACATAATAATATCTGGAGAAGAAGAATTAACTCTGAACTCTATAAATCTTTTAAAGATCTAGATATAGTAAAATATATAAGGATTCAGAGAATTAAATGGGCAGGACACATGTGCAGAATGGACGAAGATCGTGTAACAAAAAAGATCTTCTCGACCAGACCATTTCGCACCTGAAAAAGAGGGAGACCTAAACTTAGGTGACTCGACTGTTTGGAATCAGACTTAAGACTTTTAAAAATTACTAACTGGATGTCCATGGCCAGGGACAGAAGAACTTGTAATTCGTTTCTGAGGAAGGCAAGGGCCCATCCTGGGATGCCTAGCCATTGAAGAAGAAGAATAAAAATGTATAATATCTTATGATATATGGTATAACATACATAGGATGCGACTTTATTGATAAAATTACACCGACGAGTAACTACATTAAAAAAAAATGTTCTAACTTACAAATTAAGGTTTTTGAAGAGCTTTTTAAATACTAATAATTAACATTGGAGTTTTTTATAAGCTTTATACAAGATTGAATGATCATTGTTTTAGAAGACACAAATTAAAACATTATTGATTAGCAATGACTACTTCGAAAGTACGTATAAATGTTTTTTATAATTGACCCAGAAATTTAAACAGTTTAAGGAACTGTAGAAATAAGTAGAAATTTATTGTTTCAGATTCGTACCGAAACAAATTAGATACAAAATTTTTCAAGAACTTTTTTACAAAGTAAAGAAATTAATAATCTTTTAAAGACTCTTGGCATTGCATACTTTTGGCAAAGTTTTACAAAACTTGGCTCGTAAGCATTATTATTTCTTACACATGCTTCTGAGAAAAATCTATTATTTGTGGATAATGGTTATAAAATTTTACGAATTTAAATTAGGTTTAAATCGGCTTTAAACTCATCACTATAATTTGTCAATGTTCACATAATCTTTGAAGTCGTTGTTTTGACAATTTCTCATATATTTATTAAACATTTTCTTTCTAAATCGAGGCTTGATACAAATCAAAGCACTAAGTAATAAAACTAGAAGCTTGTAGAACAAATTATACTTTAATTTTTACTTAATATACTTTAATTCAAATGGCTGATTCCACAGATACCTGTTCTATTCAGAAATGCATTATAATGTTATCGAAAAAAATTCAGTATTAAAAATTGAAAATTTAGGAAAACAATATTTTAATATTTCTTGAAAAAGTACTGAGGATACATTATAAGAACATATAATTTGTCACATACTTCTTTTATAACTGAAATGTTTAAGCAATAAAAGAAAATTCTTTATAGCACTGTGAGTTTAAACCATGTTCCAAACACACACTCATTTAGATCTTTTGTATTGTTTTCTTGAATCTATGTAACTTTATCCTTCTTAATGTATATTCCTCATTATCAATCTGTATATAGTTTTATTATAAAATTAAGTTAAACTATAAATGTAAAAATACTTACAAAATATATTAACTTTATAAAAAATTAACTTATATTAGAAAATGTTCAATATGCAAGTTACAATAATGTAAAATGCAGTTTAAAAATATTTAAATTTTAATGCAAAGCTATCAGTTTTATTATCAAACTAATTAAACTTATCAATCATAATTCTTTATCTTATTTAAATCTTTGTTTTTTAAAGCATTAAAAGTATATGCTATTTCTAAAAGAATCTATCAACTTTGGAGTTAAAGGAAGCTTTGTCAATTTCTGAAAAATGAGATTTTTATAATATTCATGTACGATTTATTCAACTCTATTATCTGATAAAAGGATGCAAAAGTTGATATACAATTCTTTAGTTTTAAACAGAGATCCAAAATAAAACTATTAAATTTGTTTAAAGCCACATTAGACTAACAAATCTGATGTATAAGATAGTATTTTTCATACGTTGCAAAAACAAGAGTTTGCAGCGTCATCTATTTGTCATTTTAAATGTCACGTTTGTCACTACTACAACTTCTACTAATACTTCTGTTTTCATCAATTTAAATGTTTATTTTTCTAAATCTTGAAGATTATTTAGAGTTTCTGTTTTATCACAATGTTTTGCATAACCCAAAAGTTAATACATTTTAAACCTATACAGAAAGTTAGATAACCTTCCTTAGCTTTAAACACCTGGAAACGAAATTAAAACTAAGAAAATAAGAAATTTCAGAAACTTGACGTGTAATTTCACCAAAACTTCAAGAACAGCTTGAATCGCAAAAGCGTCCTAAATTCCAGAGAGCTGAAGCACTATTTTCCGCAAGTGTTTCATTATTAAAATTCCGATAGAGTAATATAATAGAAGATATGAATTTATGAAATATTGAAATCAGGGCTAAAGATATCAGCGCAGTACCTCCAGCAGTTTTCCTGATAACCCCCACCCTCTTTCCTGAATCGAGGAGGATCAAATAAATTTCCGAATTCGAAAAGTTCCCTGTAGATTTAACCCTTCCTTTATTATATTCCGAAAATTCCGTATTTCGCCATATGCTACCTGTAGAGTTCTCGTAAAGGGTTATGTTAAGACTTTCGAAGAGGCAGTTCCCATGGGAAAGGAATCGGGGTTTAAACGCCATACTCATATTTAAATAATTCTGGGAGATGTTTGGCAAGGGGCTTCGTTTTGATTATTTAAAGTGAAACTTCGCAGAAGGTATTTGGAATTAATTTGATGGAAGTAGGAGTTAAAGATCCAGCAATGGGAATACGCCGTTCTCTTCAAGATTGCATTTAAAACTTTTAATTCTAAAGTCATTATGGAGATTGATGTGAATTTATCTAATTTAGGAAATGCTGTTATTAATGGGACAAATGTATAATGTATGATGCTTTTATGCATCTGGATATTTATTAATATTAATCATTCGTAAATTTATCATTGACCAGCAGATGTCTGAGCAAGAAATGTTAATGTATAACTAGACTTATACCAATTATTATTCAGTACGACTACATGCATTTCCTGTAGATATTCATCAAGCTTTTGTGATGGTTTATAATTATTTGGGCATGACTTTCAAATAGGTATAAGAATATATGTGTACACATTATGTGTCCTAAAACTAAACTAAAGATTGAGAAATTACGTGTCTAATTTAATTATATTGAGTTTATTATGAACTAGGAAAAAAGTCATTTCGAGAAAGTATCCTTGTGTCTGAAATATTGATGTATAATGTAAATAAAGTTAGGAATTTTCAAACTGTAATAAACTAAAGATATAGATATATTGAAATAGCAACATGGAGTTAAATTTTTATACTATTTGAGGTAATATTTCGTGTCTGGGAAGATATCAGTTCTGTGTATAAATTATGTGTCCTAAAATTAAATTAAAGATTAAGAAATTGAATCTCTAATTTAATTATATTGAGTTTATTATAAGCTAGAAAAAAAGTCATTTCGAGAAAATGTATTTATGTTTTAAAACTTGATGTATAATGTGATTAAAATCAGGCATTTTCAAATTGTAATAAACGAAAGATATAGATATATTGAAATAGCAACATGTAGTTCAATTTTTATACAATTTGAGGTAATATTTCGTGTCTGGGAAGGTATTAATTATTTATATACATTATGTGTCCTAAAACTAAATTAAAGATTAAGAAATTACGTCTCCAATTTAAAACTATATTGAATCTATTATGAAAAAAGTCATTTCGAGAAAACACCTTTATGTTTGTAAACTTGAAGTATATTGTAAATAAAATTATGCATTTTCAAATTGTAATAAACGAAAGATATAGATATATTGAAATAGCAACATGCAGTTTAATTTTTATACAATTTGAGGTAATATTTCGTGTATGGGAAGGTATTAGTTATGTGTATACATTATGTGTCCTAAAACTAAACTAACGATTAAGAAATTACGTCTATAATTTAAAATCATATTGAACTTATTATGAACTAGAAAAAAGTCATTTAGAGAAAATATCCTTATGTTTAAAAACTTGATGTATAATGCAAATAAAATCAGGCATTTTCAAATTTTAATAAACGAAAGTTATAGATATATTGAAATAGCAACATGCAGTTCAATTTTATGCAACTTGTTATAATATTTCGTGTTTGGGAAGGTATTAGTTCTGTGTATACATTATGTGTCCTAAAACTAAATTAAATATTAAAAATTAGGTCTCTAGTTTAATTATAGAGTTTATAATGAGCTAGAAAAAAAGTCATTTATAGAAAATATCCGTATGTTTAAAAACTTGATGTATAATGTAAATAAAATCGTGCATTTTCAAATCGTAATAAACAAAGGATATAGATATTTCGCGTCTGGAAAGGTATTAGTTCTGTGTATACATTATGTGTCCTAAAACTAAATTAAAAATTAAGAAATTACTTCTCTAATTTAAAATTGTTTTGAGTTTATTATGAGCTAGAAAAAATTTCATTTCCAGAAAATATCCTTATGTTTGAAAACTTGATGTATAATGTAAATAAAATCAGGCATTTTCTAATTGTAATAAACGAAAGATATAGATATATTGAAATAGCAACATGCAGTTCAATTTTTATACAATTTTTAGATAATATTTCGTATCTGGGAAAGTATTAGTTCTGTTACTGTAATTAATTAGCCTGTTTAAGTAGATTATTTTTATTGTTGTGCTGAATTTTATCTAATTTTTTATTTCACTCTAATATTTGAAATTTCAAGAATGTGTGCTGACATATTTCAGCTATTTGTGAACCGGAATTTCCTTTCACTCAGTTTTCTGTTTTTATAAATTCCTTATAAGCATCTATTTTTAACAGGAAAGAGAATCTTTTCATTTTTTTTCTCTAAAACGTTAGTAACAAATAAAAAAAAAACTTTATTTCACGGATGTTTATGCTGTCAAGAATGTGTCATTTTTTGTGAAAAGTACTTATATATTTAGATATTGAAAATCCAAGGTTAGGCGACTTATAAATCAATATTCTTGTTTTATCCTTCACCCCAGAGCTTACAAATTGTAGTATGCGTCATCATTCTATCAACGATACCATTATTTTATTTTCCATGCGGTATTACGTGAAACTTTTATCTATCTTTCGCTGGATAGATTTTTATAGCCTAGATAAATTTGGTATTTTTAAGTTTTTACTAATCTACCATTTATCCAACAAATGTATTTTGATGGCTCAGGTATTGTTGTTATTATAAAAAGACAATGCTTTCATCCGTTAATAACTAGCCTCCTCATTTGAAAATAGTTAAAATAATGAATAGAATGTTATTTTCCTTGAAGTTTTCTTTTATAAAGACAATCTTATAAACATCTTGTCTTTCCCAATTTTCAAGTATCTGCTATTATTTATAATTTTGTTATTTGGACAGAGTTTCACAATTTTTCAAGTTTAAGAAATAAAATTGTTTTACTATTAGGCATCCAATTAAGATTGCAACATTAAAATTTCATTTTAAAATACTGTGTTTAATAAAATAACAAAAATATGTTTTGTCATGCAATTTTTATTTTTATAAATGGCCATCAGATGCAAGGATCAATTATTTTAAATTTTTTCTAATCATAAGTTCAAAATAGCGTAGATTTAAGATATTCATATATATATATATATATATATATATATATATATATATATATATATATATATATATATATATATATATATATATATATATATATATATATATATACATATATACATATATATACATATATATATGTATATATATATATACATATATACATATATATATACATATATATATATATATATATATATATACATATATATATATATATATATATATATATATATATATATATATATATACATATATATATATATATATATATATATATATATATATATGTATATATATATATATATATATATATATATATATATATATATATATATATATATATATACAGAGAGAGAGAGAGAGAGAGAGAGATAGAGAGAGAGAGGGGGGAAGGGAGTGTACAATAGACTTGGACGTTAAGGGATTAACTAATACAAGTGAAGCAGAATACTAACTGCAAAAATGTATATGGATGAAATTGCAGTATCGTGTAAAATATTTATATCATAAAATTAGAATGGTTCATCTTTCTAGCTATTAATTTCACTGAAGTATTAAACGAAACATAGTCATCATTCTAGTCTATTAACTGAAAGTATTCATCCCTTTAATATGTGGATTGCGTCGTTAGTACCAGGGTACTATCACTGAACTTTACATTCAAATGACGTCTGTCCCTGGTGATTGATTGTGGACTTTTGAAAAGAAAATTTACTATCACTCCCCAGGGACTGATGCTGCCTAATACCAAATGTCTATTGCCAGTCCCCATTGGGTAGACGTCGCTCTGAACGTGTTAATCCTTTCAGGCCGAACGTTTCATATGAATGACTGAGAAGTCAATGTAAATTGTGTGTTTTGGGATATTTTCTGATTCATATAAATAAATATTGAACATAATATTCTTTTTAGTTATTTAATAGTTTACTCGTTGATTCCTGTGATAGTTATTACAGTTTATTGACAGCCATTTTTAATAAATCAAGTTGGTGTATGATATACATTTCAGTGATTTAGATATGACACACCAGAACTGAAAGGGTTAAAATAACTTAGTGATTACAGTTATATTTCTAAACCTTGTGTTTTTGCAATTTAGTCTACATATCTCAAGTATCAAGGAGATAGTTCTGGAAAGATA
Source organism: Pardosa pseudoannulata (assembly GCA_032207245.1). Classification (NCBI taxonomy): domain Eukaryota; kingdom Metazoa; phylum Arthropoda; class Arachnida; order Araneae; family Lycosidae; genus Pardosa; species Pardosa pseudoannulata. Next base: position 21,188,811 of record CM063501.1, read on the forward strand.
ACATCTTGTTGCATTTAAGCGTGTTCAGAAAATACATTTAAAAAGATACGAGTAAAAATAAATGATATTTCATCGCCTTGCGGTTTAATAATGTATTATCAATCTCGTACTTTCGATTTTATAAAGTTTCCAAGAATAATTTTCTACACCATACTATTAAATGTTAGTTCTCAATTGATCTGTTTCCTCTCAAAAGCCTTGCATTTACAAAATCTGTATGTCGATATTGCTTCCGTAAGGTAGTTTAATATTTATAGATTGTTGCTAGAATCAAAATCGTAGGAACAACTGTTTTCAAAGAGAAGTATACTCTTATTTATATTAATAACCCGGCAAATCGATTCAAATTTTGCACTTTATTCTGCAAAAGGGATAAGTTTAATATTGTTACTAGGAGATTTTGCGACAATATTCTAAGTAAAAATATGTTTTGCTAATACCTGATTAAGTTAGAATAATTTCGCAGGAGCAACAATTTTTCTATCCTATCACAAGACGTAATTCTATATTTGTGCACAACTTTGTACTTGAATCGTAATTTGAAATTAGTAAATTTTTCACTTTCTTACATAAAATGATCATTTATTATTATAAGGAGTTTTTATAAACAAAATTATCGAGTACATAATGAAGTTTAATTATTTCATATAGAGTCTTTCTGTAGTAACAATTTATTTTCTTTCTTATATGAAACTCAATTCAATGTACTGTTAACATGAAGAGTTTCCGTCAACAGGCTAAATATTTAAAATATATCTCACAAACTATTAGCTAAGTCTTTCAGTCACAAAAATAGTTCTTGCTAATTTTTTCTACATGTGTCTATCCTGTGAAACACTTGACCTAATTGTTTGTGAGATATATTTTAAAGATTTGATGATTTGGTGGGACCATTTTGAATTGTAGATAGACAATTCATGCATCCCTTTGAATCCCTCTACGCCTGTAACGTACTTTCAAATTAGCTCTAAACTAATAAATGTTGCATTTTATTCTGTGATTAAAACCTTTAGTTGTATGTTGTTATCGAGACATAAACAGATCATAAATAAACGTCTAAACTTTTTTACTAATAACAAATGAAATTAGCATCATTTCAAGAATATGTAGAAACTTTCTGTAGAAGCAATACATTTCTTAGGACTCTTAATTCAATATATGTGCAACCGACTTACATTTGAAGAATTACTTAAAATTAGTTTGAAATTAATAAATTTTACATTTTATTCTACTCAGTGATCAGATGAATATTGTTAAAAAAAGTTTTCAACTTAAAATTATCGTTAAATATTTTTTGACAAAAAACAAAATTAGGATTATTTTGTAGAGCTTTTTATCTAGAAGAAATAAATTTTCCATTCTCTCACAAAACTCAAATTCATTTATGTGTATATGTGTCTATCTCTACACTTAAAGCCAGATTTTACATTAGTTTCAAATTAGTAAATGCTGCACTTTACTTTGCGACAAATTAGAAATTTTTGCACTTTATTTAGTGATAGGTGAATTATTTTTGCCAAGAAATTAGAGAGATTTCATTCTCAGTAGAAAAGTTCTTTGCCATTTCCTAATGAAATCAAAATTATTTTGTAGACCTCACCCCCCCTCCTTTTGCTGAAGTAATTTCAAACTAGAAAATTTTGCATCTTATTCTACATTAAGTTATTAAAGTTGCTCTTTTTATTAAGTTATTAGGTGAATATTGTTGCCAGGAGTTTTTAGAATCAAAATTCTTGGTTAAGATCTACGAAATTCAGAATGAATTTACTAATACTTAATAAATTCCGGATAATTTCATAGATACATTTTTCAGATGCAATAAATCTTCTATCCTTTGACGAATCTTAAATCAATACATGTGCATCCACTTGAAGCGTAATTTCAAAGAAAATTTTTGCCTCTTATTCTACATCAAATTATTAAAGTTGATCATTTTATTAAGTTATTAGTTGAATATTGTTGACAGGAGTTTTTAGAATCAAAATTCTCGGTTAAGATCTACGGAATGCAGAATGAATTTACTAATACTTAATAAATTTCCTATAATTTCATAGATTCTTTCTGCAGATGCAATAAATTTTCTATCTTTTGACGAATCTTAATTCAATACATGTGCATCCAATTGAAGCGTAATTTCAAAGAAAGTTTTTTCCTCTTACTCTACATAAAATTATTAAAGTTGCTTATTTTACTAAGTTATTAGTTGAATATTGTTGCCAGGAGTTTTTAGAACCAAAATTCTCGGTTAAAATCTAAGAAATGCAGAATAAATTTACTAATACTTAATAAATTTCGGATAATTTCGTAGATTCTTTCTGCAGATGCAATAAATCTTCTATCCTTTGACGAATCTTAATTCAATATATGTGCATCCCCCTCACACTTGAAGCGTAATTTCAAATTAGTTGCATAAATATTAAATCTCTTGTTCAGTTTTGTTTAATAAAGAAGACAACACCGAAGTCGAAAGACAAGATGATCGTGCTAAGAACTTCTTTCATTTAACTATCGATTGCCGTATTCTCTTTTCAGTTTCGATCGCAAGTTAATTAGGTCTAAATTTCGCGAACAAGCTTTCCTCGAAGAACTTGTACGAAGAAACGTCGAGGAATTTTCTGTGTAACAGACATGCAAAGGGCTAAAATATGCACAGTATTGCTTACGTTATTGATTGGAAGGGAAAATACATTCAAAACAAGATTTGTCGACATTAGTTTTGGGAAGAAGATATTGAGATATGTCATTGATATATTAATTTTTAAGCACTTTGCTTTCGTTCGCCACGTTTCAATTTTAGGATCTTTAAGATTAAAATAAATAAATTTGTAACATTTAAAAAATTGAACTGTTTGTTATTTGAGTTATATGAAAATAAATTTTATTCTAACGAAAATAAAATTGAATGAAACAATTTTTCGTTTTTTTCTGAGTCTTAGCCGTGTTTAAATTCCTGAAAAATTCTCAATGTCTTAATGAATACGCTTTTCTAAGTTTCATGAATGAAAATACTTAAGTTTTCAGCAATTTCTGCTTTAGAAATATGTTTTCAAATTTTTTTCTCATCATAAATGAACAAGAATGACTATAAAATACTTAATAAGATAGTAATCTTTTGTACTCTAAGTGACTAAGAATCATCGGAAAAAATTTTGCCTTAAAAATATGATTTTTTTTTGGGTAGAAATCTGGCTATTTATCCTGAAATTCATTTAAAAATCGTGTTTAAGCACATCTAAATGTTACATAAGGTTTAATATTAAGGTTTTGTATATTAGTTTTAGTCAAGTAGTTTAGCTTATTTGGGGATACTTGATTAGTAGCCGTATCCCCAGTGGTTCATGATGTTTGAGTCCTTAATGTTGTATGGCATGGATGTTTGTAGCCGTTCGGAATCGGCTTTAAGCAGTAGGTCCCGGTCTCATTAGCCCTCATGTGCAAAACAGTAGATTGTAGCTCTCCAAACCAAACCAAACCTTAATTCTTAAGTTATATATTATTGCTTCTTAAGTTATATGTTATAAATATTATAATTATAAATATGAGAAATATTTTTATGGTAGTCATAGATAAAATATAGTAAAACTCTTTACAAGCTCTTTCGTTAATAATTTAAAAAGTTAAAGAAAATTTATAAAAGAGAAAAATAAATTAGTTTTACTCAAATCAAGTAGTTGGGGTTGTTTGAGGCATCTGTCCTTTTACTGTTGTGTGTGTATTTATTGAATACACATACAACAGTTATAATAAAATGATATATATAGTTTTAATTTTTATAATTAATAATTTTTGTCCAGGTTTCTTTTGGTAGTTCATTGTAATATTTTAAAACTGTGCAGTTTCACAGAAATTTGCTGATCTTTGATTTAAAACCAATAAACAAATGAAAGATATGGGGTAAATTTTTGTCGCAATTTCTTTTGGTAGTTCATCTTAATATTTTAAAACTGTACTTTAAAACTGATCTTTGATTTAAAGCTTATAGCCAATAAACAAATGTAAGGTACGGGGTAAATTTTTGTCCCAGTTTCTTTTGGTAATTCATTATAATATTTTAAAACTGTATGGTTTCATAGAAATTTGCTGATCATTGATTTAAAGCCTATATTCAATAAACAAATAAGATATGGGGTAAATTTTTGTCTCGGTTTCTCTTGGTAGTTCATTGCAATATTTTAAAACTTTATGGTTTCATAGAAACTTGCTGATACTTGATTTAAAGCCTTATAGTCAACAAACAAATGTAAGCTATGGGGTAAATTTTTGTCCTGGTTTCTTTTGGTAGTTCATTCTATTATTTTAAAACTGTATGGTTTCACAAAAATTTGCTGATCCTTGATTTAAAGCCTATAGTCAGAAAAAAAATATATGGGGTAAATTTTTGTCCTGGTTTCTTTTGGTAGTTCATTGTAATATTTTTAAAATGTACGGTTTCACAGAAATTTGCTGATCCTTGATTCAAAGCCTATAGTCAATAAATAAATGTAAGATATGGGGTAAATTTTTGTCCCGGTTTCTGTTGGTATTTCATTGTAATATTTTAAAACTGTAAGGTTTCATAGAAAATTGCTGATCCTTGATTCAAAGCCTATAGTCAATAAACAAATGTAAGGTATGAAATAAATTTTGTCCAGGTTACTTTTGGTAGTTTATTGCAATATTTTAAAACTGTACGGTTTCACAGAAATTTGCTGATCATTGATTTAAAGCCTATAGTCAGGAAACAAATGTATGGGGTAAATTTTTGTCCTAGTTTCTTTTGGTAGTTCATTGTAATATTTTAAAACTGTACGGTTTTACAGAAACTAGCTGATCCTTGATTTAAAGCCTATAGTCAACAAACAAATGTAAGATATGTGGTAAATATTTGTCCCCGTTTCTTTTGGTAGTTCATTGTAATATTTTAAAACTGTACGGTTTCACAGAAACTTTCTGATCCTTGATTTAAACCTATACTGAATAAACACGAATTGCTTGAAAAGACAGTGGCCGCCCATTTTACTTCATCTAGAAACCCCTTTCAGCGCTGCAATGTTTGTTATTGCAAAACGATATCTCCTGTTTAAATTAGCATATCGTTTATTCTCTGTGGTTCTACGTAAGCGTCAAAGATACTGTGTTGCAGAAAGGACACGCTCCCTCATTGATACTCAATAATCTGCGATGAACTGAGGAAATATTAATTCCTTACTTCCTCGTATTAAATAAAGAAGAGACAAGCTGAAAGTCAACAGGCTGGGGTACAGATAACTAGAATGCGTTGAAGGTTTTGTTTAACTATCGATTACTATTTCTGCTGCTTGCGCTTCGATCGAATGTTAATTTAGCGTGGCGTTTAGAGAGACAGAATTATTCCACACTGTCATTCTGTGGAAAAGAAGTAAAAAAAAAAAAAGAAAATAGGGAACTTGATGGAATAAATAATTAATGGACAGTATTGGAGACTTCTTTATACAAAGAGCAGCATACACTATAATAAAAGATATTAAATATATTTTATTGGTGAAGAATGACGTATAAATATAAAAAGTATTTTTTTATTCTTACCGATTTCTTTTTAGTTTTCAGCATATCAGAGGAATCACTTTTACATTTTTACGTTTACGTTGTAATAAAAGCAGTATGTAAATATTCATATATATATATATATATATATATATATATATATATATATATATATATATATATATATATATATATGTCTGTGTGTGTGTGTGAGGTTTAAAAATGGGGGTTAAGAATTAAGCGAGTTATAATTAAAAATAGTTAGAACTCATTAATGATAACGTAATATTAGAAAGACACACCATCGAGCGGATCTATACAGAGTGAAGAAGCCGGCGCGGAAGTACACATAGGAATTTTGCTTAGGTAGCAACGCCAAAAAAGCCAGATCTCAGTGGGGACTCGGGCTGATACATTGACAATTTATCAGTTATGTATGTATGTATGTATATATATATATATATATATATATATATATATATATATATATATATATATATATATATATATATATATATATATGAAATAGCTTAATATAACGTCCACATAGTAATGTCCACACTGTAGTCAATAATATTATTAAATTTAGTAGATGAGTAGATTGATTCAGACTTATAAAAACATTGTTTATTTGAAACACCAGATAACACACAAGTCCCCGAATTGAAAAATAACACAAGACAGAAAATATTTGATGTTATATTACATCGCGTTCTCAAAGGAAAAGCCTCGAAATATATGTGCTAGGCCTTATATTAACTTCTGGAAGGGGAGTGGCTCCAGGAGTGATGCCATTCCGGTAGCCAGTCACCGTACTTTAATTACTTCTAGTTTATTCTAGAAAGTAGTACAACACAATGCTTTGAAAAAAATAAATCAACGGGGCTGCGATTCTAAATTTAAGGTGCCAGTAAATGAGAGTTCGCCGCCATATTTAAAAAAGATGTGTTTTAGAACATCTATGTATATATCTTTATGTATATATGTATATATATATATATATATATATATATATATATATATACATAAAATATAGATGATTATTTGTCTAGGTTCATATTAATAACACTTTAAATACAAAATACATAATAAACAACTTCTTAATAGTATGATATATTATGCATTGCAGTTGATATTTGATTTAAGTAGTATACTGAAGCAAGCTATTTACCCAAATATAACTCAAGTTTTTAGTCTAATATTGAGAAAATAATTATTTAATATAAAACTGAGATTCATAAATTTAAGTGATATAAATAAAAAATTCTAGATTTTAATTAATGAAATATAATTATGTTTGATTAACATTTCATATTGGTTTTACAAAACTCACTGTTGGTTACAATAGTCTTCAAAATAAATGAAACTTCAGAAGATTTCGTATATCTATCCAGTGGGAATAAAATTAGTTTAACTATCATTTCATATTGGTTTTACAGAACTCACTGGTGGTCACAATAGTCTTCAAAAGTAAATGAATCCACAGAAAATTTCGTATATCTATCCAGTGGGAATAAAATTAGGTTTGATTAACATTTTATATTGATATTACAGAACTCACTGGTGGTTACAATAGTCTTCAAAATACATGAAACTACAGAAGATTTCGTATATCTATCCAGTGGGAATAAAATTAGGTTTGATTAACATTTTATATTGATTTTACAGAACTCACTGGTGGTTACAATAGTCTTCAAAATTAAAAGAAACTACAGAAGATTTCGTATATATATCCAGTGGGAATAAAATTAGTTTGACTAACATTTTATATTGGTTTTACAAAACTCACTGGTGGTTACAATAGTATTCAAAATTAAATGAAACTACAGAAGATTTCGTTTATCTATCCAGTGGGAACAAAATTAGGTTTGCCTAACATTTTATATTGGTTTTACAAAACTCACTGTTGGTTACAATAGTCTTCAAAATTAAATGATACTACAAAAGATATGGTATATCTATCCAGTGGGAATAAAATTAGTTTGGCTAACATTTTATATTGGTTTTACAAAACTCACTGGTGGTTACAATTGTCTTCAAAATTAAATGAATCTACAGAAGATTTGGTATATCTATCCAGTGGGAATAAAATTAGTTTGACTAACATTTTATATTGGTTTTACAAAACTCGCTGTTGGTTACAATAGTCTTCAAAATAGAATGAATCTACAGAAGATTTCGTACATCTATCCAATGACTTTGAGAAATATACCTTGATGGAATAAACATTTAAAATAATTTAATGCTATTAGCTTTGGATAGGAAATATACTCTTTATTTTTTCCGGTCAGTAATACTTTTTTTTGTATTATTCTACTGTTTATATGCAAGAATTTTAGTGGCTGTTTTCTGATATATTTTTAACTTAGTAAACGTCATACTGAAAAGTATATTACCTATATAACCATAACTAAACAATCATCATATTTTAAATTTAAAAGTTACACAGGATCTTCTATATGGACAACTAAATATATTCTTAATAGGTGATTGTATGTTTAATAAAAATTTGTTGTTTTCAAGTAGGATCTAATTAACTGGTATAATTTTACGATCTCGCGATCACTTACTTGAGATAAAGAAACATGATTTATAATGTTCAAATTTTAGTAATAATCATAAAATAAATTATTCTCAGGGCATCTCAAAAGTTAGAATTTTTTTTAGATTGCTTAATACATAAAGCTTCGGGAAAAAAAGTAAATAAGAACATCTTGTCTTTATACAACATCAATTTCGCATTCTAACGTATCCATGCTACACAAAAATGAAGCAATTTATTTCTTATCACGTTGATAATAAAGGGAAACAAGCTTTGCCTGATACATATAAATCTAAAAAAGGACAAAAAAAATATCAACAATTTTTGCTAAAAAATTCATTTCCGTAAAGTTGTTTCGATTTCGATCATAAGTCAATGAGCTTCAAAGTTAAGTTAATTAGTTTTTTCGAAGAAAAGCTACGCTCCTAAGCATGAAATAGTGAGAAATGAAAACAGAGAAAATTTTCTTTGGGAAAAAAAGAGTGACTTAAAATATGCATTACTTTCTTGATGTTATTGAAAGAAGAATATTGGAAGGTTTCTTTTTATTTTCTAAAGACAAAGAAACGAATAGAGAAAACAAAAATAAGTAGTCTACGCTATTTCTTATTCCTTTTCTCTAACATTTTCGAATATTAAAGATATTTAATTTAGAATATTTAATACAAGTATATTTAACTTTGTTAAACATATAATTATCTGCATTGTTTATCCGTAACAAACCATATTTCGCTGGATTACTCCTTAAATTATTTCTCCTTAATTGCTGTTATCACTGTCACTTTCATTATTCAGTTTTAAGCAGATCTACTGAGGAAAATTTTTAAAAAGCGCAAAAATGTTTCAGTCCGTAATTACTTTATGCATAATTTAACTATTTAGTGAAGAACAGAATGTGCTTCTGAAAAGCACGAGAATTTCGGCTGTGATAAAAATTACATTAGTAAACGCTTAATATTCAAGTAAGTTAAATATTGTTATGAGATCCATTAAGTATTTCAGGACACATAAGTTTGATGAAATAACCGCTGGATTATCACTATGTTATTAATGAATGATACAAATGCATATAAATGAAAATGCTTTATATAATTCATAGCCGTTAGCTAATCCATCTCATTCATAATTAACAGTGGTAAAATTTTGTAAAGAAAATATAATTTTGTTATAAATAGAGCATACATTTCTGTAAAATTAAATTTCATGTCAAGAATAAAATAATATTACTGAATGAACATTTATGTTAATTTTATCTCATTTACATATATTATACTATTTAATTTACTCAGATTATTTAATGTACACATAGCATTCAGAAAATATAAAATACTGTGATATTTTATATGGCGACGATTAATAATTAGTCCAAACTTATAATGAATATAATTTCATATTACAAACTATTAGAAAGTTTTAAAATTTATCTCCTTTATGTTAATCTATTATGCTAAAATTTATCTAATTTATTTTAATTTTATCTCCTATTTACTTATATTATACTATTTAATATACACAAGATATTTAATGTATACATAGTATTCAGTTTATATAAAATATATTATGATATTTTATCTGGAAATGAATAATAATTAGTCCAAATTTATCATGAATATAATTTCACATTACAAACTTTTTGAAAGTAATACTGGACACTGGAATACTGGGTTTTGGGGCACCTGGGGACGAAGTCCCCTTATCCCCAATATGAGCTTTGATAAGTGAACCAATTTACATTCATTATTGGCTGATGAAATTAGGTATAATTTATACATACTACAAAAAACAACAATAGAGTAAAGGAAGGGGAAGAGAGAGAGAAAAGAAAAAAAAGAAAACACAATCAACAGAAGAGTTACAATATGTTTACAATTTTATACGAGGAGATATATCTTCTTTGAAAATAATAACATTATCTGAATTATTTATGTATTTTTGACCTCAAGATATTTTCTGCTTTTTTGGATTATGTTAATATTTTTAAAGCTTAAAATATTTTTCTGGGTTCAAGCATGTACTTTAGTTGTAAAAAGTGTGAAGATAGTTGTTGACACAATACAATTGCATATAAGTTTTCTTTCAATTATAAAATTATAGTGATTAGTAATGAAAAATAACTATATATTTTGGATTTGTTAGGGAGATTCCAAGATATTTTTAATAAGCTACTAATTACTATATTTAGTAACATGTTTTTATTTTACTATTAATTAAACTTTCGTGACTAATGAGCTCGATTATAAAAAAGATAAAAAATAGTACAAATAAAAATGAGCCTTAAAACTAAAGTCGTGATAAAATTTACTTTTCTTTTTAACAAAAGTAAAAATGAATTATCTATGCGGAATTAATTCAAAATCGTTACTCAATTAGTTCATACGCATGTTAATATGTAACTACTGTGAGTCAGCGGTTTTCTTTCACTCTACAAACGACTCTATAACGTTGAAGAATTCAATAAAGCTTCGCTTTCAAAGAGTTCTCAATCTTAAATTAGTGTTGACTTTGGCTTACAAAGCTAATTAACTTACATATCGGATTTAAGCACATCAAAAGGTAAGTTCTTCACAAATTAGCGTTTTTATATGAAATCTCCGTCTTCCTCAAACCATATATCATGTTTTGAAGCCTTCATTAGCATAGAAAATACGCCCCCAAACTCTCTGCACTCTCGCATTACGTATTCAGATTCGGCTTCTCACTCTCTCTTTTCACAAAGTTAAATATAACACTAAAGATACGAAAATTTGCCTAAATTTATTAAAAGTCCGAGACTTATCTTCTTAACTCGATTTAAGGAGCAAGGAAAGTACTTCCTCTATAATAGGATGCGAACAATCCGTCATATTTATGGATTCGAAGATGCTTCTAGTCTTTCCCGGAGAATTCTAATGAATCTTGTCAGTAGAGGCGTGTTTATTCTTTGCTAAACACTATGTTCATCCACTTGTAGAGGGCTGATGAAACGCTCGAGTCCAGCCAGTCTGGCTTAATTGTTTTGAAGCTGAAACTCAATGCTGAGGTTTCTGGTGTACATTTTATGAGCAGAGAGATAATTACGCAAATTAGGAAGAAGGTTTTAAAGTCTTTAAAACAACGGGAAGTCTCTCCTGCGGTAAAGGGTCCACTTTAAACTTTCCATCTTAGGACGTATTTAAGTCTGCGCAGGTGGTTTTTCCACCTGCAAAGGTCTAAAGTGGTTATATTTTTACGATTTAAATAAAAAAAAATTATGTAATTTTCATGAATAATTTTCTTTATAAAGTATCCAGTCCCTTTTAATTAATGCAAATGTTTGCATGCAAGTTAATATTTGTCTCCTTTTTCACAACACAGGAACTCAAATCAATGGGTTTAAAATTAATTTTATGTAAGGTCAAATTTGAGTATTTTTTATAAAATATAACTACTGTATAACGGAATTAACATAGGTTGTAAATATCTATTAATTTCAGCTTTCTGTAACTATAGGCCTAAACATCCACACACTATATACACAAATACTAAATTAGCCACTTCTATCAAAATTCATCTAACACGTTTATATAATATTTATATAGACTAGTTTATATTTATATAACAAGTTTATAAACCTCCACACACGATATAAGTAAATATAATAATATAGATGTATAAGGGTATATATTTGATATATGTATGCATTAAAAAACGTTTGTTTAGCCACTTATATTAAAATTCATCTAAAAAGTTTATATAAAATATACATATATATATATATATATATATATATATATATATAAACTAGTTTATATTTATATAATAAGTTTATAAACCACCACACATGATATACATAAATATAATAATATAGGTGTATAAGGGTAAATATTTGATATATGTATGCATTATAATACTTTTATTTAGTCACAGATATTAAAATTCATCTACCAAGTTTATATATTAAAACATATTTTAATATGCTAGAAAGTTATTTTCTGTTTGCCTGTTGGTACAATTTTAAATAAATATGCATATAACATTTTTAAAATTTAATTTTGAACTTCTCTTTTTGTGGAACTGTAGTTTTTGAAATAAGTAAATAAACATGATATTATTCATGCGATATTTAAATTAAACTACATTTTTAAAGTCTTCATAAAATTGGATTTAAAAACCTTCAGTTTTAAGCGAATTTTGATGTGATTTAGCTAAGCTATATTGTCGTTTATATATATATATATATATATATATATATATATATGTATATATATGTGTATATATATATGTATATATATATATTTATGTATATATATATACATATATATATGTATATATATGTATATATATTTATATATATATACATATATATATGTATATATATATATATATATATATATATATATATATATATATATATATATATATATATATATAAGATAAAATCTGCAAGGCATCCATTGTCCTTGTAAAATATATTTTCTGTTACTTTTTAGGAATTGTGTTCCTTATATTTATGTTAAAAAAAGTTCAGGTAATTTATTATTTTTACGATCGAAAAAAATGATACTTGATTCATATTTATGGATCAAATTATTGACGGGAAACTTAACCTTTATCTCCGATATTGAAAGAAAATATGGAAAAATTCACGTTAAAGAAGTGGAATATTTCCTTACTTACAGTCTCCTCTAGTCATTCGTCATTCTCACGTTTCTGAGAGTTCGCAAATTCTCCAGATATTTTTCGATACTGATTTAATAAAGAATCCGGGGAAATATGTTGCGAAGGTAGATGAAAAAAAAATGAAATTGAAAAATCATACACCGTGTATGTTTTGCAAGCTTTTCCTCTGCCACCAATTTAAATGGGGGGAATATCGTCGCGTGCATTTGAATTATTTATCATGATAGGATGTAGAATATGTGCTCGACAATATGTGCTAGATCGTGTCGTTTCTAGAGCGAGGGTTACCTAAGATGGAAAATGCACCCCTTTATAGATGAATAAGTAGAATACGTTATAAAATATGCATGGGTAATGGGTTTACAGTGAAGGGGAGTCGTATACATTTCTTTCCAATTCTATAGAGCGAACGTATGTCGTATAAGACTTTAATGGTTGTCCCTCGTTATGTTTTCATACATATAAAACAATTAACTCCCATTTAATGTGTTTTTCCTATGTAAAGAACTAGCTCTAAATCTTGGGGAATATTCAACAAAAAATTGCTATGGTAGAAATGAGTCATAAATTTAATTAAATTTATCTTTTTAGTTCTCGAAATTACTGGCATTACACAATATATGTAAGGAGAAGCATTTATAAGATATATCCTCAGTCATAAGTAATTTTCCCATTTATATATATTAATGAATATTTAAGTATGATATTGAATATTGTAAAAATATTAAACATAATTCCATTGAGTATAATTTATTGTTACTAGTTAATTCCTGACAACTGGATATAGTTTTTTATATATAAAATTATTTTATTGATAAAATAATAATTATAAACTCATTTCATCAATAATTTTTAGTCGTTTTGGAAAACACTTAAAAGGATCAAAGTTTTATTTTATGTTAATTCTTTTTAATAATTTTCACAAAATAATGAGAACTAATAATAGAGTAAAAATATTAAACAATACTTACATTGAGTATAATTTATTGTTATGAGTAAATTCATGACAGCTGGATGTAATTTTTTTATATAAAATTATTTTACTGATAAAATAATAAATAATTATAAACTCATTTCAACAATAGTTTTTAATCGTTTTGGAAAACACTTAAAAGGATCAAATTTTCATTTTATGTTAACTCTTTTTAATAATTTTCACAAAATGATGAGAACTAATAATAGAGTAAAACTATTAAACATAATTCCATTGAGTATAATTTATTATTATGAGTAAATTCATAACAGCTGGATGTAATTTTTTTATATAAAATTATTTTATTGATAAAATAATAAATAATTATAAACTTATTTTATCAATTACTTTAATAGGTTTGGAAAACACTTAAAAGAATCAAAGTTTTATTTTATGTTAATTCTTTTTAATAATTTTCACAAAATGATGAGAACTAATAATAGAGTAAAAATATTAAACATAATTCCATTGATTATATTTTATTTTTACCGGTAAATTCCTGACAGCTGGACATGATTTTTTATATAAAATTATTTTATTGTTAAAATAATAAATAACTATAAATTTATTTTATTAATAATTTTAATCGGTTTGGAAAACACTTAAAAGGATTAAATTTTTTTATGTTAATTCTTTTAATAGTTTTCACAAAATGATATCACATATCAAATATATCACGAAAAAATTAATACCATGATTAAAATCAAACCAAATCAACAAATAAATGAAAGATTCTTGTATCATAAAGTCATTTCATTTCATGAAGTAAATAAATCGACTTAAAAAATGTCAATATATTTTGATGAAGTAAATAAAATGATATTTTTAATATCTATGCATATAGTAAAAAATAAACCTGTTGGTTTATTATAAAAGATAAAATAAACTTGTTAACCAATTGTGTAAAGAAATATAAACATGTCTGTAAAAATATAAGGTTGGAGAAGAAT